>CAMXCT020000185.1:0-182577 GCA_947184155.2 Cladocopium goreaui
TTCATTTGATGGTTTCTGCATATATGGTTTATTTCTGTTTACATTATATGAAAAGTTGTGCAGTGTTGTGCATGGTTACCGGGTTTAATTCTATGAATTCTATCATTTTGCGAGCTATTGTGCAGGACCCCACCGTGACAACTCCGTGCTCAATCCCAGACCGTGTTTCTAGATTGAATTAATGCATTGCACATCTCTAATCATTATTATCCATCTCAAAGGTACATGCTTGATCAGGTGATAGTTTTGGATAGTTTTGGATTCCCCTTGGTTCCCATGGTTCCCTATTCTTTAGCCTCATATCCCCATCCTGCCCTCAGGTAGCCGCAGCTTCGAGTCCTTCGGCATTGGACAAGGACAAGACGAAGAAGGACTTGCCTGCACCGCGTGATGCTGCAACTTGTCCGCAGTACAGGTGAAACTCAGATATTGCAAATTGCAATGGGCATATCTTACTAACACCTGCATGACATGCAAGATTTTGGTGTGTTTGAACGATCCACTTTAAATTTATCTCAGGGATATAAGTATGGCTCCAATGCTACTCCGTTCGGTGACGCAATGAAGAAGCTGCTTGAGAGACCACAAGTTGCTAATTTTTCGAAACAAGGAGAAGTCATTGGAAAAACCAAGGGTCGAAAGAAACGTCAACCTGGCACTGAAGAGCCACTGGCTGAAGATGCTGATGGTGCCCATTTAGATGCCCCTCCACCCAAGCGCAGAAGGGGTAAAACTCCGGCTGTTGCTCCCAATGCTGAAGGGAAGGCTAAGGGTGGGAAGAAGCCAGAAGTTGATGTTCCGCCCTTGGAAAATTTGGTGAATGTTATTACGCCTCCGGCACACGTCACTTGTGGCACGGTGTACAGCAATTCTTACCGTAAATTCCAGGCTTTGAATGGTAAGGAGAATATTGAAGGTGCCAAAAAACAGGCACAGTTTGCCAGCGCAATTTTTCAAACCCATGGCGTTGTGCCCCAGGACCTTGTGGGTAAGTTTGCTGATAAGCCACGTGCTTCTCGCAAAGTGGCAACCCCGCAGTCGAAGGCTGATGGTGGTGATGCTGGTGATCAGACTGAGGAGTCTGCAAATGCAGAAGAGTCAGAAACCTGAGACTTACTCACGTTGCTGTGATGAAGAAATAATTCAAATCATCAGCTTTGCAAGGTGTGCCAAAAAAAATGTGCTTCGGTCACATCACAGCAGTCAGGCTTTGAGCGTTTCTTAGCTATGTCCGATCCTGGGCTGGATTTTTGGGGGGTTCGCACATTAGACATTTGGTATGCCCGGGGCCATATAAATATTTGTCATTTTCATATATTTAATATGATGCATGGTATGAAGAGTTGCAAATACAACATGCAGGTGTGTTTTCTGAATGATTTTGCCATGGGTAACCATTTGGCGTGCGACTGCGGTGGCATGTAAAAGCATGCTGATGCCGTGTTCCGATCCTAAAGCCTATGGCCATTATGCTTACTTTGGGGATGCCAACTGCGTTTCTAAACTGCAGTGCGGCATGTGAAAAAGCTTGCAAGTTCAGATCAGAAAAAAAAAGGATTGCATGTTTACAACACTATGTCCAGCCCAGCCTACTTAGTGAAACAGCTTGAGAAGATTTGAGATATTTTGAGATCAGAAAAATTGGTGCATGATTACAACATATTAACATTATTTCCAGTTACTTAGTTGTCGGCACCCACGACAGCTGCAGTAAGTGGCCTCCGCTGTAAGCATGCTCCAGCTGCAGCCACTCATCCAAACAGCCTCATGAGAAATGGCTCCTAAGATGGTGAAACGACCACCTGCTGAATTGAAACATGGCATTATAGTTCATTGGTTTACTGTGATGGTGCATATATGCACATGGTCTTCCAAGAGATAAATGTATGATTCATATACCAGCTGTTCAAACTCAGGGACGGCGATGGTGGTGATGTGGCCATTCGAATTCCCCGACCTCCCCGTGGTCCAGTCCATCCGGGGAAACTTCCAATTCGTCTATTTCAAATCATTCATCTCCTGTTGAAGGTGTCTTGGGTTTGAAAAGAATCTCAAGATGTCCCATCGTGCATGCAATATTAAACGATTAGTAAAAGATAGGTACCGTAAACAAATCATGCTATCATGGTCCTTTTTGTCGCCCAGGCTTTCCAGATCCCGGAGGGTGACCATGCTTTCTACAATGTGGATCATTTTTCGGGGCAGGGGTCAGTGGCCCGTGGCTTCAAAGGCCGCGGCCACAAAGTTGCTCGGCTTGACATCGCCCTGAACAAGGATGATGAGTCTCGGCAATGATGATTGAAACATGTTCTCTTCTCAAAGCAGCATATGCCCATACTTGTGACTGTGACTATGTTGAATTCAAGTCTTTTCATTGGGGGAGTCAATTGGATTGAGGACATCCTTACACCACATGGATTCGTCAAACACCTTCTTTCAGTGCTGTGCCTTGCTGTTTGCGGGCTTTTGTCCACAGCGCCGGTGTGTGGAACGTGGACACTGATAAATCGATACTTGGTTGGTACAATTAATCATCACTTTTGACAATACATCGAACCTTCAGGTGTTGTATGTTTTTGACATGTATATTATACATGGCATGCATCGTTCTGCACATTTGAGGTGGAACTTCAGGACGA
The DNA here is from genome assembly GCA_947184155.2 of Cladocopium goreaui. NCBI lineage: Eukaryota > Dinophyceae > Suessiales > Symbiodiniaceae > Cladocopium > Cladocopium goreaui. Next base: position 2,640 of record CAMXCT020000185.1, read on the forward strand.
AGTAAAACAAGCCCTATGGGGCGGATGTGGGGGCCCTATATGTTTTGTTACAGGGTCCCTTACCCAACATGACTTTGTTGATGACCTCTCAATCACGCCCAACCGACGCCTAGGCATGTTCCGAGCGTGCAGGCTGCCAACTTGATGATCAGTCGTGCAACCACCTCAGCTGTTTCAGGCTCCAAAGGTTGGCGGTGGCACAAGAATGGGGATGCTGGATGTATTTGCACTGAACACATACATAGTTCAAAAAAGATAAGATCCATAAGATCAACCGTGATCACAAATTATATATCTAATGTATGTAAGTTTGATATGGTGTTTAAAGACGCCATGCAAAACAACGGCTCAGGTAACTCTTCTGCTGATGGTGGCGGTTTATCGGGGATGCCACTTTATGTTGGAGAATCCGTTGCAGAGTCTTGCTTCTTGAATGTATTATTTTGCTCTGTTAAGGGCCATCAATGAAAGCGCAGTTCTTTTCCCACTGATCATGCAGCTTCCGGAAAAAAAAAAACATTTATCATTTCACCTAGGTCCAACTTCATGACCGGCTGAAAGTATTCTTTGCTTCCCTACCAATCCATGAAGTTCACACTTCGATGGGGATGTTTGGTGGTGGCAGCCAGAAGCCAACAAAGCTCTTCAGTAATGACCCGTTTGTCATGCAGCTTTACAGGACTATTGTTTCATCGGATTTCAGGGAATGATATGTAACGAATTTTCCCTTGAATGGTGGTTCCAAACCCTGCTTAAAATCCTATTTTCCTGACTCTGTGATTGTTTTTTAAAAAATCTCAAGGTTAGGAAAAATGATTTGGAGCCCCCATTAATTTTGAAACCCCCATTCAAGGGATATAGTCCATTGAACCCAAGGAATTGTAACCTGTCCTTCGCAGGAGATTTGATCGTTCGCAACTGGTCGGAGGAGGTCCAGGGGGGCCAACCACAGTACGGTATCAGAATGCATTGGGCATTTGGAGATTTCATGGTGGACCTGGCTTAAAATCGACCCAAGTATATCCACCATCCTTTGGGCGTGAGGTGGCCTGGCCGCTATAGACTTAGTGCCCGACCATAATAGTGCAACCGGCACCGTATGGGACATTGTCAGCGACCTCATGATGTGGGCATGGTTCACCACCCGGAACATGATAAGCTGTATGGGATTCTAGTCATGTAACCCAGCCATGGTTTCAGTCCTATGGGGGAGCACTAAAACCATCCCGTTCAGGTTGCTCGGAACTTTGACCTCTACGCCTCTAAGATTTCTCAACCAGATACTTTGGTGGACTATTCTGTGGACCCGTGGGATGATGCAAAGCTACATGCTTGAATTTGGAGCTGTTCCAATAAGTCAGAAATGTTGAATATTTTCATCATTGTTTGGGTATTAAAAATGGGTCTCATGCAGAAAAAAAAATGATTAAATTCATTGGTGTTTAAGATATTGTCTCAAACCTTTTGGGAGAACTAGGTCATTGGGAATTTCCCACATATGTAATCATATGTAGCTATATTGGACATGTCTAGGTAAGGAGGGATCACCCCACTAAACCCATCATCGGATCAAATACGCTGTTTGCCCCATGCAAAAAAAAAGATTCCATTTACCGCTGATTATACTATATAGACCAAAACCACACACAGCTCAGGCTTCATGAAGTTGAGGAGTACTTGCATCAGCTTTTTCTGAAGCGGCAACGTGAGCGGAAAGCTTGCAAGCGATCCCATCAAATTTAAATTGGGTCCACTAGGGGCTCTGTTGACTTTTGTTCCCATAATTAAAAAGCTTGTTATCCGAGCTTACACCTGTGATGCTTCACCCCCTGGCAAAGTTCAAACCATATTTGGTCCTTAAGATATTACCCCAAAGAAATTGTGACTCGAAACGGGGCAGTGCTGATCACCACACTGGCGATCCAATGGACGCTTCACTCAGGGAAGGACATACAAAAAGAAGCATGGCTTGTTGAACCGATATTCCCCGAAATGTTTCTCAATACAATGGATATGTGTTCAGTTCAAATGGTTTTCAACTTAGGGTTTTTACCTTTACAATTTGAATAACATGGGGACCTATCTGGAATCTCAATGGATCTCATCTAGTTGTCAGCCGCACTCTTTGCTTTTGATGTTGCACAATTGAAATTCATGGGTCATTCATGGGATCCACTATCAAAACTCATGGATACCGACCCAATGATGAGGGTGATCATTGTTTCCTGTGCCAACCTGTTCACACCTTCCTGTTCCACTGGGAGCACCGGCAGTCGTGGGAATGAACTTGGAGGCCTGGGGGCATCTAGTGTGACCGTCGGATAGCGTCGGATAGGCTATCGGGACCCCTCAAGTAAAGGCCTATCGACGCCCCGACCGTCGGATAGCGTCGGATAGCGTCGGATAGCGTCGGATAGGCTATCGGGACCCCTCAAGTAAAGGCCTATCGACGCCCCGACCGTCGGATAGCGTCGGATAGCGTCGGATAGACTTTTCCGTAATGTAATCAACATTATCGGACGCTATCGGACTCTATCGGGCAGTCACACTAGATTATCGGGGTTTGCCATCATCGGACCATGATGAAACCATATGTGATCATAGCAATTTAAAGTCAAGTCTTGGGAGTAACGGCCATGGCCATGGCGAAGCCTAGTGCAAGTCCAGCTGCTACGGTTGTAGAGGCACTGTTTTAGGGTTACCCTGGGAATTTGTTTTCAACCGACCATCATCATATGGGTCATTCCCCAAAAATTGAAAGGGCTCCATTCACAGGGCTGGGCTTTAGTGGGTGCTTAGGGTATATGAAATCATTTGGACAACTTATGTTTCAAATTTTCAATTGGTTCCTTCAAGAATGTTGGCATGTGTTGTGTGGAGGCCACCAAAAATGCACCAGTTCCTTACCATGTCCGTATAAAGAACTTCTTCGCAAAGTACCCTGGTGCAAGCAGGCCCTTCAAGGCTGGGGTGTGAACTTAAGCATGGGATTCTTGCTACAGGTAAAGCTCAAAAGTCAACCCAACAAGTATATATAAACTATATATCCCATAATTACATAGTTTGAACCCATCATCAACAATAGTAATGCAGTGTCTTTCCTCTGAACGGTCTCGTTTCATATTTAACCCATACCAGTCGACTTCAACGTCAACATGGGAGGTGCTTTCCGATGACGAAGCCCAACATCATCCTTCTGTCTTGGAAACACCACCAACCCGGCGACCCGTGTTTTCATCTCCAACTATGGTATCCAAGGAGTGAATTTCACATTTGTTTAAATGACTTTATGCTTGTCATTGTTTACGTGTGATATTCTATATGCCTATGATAGTTCCCCTCACATTGCCTCATAGGAGGAATTTCCTGCTTCGGACAGCCAGACCACAGTCCCTTGGACCAATGACTCTCAGGACCAGGCCAGGTGGGGCGCAAATACACAACCCACACCTAGGCAATGAAAGGTGTATGCATATGTTGTGTGCATATGTCCCGATATGTACAACCTGTTTTTTTGAATTTTCTTGTCATTAAAAAACATGGCGTCAGGCGACAGTTTCTCCGTATACGGAGCCCTCGCCTGGATTGTGCAGGGCAACTTTATCCTTTGAGGGAATGGAACCAACAACGTTGCTTATCTTATGAAGTTTGATGCAAACTCAATCATAGTGCATTACTAATCTAACAAACACTGTTGGTGATTTTAGCTTAGGCAAGCTACCCCAGTGCGAAGTGCTTCTGCGTATTCACTTGATGTGGTTCAGGGTTCCAATCCCGACCAGCCGTTGGAGATGGGATCTCAGCCAGAGAAGAAAGCTAGGATGGCCCAAAAGGATGGTTTGCCAGCAGCCCGCAAAAGCGGAGGTGTTGCGAAACCAGAAGAACAGCTTGGGGTTCCTTTTCCTAAGACATTTGCTGTTCCAAAGCCGTCAGCACCACCGCCGCCCAAGTCTGGTGCCCCTGTCCAACCTGCCCAGTCTAAGTCCCAGCCACTGCCTTCAGCCATCCCCAAAGGTGCTGCACCAGTCAAGCGTGAGATGCCCACGGAAGATAGCACACCCAACAAGAAAGCATCACCGCCTACAGCCAACATCCCCGCTCCACCCAAAATGCCATCCCCCGCACCTCCCCCTGTGCCATCGCAACATGTGAAGAAAGAACAAGCAGGGCCAACAAGCAGACCTGTTGCCACAGCAGCCCGCGCCGCTACTGCACCCAGTGCTCCACCTGAGGGTGAGCAGAATCAACCAGTGGCAGCGGAAGTAGCAAAGCAAGCACCAGCACCGGCACCGGCAGAGTCAAAGGCAAACGTGCAGACACCGCCACAAGCAAAGCCAGCGTCGCAAGCACAGCCATCGTCGCAAGCAACGCCAGCGTCGCAAGCAACGCCAGCGTCGCAAGCAACGCCAGCGTCGCAAGCAAAGCAAGCGTCGCAAGCAAAGCCAGCACCGCCAGCAAAGCCGGCAACCGAAGCAGCAGCAGCAAAGCCAGCACCGCAAGCAAAACAAGTGGCAATGCCTCCTCCACCTGCCCCTGCCCAAGCCTCTACTTTTCAGGTGGCTCCTGGTGCAGCGCCTTTGGAGACCCCCCAAGACTACAAAGCCAGGCAACAACAATATATGGTCTTCAAAAGGCAGATTGACAAAGACATTCCCTCCCCGAGCATCCCCGTTGAGTTTATCACTGCTTGGAAAGAGGCTGTTGGATCCAGGAGTCGAACAGCCAAAAACCAGTTGTTTCAGAAATGGTGTGAAGCTGGCGGGAACTGGGGGTTGACACTTGGTTGCACACCTACTGCATCTCATCAAATTCTGTATGATCAACATATGATCAACATTTTTTAGAACTCAATGGAATATAGTTGAACCAATTCTCAAATTGAGGATCCGTGTGTCGATGACCCGATCAAGATCAGAGATCGAAACTGGGAAGAAAAAGATGGGTTACTTGGTGTCTGTCAGTCAAACATAGGTAGTGGCCCAACCTTTGGAGTCCCAAAGAATAATATATTGCATGTGCATATACATGAATTTCATAGATCTATGTGGTGCATATTTAAATACAATATCATGGTATGACCTGTTTTCTGTCACTGTTCCCAATTGCCACTGGTCGCCTGAGGCTGGTGCACACGTGACCAGCTGATGATGATGTACAACAACAATCGACCTGTGGTGGACCAGTTGATCACAGCTAAGACCCATGCTGGTCTTTTCAGAGAACACCCTGATATGCCCAATGATGCATCTATGACGTTGTACTATGCACCCTGCATGAAGTTAGTGGCTGCCACACATGTTCCCCACTACAATTTCATAACATGTGTTACCTTTGAGTCACATGAAACAATCACCGTGGTAGACCAGCAATTTTCTTGCATGCAGCCTAGGTGATGACAGAGCTCAGCTATTCTCACAAAGACTAGTCAGAAGACCGAGTTGAGCTTAGGGCTGAAGGAGATCTTGACCCAGAATCAGAGGCTAGCTATCCAACAAAATGCGTTTGATATGAATAAGTTTTTCCCCACACATTCCTATATATCCCATATATATATATATCATATATTTGCTCCTGGTGCAGGCTGCGCAGCACCTGGTCCCAGACAGCGCCAACTTGCTGAACAATGTGGCCAACCAACCCCGTGCCCTTCCCCAGCCTTCTGGTTCCGAAGGCAATGGCAATGGCACCCCTGGGCAGAGCAACCAAAGTCCGACCACAGATCTTTCCAAGAATGAACGGCAGCAGAGGCCAAAAAAGATCCCCGACTTTAATTTGGTGCTACCATAGGGGCCATGTTGATGTAAGTTATTCTCATCATATCAGTTGAGAACATTTCTTTGGAATCTATCCATTCTGCGGAAGGGGTCTTCAAGCGTGGGGATGACTTTGAATGGCGGGCCTACCAAGCTAGTCACAAATCCATGGATTGTTATTCATGTTTTACAATCGGATAATATAGTCTATATATATAGTATTTGTACCCTTTAGTTCATTGAAGATATGAATAACCATCCATGGATTTGCGAGGTACCTGTTCCCTTTCTGATTACATGTGGGTAACCTCTCTTGAGGCCTATGCCGGAGGAACCCTTTCCGGCAGGGGAGTGGTTGCTCCCTAAGATCTTGAAGGACCTTTCGGATGCTAAGCTTTTACCTTTGAAGATTGGCCATCTCAAGCATCAGAGCGCCTTGTGTTCCTCGATTATGTATGTTGCCCCAAACTGATGATTTCAACTGATGCAGTGTCAATTTCAATGGATAGCTCCATCATGAGATTCCACAAAAAATCCAAGGTGAGCAGCTTACAAACCATGCGACAGAGTTGGAATCGAGCTATCAGCAAATCAAGAACTACCTTCGTCAGGTGCCTACTTCCCCAAAACTATACTTGAATTGCGTTGTTATGCAATTCATTTGAATACCAACTTGTTAAATGAGCTTATTTGGGGATAATCAAGACCACCATTGACAGGGAACGTCCTTCATGTGATTTATTGAAAACATTTGTTGCCAAAAGCCCTTTTATGCCCTGGCTGACCAGGGCGAGGATGTCGTTCCCAACGATACCATGTGGGCAGCGATTGAGCTTGCCAAGCAGCGACAGCAGTTGTTTGAGGAAGACCGCTCAGGTGCCAATGCCTTGAGCCGTGGCAGGGGCAAGAAGAAGAAGAATGAGGCCGCTGAGGCCACTGAGGCGGGGTTCGATCATCGATGCAGATATGTTTAATTTCCTGGCCATGCTATATATAGACAATCAATATATTGGATATTTAATTCAAAAAATGATATGCATATCATTTTTTGAATTAAATATCCAATATATTGATTGTCTATATATAGCAGGAAAAATATCTATGATCTTCGTCGAACGTGGATAGTGACAAAACGGATTGTATATGGCTATATTGTACAGTTTAACCTCCATATACTTAAATTATGAAATCAACGTGAGAAGTCTCGTGCATCCATATGCAAGTATCAAATCACCCCAATCAATCAACAAAGATATGCATATGATATACACCTAACATTGCAAAAAAGAAAAACATTCAATCTTTTTTATGATATTATAGTAGGTTTACATAGGATTCCGCACAACATATAGGTGTGGTTACACTTGACCACAGATCCCTTCATCCCCCCTGCATCCAACAGGCGCTTGACGAGAATGAGCAGTGATCACCAGATCCTGCAGGGGTTTGAAATTGGTTTGCTCAGTCGGCAGATCATTTCCGGGGTCGAGTCATGCGGATGATGCTGCCATGAAACGGCATTCGCATGTCAACATGCACTTCAAAGTATACACTTGGACATTTGTTGTATACATGCAGCAAAAGGCCATAGAAGCATGACACCTTTTGATTTCACCAGGTTCCATCGTGTGAACTCCACACGACGAAGATGTTGATCACGTGAGTCCATCATGTGCGGAGACAAAAACAATCTTGACTTCATATGATATTTCAATGTCAGGTCAGGTTAGGATTCGGTTTTATCAACCTATGTTCTTTGGGCCACATGTTTTTCTTGTGTTTGTGTGTCTCCCACGCAGGTATCCAAGATGCCAGAGACCATGCACGAAATGAGCAGGCCAACTTTGAATGTTGGGGAATGGTCCAGTGATCTGGTGAACCTGAACTATATAATTATGGATCATCATACCCAGACCTTACATCCAAGGAGTTAGATGGTATCCCATTTGTATCATGCATGCACTGTCCATATCCATCAGCCCATCCATCCTGTCCTTCTGTGTGCCATCCAGCAGGCAAAGCCATCCAAGTGTCCTCGGCTTGCTGGCCGTTCCCAGGAGCGATGTGGAAGTGGAGTAAGTATAACCCCATTAACGGAAACATATATCAACCATACATGTCATGATCATGCATTGAAGAATGTTGTCACTATTAGGACCCGCCAGCCATCCATACCATTATTTGTTGCATCATTGATATTTCAAAATTAAAGGGAAATCACCCATGGGTAGTACACTCATAATCCATGAAGACTGGCCGGCAGGAACCCGTTCAAGCCTCGTCATCTAGAAGTACGACAACTTCAAGTGATTTGGCCAATATCCTCTTGAACGATTTTGCATCTGGTAAGATGAGCGCTGTGAAAGTGCCTGGGTTGATCCAACAAATTTGGTTTTTGATGGTACCCACAAATCACTTTTTTGGGGTGAATGGGATTCTTGGTTCAGCCTGTTGAGATACCCTTATATACCTATAGCGATACATGATATATATTTTAAGGGTTTGATTATGAAATATCAAAATTTGAAGGGTTGATTATATGAAAATCAAGGCGCAAGAGCTAGCACAAGCGGCCATCAAACTTTGTGCAAGTGTTTCTGGTAATGTGCCCCAAGATGATATTATCAGAAAAATTGCTGCTATTGGCAACTCTGGCAAAAGCCCTCAGAACAGCGAGCGTGACCTTCAACGGCTTATCAAAAGACATGGGCTTTCATTGGACATTCCTATTGAAACTTGCCGGGTCGAGATGTATGACCCGAAGACTCAAAGAACATCCATGAGGAATTTACCGATAATTTTCCCGGACACCTTTGCAAGTGCAATTTTTGCTGAAAGCGAAGCTCTGTTCAAGAAGCTATTCATTGGAAATGTCGATGCAGAAAAATATTGGAAACATGTGGAAGCACATTGCAGTTGGTTCAACGGCCATCCTTCCCAAAATGTGGATGCTGCGCATTGGGGAAAAATGATTCCATTTTCTCTTTATGGCGATGAGGTACAATCTTTTCGCAATACGGAGGGTGGAGTGGTCAGTGTTTTGGGTTGGTCCAGTGATTTTGGGCATGGACAAACACCATTGAGTCGCTACTTCTGCATGTGTTGCATTTGTGAACACTACTGCACTGAGAATACCCACAAGCAAATTTTGGCGCATGTTGCAGAACGGGTTGCAAAGATGTGTGATCCAAATATGGAACACCCTTGGTCCCAGAAAGGGTATACCTTCTCTTACAGCAGCACCCAAGGGGACCTGAAGTGGGTGACAGAGAAATTTCAGCTACACAATTTTCGGCAGAATGAAGTGTGTAGTCGATGTTTGGTCAAGAAATCTGACCCAGACCTTTCTATGACAATTGGTGACTTTGGGTTGCATGCTGCTCACCGGGCCACCCGTTTGAGTCATGATGATTTTTTTGCGCTGAAGGAGGTAGAGCCTGCGAATTTCAACCCGATCTTTTCCATTCCAGGATCTCGGCTAGAGAGGGTGTTGCACGACGTCATGCATAGCCAGCTTCTTGGGACTGGCAAAGCTTTAAATGGCAGTTGTCTGACATATCTTATTGAGGGTGGAGCATTTGGGCCCTTTGGGAACGGGCTGTACCGTTTTGCGATGGAGAATGCGTTACGCAGTGCATATGAGGATTTCAACGCTTGGAAGAAGGAAAGGGGAATCAATGTGACCCAACCTCGTTTCACTGTAAGCCGCCTTGGAAGGCCCACAAGGAATGCATACCCCAACTTGAGTTCAAAAGCTGCAGCATCCAAAGCTATCTCATTTTGGCTTTCCGAAAGGTTGATTACTTGGGCATCCAGAGCGGATGCTACGGACTTGGACAGGGAGGTTGCAAATTGCGCGTGGGCTTACACTGAGGTTTTGCGCTTGATGGACGAATCTGATGTTTTGCTCACGCCATCTGAAGGACAAGAGTTTTTTGACCGTGGTCATGAACATCTTCAGCTGTATTCAGATCTAAATGCCAAAAGTGCTGCCACAAGGGGGGCCCATGAACGCAATCGCGCCCTTTGGCGCTTGTTGCCCAAACATCATCATTTTCAGCATTTGTTGGATGACGTCAAGGAGACCCTGATCAACCCAAGGTTCTATACCTTACTGTGTGCTGAGTCCTTTATAGGGGTCATCGGAAGAATTTCAAGAACATGTCACAGATCGTCGTTATCCCTTAGAGTTTTGCAGAGGTATATCCTCCTGCTCGGATTGCATTTGCAATCTCCATAGCATCTCCCGCCCACAGGCTTCCAGCCGAGGCTCCAAGGGATCATCTAGTGATCTCCATCACCGCTTGCAGAGCAAAGAAATTGCGGGTGGACCAGCTGGGAGTTTGGGAGGTACCAAATTGGCCAAAGGTTGACTTTCAAATTTCAATTGAAAACATCTCCATTACCATCAACTACCTTAGAACCATGTTGTTATCTTCTGAGGGGGTGTCCCTATGAAGGGTCGGAGTATCATGGGGTGTACTGACCCCTGCAGGGTTGTCCATCAATGATATATGTTTCCTACGACGCCCCGGTGACTATGACGCCCCATGCTCCATCGGGAGCGTTAGGGTATTATAAATTTTTAATATAAATTATTTATTCAAATCCGAATATCCCTCAAATCCTGTCCAATATTATTCTAAATATTTTTAAATAAATAATAAATATTATATCAATATTTTCCTCCAATATTATTTAATTACATATTTTTTTCTAAATTCCTTAATAAAAAGATCCATTCAGAATTAAATTCCTTATTTCGCACAAATATTACCTTAATATTCCAGATAATTTCGGTAGTAAATTTACGAGCTCGAAAATTTCAAATTACAATATAAAATAAATATATATATGTTTTTTAAAAATTAAAATTTCAATACAAAAAATATTTATTTTATATTATAATATATTTATTAAAATTCTAAATATAATAAATATATTAATTTAATAGCAATATAAGACATAAATATACAATATTTTAAATTTATATTAGTTATTATTACCGAAAAAAACAAAAACTAATATATTATATATTTTTATTTTTTATAATAAAATAATTTTTATAATACAAAATTTATAATATTTAAATAATTTTTACCAACAACATAAAATCCATCAATAATCCAAATATATATTTTTTAAATATATATTCCTATCAAATCAATATCCAAAATTTCTTCCTCAACCCAATAACAAAATCCAAATATAAAATCCATCAAAAATTAAAATTTAATACACTACAAATCTCATTAAATAATTATATATTCTACTAAATAATTAGTTATATTTCCGTTATTTAATTTTTAATTATTAAATATTTCCCCAAATTACCTAAATTCATTATGCTCGCAACCAATAACTAAACCATATAATTCTTCGTAATATATTTAAATAAATTATAAATTAAATAAATATATATAAATATATAATATATTTAAATATAATATATATAATTTTATATATATATTAGCTAAACTCAAAAACTCGCTGCTGTGGATATGTTGAAAATCGCACGAGGGGTTAGCGGGGGGGCGAACGTAGGGGCGAACATGCGGGCGAACGGGTGGACGAACGTCGCCTGCACGAGTGAGCGGGGGGGCGAGCTGAGGGGGCGAGCGGACGGGCGAACAATTCGACTAGTCTTGTTTTGCCTGGTGATAATTAGTACAGTCAACCTGTGCCGAAATTATTGTACACCTACTATACAACCCAAGAATACTGGTACAAAGTTGTTGGTATTCGAAACCCGTGCAATTTTAAGGGCGGGCCCACCCCCTTGAGGGCGCATGAAGGGGTCGCACATACGCATGTACGCACGTACGTACGCATGCACGCACGCACGTTCATGTACATGTACGCACGCACATTCAGATGCGTATTCAGAAATAAGGTTACCTTTAAGGTCTTCTTTTATATAAAAGGTAACCTTATTTCTGTACGACCCCAAGCCTCCTAAAGCATATTTAGTATTAGGAGGTCACTTTTCAAAGGCAACCTTATTTCTGAACATGGGTCTGAACATGGGTCTGAACATGGCATCAATATTAAAGCTTACCTCCTATGCGAATAATATTTATATATTATATTTGGGTTAGTTAAATATCGATATTTTCAATATTAATATTAAACCCGTACGAATAAATTAATGAAATTTAGAAGTGCAAAATATATATACATATATATACACATTTATTATTCCAATTTCCCAATGCTAGGGGCCCTTGGAAATAATTTGCAAATCCCGTCCGTGCATACTTTACGTGAGAATTTAGAGTCAAAACATAGGACCGCAAACGTTCTTAGAAAATTGCAACTCCTATAAATGCATACCGCTCATGCCATATGTTTATTGTACTACAAATTTATATGACACAATACCCAAAGAACTCAATAACGCCACCGAAGGACCATACAAACCCCAAAAAGTCCTTAGCGTAATATAGCGCCAAGTGCCCGTGAAGTTTGCCTGAAATACCGTGTTTACCCGTGAAATGCGATGTTTACCCGAGGAAAAGGGCTTCCCCATTCCATCCCCAGAACATATGTGGTTCTTGTATTTGTTTAACCAATCTGGTCACCCGGATGCCAACAAATTCCACGACTGGCCTTTGTTCCACACCTCTCCCATGGTATCGTTTGCTTTCAAGATTGAGTCTGAGGGGATCGAGGGCAAAACGCCCGCTCTCATGCAAACATACAAATGGTTGTAAAAAATAGACGAAATGCTTAGGGAAAGTATGTGCCCAATATGACTCAAAGTAATATCGCATGAGTTTAACTAGTGAAACATGTCCAAAATCCAGGTTCGGCAGCAGTAGAAAAGTTTGAGAAATTTGCTACACCATATGTCTCAAGGGTAAACATCGACGTTGATGAGTAAACATCGACGTTCCACAAATGCAAAGGTAAATTTCGACATTAATCCAATGCGTCGGTAAACATCAACATTGGACTTCCAGGGCATGTGTTATATTTAGATATCTGGAACCTCCAACGGGAAGAATTTTCTTGTAGTTTTTTTGTTTGCCTAAATCGCTAAGTTTTTTGTGCAAATGACTATCTTGACAAGAATTACCTATTCCCATGGTTTGAACTGGTTTGCAGCCATTCTACAACTTTTTGGCCTGCCACTCTGGTATTGCAGTTTATTTGCTATCAATTCGAACCATTATATAATACTTGGAAAATCAAGATGCATTAGGCAAATTAAGATTTGCTCCGCAGAGCACCGAGGAGCTTTGTGGCATCCTAAATGGATTCTGAAAGCGCAATGATTCGCAAATACCACAAAAGCCACTGAAAGACGTTTTTTACGACAAGAACGCCCCGCAAAACACCCGCAAATACCCTGCAAACGCCCGCAAAACCAGAAAAGTGGTAATTCTTTTTGTTTTCCAATCAGGCAAAGCTTTTTTTTCAGTTTTTCTGCTAGACGATCTTACTAGAAGCTTGAAAATCGGACACAAGCAATGTGGCTCTGCAAGTGCGTGGGTGAAAGGGAGAATATTGGCTTGGAGATGCAATGGGGGCACCCAAGAAACTTGAAGATATATGCACCCCCAAAACTCGACATGATTTTCTTTAATTCGCCATGATTTCCAGGATATGGTGTCAAGGGAGGATCAAGGTCATTATCTAGTGTAAATGTGCTAATCAGCAGCTCAAAAAGGTAACTACACAGCGTCGAAGACATTGAATTAGTTAATGGGTGAATCCTTTATTTTACTTTTTTGGCTTCTTTTTCACCAATCAAGTCTGCGGGGCAGCGCTGCCCCAGTGCGAGGGTTTCCAGGGTTTTCTTCGATTTGAAACTGTTTTGTGTTGCCGTACAAGAAAGATCCTGTACATGAAAAGAAGATAATTTTGACTCTCATCATTGCGTTATTGTTTTTCCGTTTCCTGTATTTTGGCAGGTTCCTCCTTCTGCAATCGTTCGCAAATCTTGGGAATCATACGCAATACCATTCTGACCCCATCGGTCAGTTCCTCTGCCTTGCGTGCATCCTTTGAGCGCTTTGAGAGCCTTTTGGCTGTCGCAGCCACCTTCCTCAACGAGTAGCCCTTCTTACCCTTCCGCACCAACTTTGCAATTTCAGAAGTCGCTTTGGTCATTCTCGCTGCTTCACTAGCCAAGGCCATTGGCGTGACATCGCAAATCAGCATGACCAGATGGAAACAATATTCCCCAAGCTGTCCGTCTTCTGCTGCTCGCTTGGCATCTTTCAAGGGACCAACCACTGGCACCAGGCTCAGAATCTCGTCTGCAATCACCAAAAGTACCTTCTCCAACTCCAACTCCTCTAATGAATGTGCTTTCAGCCACTTTCATGCGTTTCATGCCCTATCCCGAGTCTTGATAGAAGATCAAAAACATCAAAATTTGCGGCGTGATAAACCATGATAAACCACGATAAACCACCCACCAGTCCTCCTTCTGCGTTGCCTCGGCATACAAGCACTGCCGCCAGGGTGCATGCGTCCTGTGGCAGCTCACCACCAGCGCTGCGGCCATCGCTCCGCCCACGCGCCACACGGGCGCCTGGCGCCACACGGGCGTTTGGCTCACGGTGGGGGTTGGCGGCCTTGCCACGCCAGCGCCGTTGTTTAAGGCCAACATGCGCCCGGGGAAGATGTCTAATGGTTAATGCTGGTTGAATTCTGCTGGTGATAGGTGGGTATCACGAGCACGAACTGGCCTAAGCAAAAGCCGCTGGCTGATTTGGAGGTTCAGACGGTCAGTGATTGGGAGACTGTGCAGAATTATCATTGTATGTAATCAAAAGCAATGCCTCCTTCAAGTGATTGGAGCCAAGGATTGCAGTCGATATACGGTGATGTTCACTTCAGTCGTCCCAGCCCCAAGGATGTCTGGTTGTTGGCTTCACCCAAGATTTGACACAGTGCACACTAAGAACCAGCTACAAGCGTATAAATGCCCACTCTTGCTTCTGCATTATTGTTGCTTAGAAATCGGCTCTACCCCGCCAAAGTATCCTAGTGAGCCTCTTGTTTTCCGCTCAGCCACTCATGATTCCTATCTGTCGCTCTCATTCACCGTCCTCTAGTTCCTCGGGAATCAAACTGCCAGTCTGTCCAAAGAGGAACTTCTTATTCTTCAGACATGGCCTCAACATTTTTCAACTAGAAGATGGATGGACATGGAAGTTGATTTTCCCATATTTTCACGTATGTGTTCAGCACCGGGCCACCCCAAGCTTTTATGTAGAAACTGGCCCCATCAAAGTTTTAATGATGTATTTAAGCAGAAACACACTTAATTTAGCTGAACTTCTTAGCGGTCTGCAAGGATCCAAATCTCTCCTTGTCATAGCCAAGCCCTCTGCAGATCTCCAGCGGACTCCAGTTGGCTGCGACTTCAACCTTTATCTGGCCCAATTTGTGGTTAAATCAAATCCCATTTTTTTGATTGTCTAATAATACTATATGCATTTTTGATGCAATCTGAAACCCCAGTTTACTATTACTATTCGGAGAATATATGAGAATATTATACTATTACACCATATTACAGCAGCCCATAATTATTACATCATAGTCTCCGAATATCTCTGCAGTCCACCCTAGTTCACCACACACCCGAGCTGATCCACACCCGACACGTGGTGTGGAGGACGCACTTTGGTAATTTCAATATGGAAAATCATCATTTTGAATAGGTAAATCATCATGTTTATCCTCTATAAATGGGCAATTTTCCACAGCTATGTTAAATAATCAGGGGTAATTGACGTGAAAATACTTAAACAGAGGATTGGCTTTGACATTTGAGGTTCCCAAAAAAAACATTAGGCGGCAATGCTAACAACCGTGACAAAGGAACTCGTGCAGTTCAACTCGTTCGGCTGATTTTTCCCAGATCATGGAGGCAACAAACATCTCCATCGCCACAGCACGTCACGACAAAGGCTGTCTGGAGTTAAAAATTTCAATAAACGATGAAGCGCCTCTGTAGCGGGACCTTAGAAGGTGGAGATGGTGATTTTTTTAAAGAAGCAGGGTGGAACTCATAATGCAAATTGGGATCTGCTTCAGAATCATGAAACTATAACTACAGTATATCAAATTTCGATTGCGGGGAACAACAACTCTGGACTTTGACCAACACCAGGGCTGCAGCAATCCCATGGCATGTCCAGATGAAATAATTCCCAAGCGGGACCCCAGAAAAACTTCCAGTCTCCCGTGTCCTGGTGCCCAGCCACCGTTGGAAGTCACTTCTGAAGACAGCTGGGTTGTTTCTTGATCCAATTGGTACAGTTCAAGCTGGATTTTTTTCATTCTCTCCGCCACCACCGCATCATATCCTCACAGGGCAGCAACGTGGAACCCCAAGGCCCAGAGATATGGCCTGACTTGGAATCATGTCCCAGAGATATGGCAGAAACTTTGGAAACCAAATAAACTCACAATATCAATATATATTGTATCAAATTAGGAAGAAAACCGCAATCCAAACGTATGATTTTGCCTGATCATAGGGTGCCCCAAAACATCCCAAAACCTAACTGTCATCATCTTCCCCCAATCAGGATTTTTGGCTATATAATATTTATCATATATTGGGATATGTTTGGTGCATGTACCCAATTTTTTTTTATAGACACACCCAGATACCAAGTGTCGATCTTGTTCTTGAATCACAATCTCTTCGTGGCGCTTCTGCTTTTCGCGGAGCACCTGAAGCTCGGACCGCTGCACTTCGAGCTGCATGGCCAGAGCACTTTGACGCAACTTGGCGGCTTCAAAGTCTTGCGCCATCGCCGCATCTGCACCTGTGGCTGGGAAATCTTGAGATATCCGAGGGAAGTTTGGAAGTCAAACTTCCGGCAATATGGACAGATGAAGCAGCAGAGGTGGGAAGAGTCAGAGGAGAGAAAGGAGGAAGAAAGAAGAGCAGAGAAGAGAAAGAGTCAGAAGAAAGAAGCGGAAAGCGCGTGAAAAGGTACAAAAGTCGTGAAACACTGTGTTTTTCAATGTTTTGTGGCGCCGGAGGCTCGAAAAGTAGGCTCGCTAAAGCGGCGGGTGCGGAGCCATGTGGTCAGATGAGAGATGAAAAGTTGCACGCCGTTGTAGCGCGAAGCAGATTTTAATGTGAAATTGCAAAAAACACATCGGTTCCGGACTACTTTTGGAAGTTGAGGTGTCGAAAAAGTGCACTTCGCTGTGGCGCGAAGCACATGGTGAGCTGTTGAAAAATTGCACACGGCTGTGGCGTGAAGCACAAAAACACCTCGGGTTCGGAGCACTTTTGGCAAGTGAGCTGTTGAAAAATTGCACTCGACTGCGGCGCGAAGCACGTTTTGAAGTCAACATGTTAAAAAGACTATGGGTGCTCGCAGAATTGCTTCGTTTTGGAGGTGGGCACTTCCATTTCATTACGAAGATTCGGGATTGCTTTTTTCAGGCAGAAAGATAGATCGACAGAGAGAGAGAGAGAGAGAGAGAGAAAAAATATATATATATACAGCACACAAGTAAATAGATACAGTAGCTAGCTAGCTAGCTAGCTGGATGGATGGATGGATGGATGGATGGATGCACAGAAGGAGAAATGCAGAGAGACAGATAGATAGTTAGAGAATGTTAGAGAATGTTAGAGAGTGTTAGAGAATGTTAGAGAATGCTAGAGAATGTTAGAGAATGTTAGAGAATGTTAGAGAATTTTGGAGAGATAGAGATATAGAGAGATAGGGCAAAAGAGAGATACAGAGATGGGGAGACATGGACAAAGAAACAGAGAAAGGGATGGACACAGCTGCAGGCATAGTGAGAAACAAGATCAGACAGATAGATAGCTAGATAGATAGAAAGCTAGATAGATAGATAGATAGATAGATCGATCGATCGATCGATCGATCGATCGATCGATCATGATAGATCGATCGATAGACATACGGACAGACAGACAGATAGATAGATTGATAGGGAGAGAGAAAGACACAGAGAGAAGGAGACAGAGCGAGAGAGATAGAGACTGAGAGATAGAGACTGAGAGATAGATAGAGAGAGTTGGAGACAGAGAGTCGGCGAGATAGAAAAACAAATAAACAAGCAAACAGATAGATAAAGACAGAGAGAGATGGAGAGAGGGAAGGAAAGAACGAGAGAGAGAGAGAGAGAGGGAGGAGAGAGAGCGAGAGAGAGAGAGAGAGAGATAGAGAGATAGAGAGATAGAGAGATAGAGAGATAGAGAGATAGAGAGATAGAGAGGTAGAGAGGTAGAGAGATAGAGAGATGAAGAGATAGATAGATAGATAGATTAGATTAGATTAGATTAGATTAGATTAGGTTAGGTTAGATTAGATTAGATTAGATTGATTGATAGATAGATAGGTAGATAGATAGATAGATGGATGGATGGATGGATAGATAGATAGATAGATGGATGGATGGATGGATGGATAGATAGATTAGTTAGATAGATAGACAGATAGAGAGAGAGAGAGAGAGCGAGCCAGAGCCTCAACCACCTTTCGATCCATTAGTTCGTTCTGCCATCCATGCGTCACAGCAACTTACGTCTCCTATAGGTTTCTATCACCGCCTTGTGCGGTCCTACTGGTGTATAAATTAAGCCTATAACCATGGTTGATCGTCTTGGGGGATGGTAAGATCATCCCTATCAACCTTACAATTTCCCAACATCCGCCAGTATATGTCTTGTTTTCTTGCTTCAAACAACCTCAATTCCATCAGAATTGCCATCCCCCAAATGACTTAAACCCCCCCGAAGGAAATTTCATGCCCCCATGATTATGATATATGGCCCAAATATGGAAAACATATCAAAACATCCCATGAAGTCACATCCAGTGGATCTTGAGATGCATCATCTCATTCTTCAAAGAACGACCATATGTACAGTGCATACCAACCCATTTGGATTCTTTTGGCATCACCGAGCCACTTCTCAGAAACTTCTGCACTTTCGCTTGTGGCATGCGCTGTGCCCCGGCGCTGCTTTCCTCCCGCGCCAGCAGACGCTGGGCGGCGCGGCGCAGCTGCAACAGCGAGGGATCCACAGAGGGCTCAGCCAGTTCCAGGAGGACCGTCAGGCCCTTCCTAAGATACGCTACCCTGGGGTAAACTGCCCTAAAAGATGCAGAAAACCAATGGCCTCCACAGGAAAATGATAGTAAACGTTTACGAAAAGATGTGGAAAACCCATGGTGATAGCCTAGGACAATCATCTACATATGGTGTGTTTTCCATCTATGTTAGTTTACAGGAGGGTAAGAGAAATGGATGTGTCTGAAGAAAAACTG
Organism: Cladocopium goreaui; assembly: GCA_947184155.2. Classification (NCBI taxonomy): domain Eukaryota; class Dinophyceae; order Suessiales; family Symbiodiniaceae; genus Cladocopium; species Cladocopium goreaui. Next base: position 21,682 of record CAMXCT020000185.1, read on the forward strand.
AAAAATAGGGAATTCATGGGATTTGTTTCAATGGGGAAAATTACGATAAACTATTGGGTACCACGATTTGCACGCCCACATTGGTCGTATATGGTGGTTCAATGGGAATTCACCAATCATGGGGTGTTGATGGGAATTGAAAATAATTAACCAACACTTCTGGGAGTCAATGGATGTTTACCCAACATGAGATGGCCTTTGACTGTTTATCATGTAGTTTTTCACCATTAGTTGATGGCCAATTGTGTGTGTATACATGTATCATTATATATGTATATAATGAATAGATACAAGACATTCCACCAGGGTTTCGTTTGGGGATGTTTGGGGGTGTATTTTCTTAGACAGATTGCATTAATTCTTTTATCAGAAAACAAACACTTGGCGAATTCTCATTTGTCTTGGGAGTATTTTTTGTGCTTTCCCTTGTATACGACGAGTTGCATATACTAACCATCATGTCTTGTGAGATCGTTGTGAAATCAGTTTGATCCACAATAGAAACCAAGGTAAATCCAACACACTTCAACCAAACAATCAACAATCATTTTGCCACGACAAAAACCATTACAGACCATTTCTATTTCTTATCTATCGATATCTATCCTTTGTTATTCCAGCATTTCCCAGGAGTTATGGACCAAGCCCAGTCTCCGTTTTGCCTCGGCCCCGGCGCTCGCCGCGCTCAGCATGGCGTCTTCGTCGTCCTCCAGCTGGCGCCGCAGCAGCTGATTCTCCGACTGCAGCTGATCCACCCAGGAGTGCAGTTGGGCGGCCTCCAATTTCGCCATCGCCGCCATGGCCACGACACCAAGGTTCGTTTCGTGTTTCGGTTCGGAAAAAAATGGTGGTATGCTAAGTTTATGGCAATTTTCATGAAAAAATTATGATCAACCGTGAGACGGAATGGGGTAGCTCATTTTCAGACAAACTCACTATCTATTGATGCCCTCAAATTTCACGCGTCCCAACAGGTAACAAGAAAATTGTGGATTCCCCGGGGCAAGCCACTATTTGATGAGTAAACTCTTGGAGTGTCTGGGCAGGAGCCGTCACTGTCGATTCTCAAAAACCATCAGTTTCTTCTGCTGCGGAAGACAATCTTGAGCTCATGACTGGGGATTATGTGGTTCACTCAATCAAAACCTCCATTCAAAGGGATTGTCTATATTACGTGTATGTGTATATATATATATATACACACACCCATTATTGACCTCTATATATATATACAAATATATACAGTAACTGGTTTTTCGTGAATTGTGAACAATTCTGATGCTATGATATGCTATGATTAGGTTTACCGTACATTAATCCACATTAATAATCAACAAGCAATGGATCAAACATTGCAGGACCACTGCAACCCCAAACTCCGACTGACTACATGTTCTTTCCCATTGTACTAGTGATGACTCATCAAAGAACCTAGCCGCCTAGCCATCTATTTCCAAAGGTGATGTGAATCTTGTCTGATTGGTTGTTTCAATCCCTATCCCCAAGTCTGGATCAACTAGCCATTGGAAACCAGGCCCACAGGCTTTCAGCAAAAACCACAATCTCCATGTCAATTTGGATTGACCACCAACCAGTAGGATATACTTGGGGCTGCAGTTCCACTAACAAGTGGCTTATATAATCACAGTTGTAGAGTTATATCCCAATATATTGGGCTTTATAACCATGGTTATCACATGTTATCGCCATTTTCAAACCGCAACTGCAGCCCCAAGTAGTTTTTCTTCCACCTGCCATCACCCGCCACACACTTTTTCAGCATCGACCACCTGCGTGGATCTGGTGCAGCCATGTGCAGCTGTCTGGTGGGAGCCAACAACATAGCGCCACAAAAGCGCCAGACTAAGGGCAATCAGACATAGCAATCAAAAGACGGGACATCCCCTCCAGAAAAATATTCCACTTAAATAGTGGACCCATTGCTATGTAAAAAACGACCGTAGGGTACCATTCATGGCAGATTTCAGGCGGCGACCCGCACCTGGTTGCTGACGGCCTCGATCTCCGAAGAGGTTCTGGACTTCACCACCTCGAAGACCTGGATCAACCAGTGGAAAACTGCGGGGCCCCCAGATAGAACAGCAACTTAATAATTCATAAACAATGCATAGCTAAGATAAATATTTCATGATAAATTGAAACATAATGATAACTAAGATAAGCAATGATAAATGATGATAAACAAATTAGGTTCTTAGTTACTGCATCATTTATTGGTACAATGTATCATCTGGAACTTTAATCGTTGGGATACTATTGCTATGTGATAAATAATGATACTTAATAATCCTACCAATCGGAAAATAATCATATGCAATCAGTAATTAAATGAATCTAAATGAGATGCTACGAGTAGATTGCTCTTCTAGTTTTGTGGGGAATTACTGCGCCCTCTTATCCAACCCTGCCATGTGATCTCCACATTTATCATTGGAAAATCATCTGTAGATGGGCATAGATGGTTTATCATCCCTTCCTCCTATTACTAAACCCCGCCCAAATACTAAAAACTAGTGTCCATCTCCAATTTTTGAAAATTTCAGATTGGCCAATTTGATTTTTTATTGATCCCCTTTAGAAAACAATTTAAAAATAAAGCTACCATTTGTGGGTTTTCCCCCTCAATATTAAAAACTAGTTCACCCCGGGGTGTTTATTATTAGGGTCCGTCCGATTTTTTTTGGTGTTTTTATATTAAGGTGTTTAATTTAGTATTAGGGGGAAGCTTCGAAATCCAATTTTTGGCCATATTTTAATTGCGTTATACAAAGAAATTTAATGAAATTTAATTGGTTTTGAGATGGGAAAACATAGTTTTTATTATTAAGGGTTTTAATTGGGGGAAGCTTCGAAATCCGATTTTTGGCAATATTTTAATCGCGTTATATAAAGAAAATTATTTGATTTTGAGATCGGAAAAATAGTTATTATTATTAAAGGTTTAATTTTATTAATAGGGTTCCCTAATAATAAATACCACCCTAACACTAAAAGCTACCTGCCGTGTTTAGTAATAGGGGGGACGTTTAGTATTAGGAGGAAGGGATTATATACATGTTCTACTGCCAGGTTTTACACTTCAGGTTGGGGCCCTGGGGCAAGCTTTTCAAATCTCCCAAACGGTTGATGTCTTTGTTGAGATCAAATTTAGGAGGTACCAAATGACGTGATATGACTTGACCCATGCCTCGAAGGGTTCCAGTCTACTGTCAGCCTCACAATTTAAAATCCCAATTTCCTAGTGTGTGCAATATGTTTATTATCACTTTCTCTGTCTCAAAATTGGGCACCCAAAGAATCTGGATGATCAACACGAAAACTTGCCTAAATTAGCCCAAAATCTCTGGTCCCATGGGGGTTTTCATCAAAAAGGATCATGATCCCATGGCACCTGGTCAGCTCCCTCGACCATCACGGACATGAAGGCACTCAGCTCGTTCATCACCTGATGGGACATTCCCCGTTATCGCGCGGCGTCATGATTCCGCAATCCCCAAGCGTAAACATGGTGAGGTTGGCCAGTGACTTCTGATGACTTCTGTGGATTATATGTGTATATATGGTCCAGCGTTCCAAACCCCCTCCCCCCCCCGCCATGGTCATGGGTCAGCCATAGTACTGTCCCCCTCCCCCCCTGTGGTGTGGTGGGGGTGTGGTACTGCGTGTGTGTATATATATATATATACGTATATATATATATATATGTATGTGTACATATATTTATATATACATATATATATATATATATGCTTATACATGTGAATATATATATATATATATGTATGTGTACATATATATGTATATATATGTGTGTGTGAATGTGTATATATGTGTGTATATGTGTATATATATATGTGTATATTTAAACACGAATATGTATATATGTATATATGTATATATGTGTGTGTGTGCGTATATATATGTATATGTATGTATGTATGTATGTATGTATGTATGTATGTATGTATGTATGTATGTATGTATGTATCTATAACATGTAAATATATATATGTATATATATGTATATATATATATATATATATATGTATATATATATATGTATATATATATGTATATATATATGTATATATATATATGTATATATATATGTATATATATATGTAGGAAGTAGATACGTAGCACATGTATATATGACTATAGGTAGTGCACAGGTACTTTGAGGGAGTATGTGTGCTACGTAGGTCGTCTAAAAGGTAGCATGTACCTAGTAAATGCGAGGCTGGTAGTCAGAATCGCTGCAAAAGCCGACCCGCTTAAGGACAAAGTCCTGTCCCCCGGCCCTCGCGGGGGGCGGGTCGGCACGGCAGAGGGCTTCCAGGAAGGCCCGGTCGACGGTGATCCTTGGATATAGCAATAACTTGGCTGCTTATTTTATTCATCTTGAAGAGGGTGCCCTGAGGACCGCACGACGCAGCGGGAGCGGTGTTGCCGTTCTCCGCATGGGCCTTCCGGTTGCGTTCCTCGGCAGCAGGAAGAAGTAGAAAACGAAGAAACAATAACGTGCATATAAGGAGAGGTTTGGAAGATTTTGGACGTGATTATATTCGGCCCCGGGCCTTGTTGGTCAAGTAGTTCGGCTTGTACCGGAATGCAGCCCTGAGTGACGAATGCGATGTGCAGGACGTGCACGCAACGGAAACCACTCGGCGAGGGACGGCGGTCTGCTCGCCTTATCGCTGAGGCCTGGACAAGCAAATAGAACGGAAGGGGGGGGTGCTACCTGGGGACCCATACCATTGGGGGGGGTAGGAACACGGAACACGAGACCATAATATATATATATATATGTATAATTTTATTATATATACACGTATATATATATATATGCTACCCCCCCCTGATACCCACCTTGAGCGGCCTGCATGCGTGCAGAGCGAGCATTGACATGAATATGTTGAAGACATTTGCCAGCAGATGATGGATCAGGAAGGACATGAGAATCAGATTATTGAAGCAGATGATTGAAGCAAATAGGCGTGAAATTTACATAGGAAGCCCACAGATATGCGATGGCAGCAAAGTCAAGAAGGTTAGAACACAGCAGAAGGTGCTAGCAGCGACGCGCTGATTCTTTTGAACTCTGCCCCGCTGTGGTGGCTGGGCTCTCTAGGCCTTCAACAAGAACCACTGAACAAGAGAACCCGTTGCCAACCACAGATCGTGCCCCCTATGCCAGTACTCATACTGAGCAGAGCGCAAACGGATGCGCAGAAGACTGCTGCCAACTTTGCAGTTCTGGTTGATGTTCAACCGGTCTTTGAGGAAACGCCAGCATCTGTCAATGATCTGGGTGCCCTTTTTGACTGTGATTGCCTTCTTGCTGCCGGGGAGGACATGCTTGTGCAACTCCACATACTTTGGAGTGAGCCATTTCCATTCTCCATTGACTTTCACCCGCTTCTTTTTGTGGATGACCCGGTCATGGAGGACACCCTTGACTTTGATGGCATAACTTTTTGCCGAGTCGGTGTGGAGAATAATGTCACGGTGTTGAAGCCATTTCACAGCCAATGGTTGCCATTCAACTTTTCGAATAGCACCGGGGCCTGGAGCGCGAAGTTTGGAGATGACTGGCTTCAAGCGATGGAGGACAAGCGTCTGAGGTTTACCTCTTTGGACAATGCCGCACCACTGCTCCCAGTGCAGCTGTCCATTCACGACCTTCTTGTCAAACGTGGCTTCATCGGCTTCCACGTCCTGCCATTTTCCACCTTGCCCAAATTTGATGTCCTTCTCCTTGTTCCTGACCCACCTTTCACGTAGCTGGCCTAATCTCTTCTCCATATCCTCAATGCTCTTATGGTTCACATGCAGGAGGCGATGGATGGTGGGGTGGGAAACACGGTTGAGCAGGAGCATCAGTAAACATGCCTGGGTGGCAAGCGGTGTAGAAGAAGAGCCCCAATGATCCACAAAAATGGGGTGAGCATGATGCGGGTTGATGTAGGTGTGGCATTTCTTGGCACTGCATCTATGCTTTAGTAAACCTCCAAGTTGTTAAAGGCCACCAAGGGTGCCACGGCAGCATCGCGGACAGACATGCCCTTCCCATTTATGAAGAAGTCCATCTTCACGAAGCATCTTCACCAAAGTAGATGGAGAGCTTTGCAAAATTTGTGCCAAGGAGCGCTTCCATTTGCAGCGGTCCATGCGAACTTCAGGAACTGCATCAGGGGATCGCACATACTTCACTTGCTTCCATGCCTTGGTCTTCATGCTCGCAGGCCGTTTCAATACAGCACGTAGCTTACCTTTCTTGGGCACGGGAAAGTTGTTGAACTTGGACATGGCAAGGCGCAATTTCGGAGCTAGGCGGAAACCAAACAGCTATAACGAGTGACAAAATTGAATCAGACACTGAATTTGAATGAGCAATTAGGTTTGGTATGGTGCTGGTGGACTTGGAGTGGAATGATTTGCAAGCGCTTGCAAGCATGAGGGTAGACAAACTCAGTTCCGTTGACAAAAGAAGCTGTGGGACAAACTTTTTTCCCCAGATATGATCAATGCGATAGCTGTCTATCCGGAACGACAGCATGTACGCAAGCTATTGCACGTGAAGTACACGCACAATAAATTGGTGAAGCTACAGTAGCTACTCCTAAGCATCAAGAGTGCCTAGCGCATGAGCTGCCTCTTCATCTGCAGCGGTGTCTAGCAGAGCAGCTTCAAAGTCCATCTCATCATTGGTGCCATCCTCCAAGACAGCAGTCTGTGCCTCGGCAGCCTGAGCCAACTCTTCCAGCTCTTGAGACACAGGTGTTGCTTTCCTCCGCACACGGCGGCCAGGATAGACAAATGGACCAACACGACGACCAGAACAATGAGTTCCAATGGGTGGCACAGGACGAGCAGCCAAAGGCACCTGGTCGTCGTCATCCGACGATGGAGAGCCTGGAAGAATGCGGATGTCCTGAGATCGGAACAGTGCATCTTGAATCTTGCCGTTGACGAACTCAATGTAACCCTGGACTTCCTCATACTCTGCCATTGTGTTCATTGCCTGCTCCAGCATCCTTTGCTCTCGACCTACATCAGTATCAAAAGAGGGGCCAGTTTCCATGGAGCCTGCCTTGTACTTGCCATAGAAGGGCTTGTCTTTGTCAGCCAGCAAGTCTTTGTGCAAGTCGTCTACACAGATGCGGTGGATGATGGCCTCCTTATTCTCACTGGGCAAGCGCAAGTATAGAGCCATACCGGTGAAGACGAAGATGATGGAACGTTTCAGAACAGCCAGAACATCTTTTTCCTTCTCCCCGGCAAACAAGTCATCCAGCATGACCAGAAAGCGTCCTGGAGGGAGAGTAGTTCCAATCTTTTGCTCTTCCTCCAAGTCATCTTTCAGATCATTGGAGGCATAGGCCCGCAACTGATTCCTGATGAGGCGGGTATCATTGTAGCGGGACTCAACAGTTCCATCCTCATCCACAGTCAGGAAACTCTTCAAGTCAGCCATGCTCACTTTGGCGCGGCAAGGGTCATCAAGGAACAAGGCTTCTTGAACGCGAGGAGCGCGGTGACGAAAGTTGTCCAAAGACTTGGCCCTACGCCACCCAGGTTTCAAGTTTGTATCACCACTCAGGCGTACATGATACCTTCCCAGGGCCATTGCCAAGATCACAACAAAGGGAGTCTTGCCAACTCCTGGACACCCCAGCAACAACACGCCAAAGTTGAGCATCAAGGGGTAGAGGAGAGGCAAGAGGGCTGAGTGTAAGAAGGGCTTGAGGCTGTAGGTAGTCAAAGGGAACTCTGTCATGCTCACGGCTCCCGCTTGTCCTCGACTTTTGTTCTGGCACATGAGCCGAACCTTTGGCTCGGGCCAGCTGGCAATTGGCGTGCCGGAGTCGGACTTGATGTTTATGAGGATCCACAGGGTCTGCTCATTTTGTGCGTCACACTCTGGTGCATGCGCGTTGATGAACAGAACGCCTTCCTCAAGTTCAGCATTTGATGGGGACCATGAAGGTTTTGGTGGAGCACTGTCTGCAGTCTTCTCTTCTAAGACATGCCAGCGGAGCTGATAACCACCAAGTTGACCTAGAAGCCATTGGGTGGCTTTCTTCACTTTCCATGGGCCTGCTCGATGGACAGGTAAGTGCATTTTGCCACTGCAGAAAGAACTGGCTAGTTGGGAAGAGATCGGACGGGACGTGTAGATCACCTTCAGGACGTCAACCTTACCATCGTCCTTGCTGACATGGATGAAATCAACCTTGGATCCTTCAGGAAGAGGGGCTTTGAATTTGATGGCTGCTGGAAGGCCTTCCACATCTGACTCGGAGAGCTTCTTGGAAGTTTCAGCAGGGTCTCCACAGGCTTCCATGGACAAATGGACATCAAAGACGAGCCTAAAGGGCTGGACCTTGACACATTCCCGGCAAGCCTCCGCAATGAACTTGTCCATGGCCAAGGGTGTCTCACAATCAATGGGACTGTGGTCTGGCTTCTCTAAGAGACGTAGAAGCATCTGTTTGCCAGCCAGGTCTGCAATGGCCGTGTCCATCAAAGCGCCGGACATTTTGGTCAAATTTGAGAGCAACGATTGCGGGACAGGGCTAGAAGGCCAGGCTGAGCCAAATGTCACACAAGAAAGCAGATGTGAGGCAAGCAGAAGGAACCAATGTGCAGCAGACAAGCGCAATGTTTTGTTTTTGTTGTTTACGTTGCGGTTTTGGATATACAGCTAGGTTGGAGCTATGCACTATCTTACTTTCCCTGTATACCCTTCCTTTAAAGACAGCATACCTGCATCATGTCACCCTAACCCCAACTAACAATACTATTGTCACGCTGCAATAAGATTCCTTTTGTTCACCGCACAGCCGCTATCTAGAGTCCAATGCGAATCTTCAAGGCAGCGATCTCGCCCTTCAGCTTCGCATTCTCCTTGGCCAACTTGTCTCGCTCGGCTTTCACACGCATAATCTCTTCCTCGATTTCCTGGTGGCAGGCAATGGCATCGGAGAACTCCAAATTTTCGGCTTGAAGGCGGGTGATCTGTGCAAGAAGCTTTTCGGTGGTGGTTCCAGAAGACTTGGCAGATACATTGGATGACTTTGATGCCTTAGATGCTCTGGAGGGTGCCTTGGATGACTTCGATGCCTTAGATGCTCTGGAGGATGCCTTGGATGACTTCGATGCTGTAGAGGACGCCGCGGACGCCTTCGAAGAAGATGACGAGGACGATGATGATGAGGAAGATGACGACGAAGAACGCTTGCGCTTGGGCTGAGGAGGAAGATGCTTCATGTCCTCGAGTGCCAGCTGAGGAGGTGATGAGGGATGTGCTTGGGCTGCCTTCTTTGGTTTGGCGAGGTTGGTCTGCAGCCTGCGTGTGGCATCTTGGGTCCATACTCCACTGATGCCGGTGGGGATGCCCAACTGTTTCTGGACACAAACCATTGCTGAAGCCAAGACCTTTTTGTTCATAGGGAGTCGTGACGAGTGAACATCCCAGAGCTGAACATCCTCAACGGTCGGGCGAGGAGCCTGAACGTAGACCACCTCCACGCTTGCAGGTTTCAAGCGCAATGTGGCTGAGCCATTGCTCAAAGAGACGCTGCCCTCGATTGGAAATTGCATGTTTGTGACCTTTTTCTAGTCAGAGACTTTTTTCGGATGAGATAGGCGGCTGCAGAGATGAACAGTGATGTGCTGAACTGAAAGTGTCTGATTAGAGTAACTGTTTCTCAGACCAGGTTTGACACCACCAAATCCCAGGCGCCTCTGCGGTGGTTTGTAGATGGCTTTGGAGCAGTTTGCCTGAGCAACTTGTTTGTGTGAGTTTTTTGACAGATAAGTTTGCACCTTGAGGTACTGACCAGGTTTGACACCACCAAATCCCAGGCGCCTCTGCGGTGGTTTGTAGATGGCTTTGGAGCAGTTTGCCTGAGCAACTTGTTTGTGTGAGTTTTTTGACAGATAAGTTTGCACCTTGAGGTACTTAGGCAAATTGCACGCAGACAAAAATTGCAATTTTTTGCAATTTCCAGACCCCAAATTCAAAGATTCAAAGATTCAAAGGTTGAAAAGAAGTTCTTTGAATCGAAGCCCCCAAAATTCAAAGATTCAAAGATTCAAAGGTTGAAAAGAAGTTCTTTGAATCGAAGCCCCCAAAATTCAAAGATTCAAAGATTCAAAGGTTGAAAAGAAGTTCTTTGAATCGAAGCCCCAAAACCCAAATTCAAAGATTCAAAGATTCAAAGATTCAAAGGTTGAAAAGAAGTTCTTTGAATCGAAGCCCCCAAAATTCAAAGATTCAAAGATTCAAAGTTGAAAAGAAGTTCTTTGAATCTTTCACTTGGGGTTTGGGGCTTCGATTCAAAGAACTTCTTTTCAACCTTTGAATCTTTGAATCTTTGAATTTTGGGGGCTTCGATTCAAAGAACTTTTTTTCAACCTTTAAATCTTTGAATCTTTGAATTTTGGGTCTGAGGCTTCGATTCAAAGAACTTGTTTTCAACCTTTGAATCTTTGAATCTTTGAATTTTGGGGGCTTCGATTCAAAGAACTTCTTTTCAACCTTTGAATCTTTGAATCTTTGAATCTGGGGTCTGGGGCTTGGATTCAAAGAACTTCTTTTCAACCTTTGAATCTTTGAATCTTTGAATTTTGGGGGCTTCGATTCAAAGAACTTCTTTTCAACCTTTGAATCTTTGAATCTTTGAATCTTTGAATTTGGGGTCTGGAAATTGCAAAAATTGCAATTTTTCTCTGTGTGCAATTTGCCTAAGTACCCAAATTATTTAACCACATAGTACCAAGTGACGTGCAAGTGTATATATATATATATATGTATACATATATATATATATATACATACATTTATTTATATATATATATACATACATTTTTTACATACATATACAGTAGATCATTAAAAACCTACTTCTTGAATCAATGTGAGGTGGGTATCAGGGGGGGTACCATATATATATATGCGTGCTTCTACTTAATCACTTACTTGCTTCACTGAGAGGACTTGACTTGACTTGATTTGCTCACCTACTTGCTATGATGCATAGATATGGATAGGGTATAGTGCGTCTCAAGTTCTCTTCATGTCTGAAGAACATTGGATCGACTCCCCATTAACCCATGTACTGTATCTTCATATATGTTAATGGTAGCAATAGAAACTTAGGGGTTGATTCATTCCCTTGTTGTACGACACGCTTGGCTTTTATAGAACATGTAAGCACCAAATGGGTTTGCTGAGTGACAGGCAACCCCCCAGTCCAATTTTGGCCTACCAGTCACCAGTCCTAACCCTTGAGATACAAATAAACATGTCATTTTGCAAGCATCCGGTACCAAGCAATCTGCAAGGCCCAATGTTTGCATCAAAATTACCATGTCTATGATGTTACATTATGAGTTTAGAACCGACATGTAAGCATTTTGGAGATGTACAGGTCAGACCCGTGCACCCCAAGCATAGCTGCTAGCTTAAATACATCAACATCTGAGGTGTCCGCAGTCTCATATAGACTTTGACCCACACTCACATAACCTCTGCCAAGCCAGATCATTGATCTTCGGTATATCTGCCTACTACATGTGCCCCATGAGAGACTGGGATCAACAAGTTCCTACATTGGATACACCGTGTTGTCCCACATGTCAGATCATTCTATCTCAATAATTGGCTACACCCAACCCCAAACACATAAAACACCTAAAACACACTTCAAATCGCCAACCAAAAATCGCTACTTCCCCCCTGTTTGCTGCTGCTGGCAATGTTTTCCCTGGGAAACTTAAAACACAATCACAAAAATCACCACACATCACCAATTCTGATCTTTTTCACTGTTTGATCTTGCCAAAATTTGTGGAAAAAAACACCATCCAAGGCCATCCACGCCATCTAGAATCTAGAAACGCCTCCGCCACTCCAGGGGCGGTCTTGGTGGCGATGCTATCCAAGGGCCCAGCCAGAATTTGGACCTAGGACGCCCCATTGGGAGTTAACCATCAGAAACGGGAGGGAAATTCACCATAAAAAGGATGATGGTTTTGACTTATCACACGTCCTTGAAAAATAGAGGAATTAGAGGAATTCACCAGTGAATGGCTATTCTTAGGGATCTATATTAGACCAGCCATTTTATGGGGATTTTTATCCATGAAAAATGGATCAATGAACGGTTGGGGAAAATACGGGAAGCTGAGGTGGTGTATGGTGGTGTTCTTTGTAATTTTCCCTTGAACCATTTCTGCGAAACATACTGTGGCTGCTTTTTTGATGGCTCTGGCTCTTCAAAGGCTCTAAAAGATGAGGATTCTCTCGGAGGTCCCTGTATCTAGGCGATAGAAACTCGAATCATTGGGTGCCAGAGGGGTTTTCTTCATGGATGTTTGGTGCCCGCGAGATTCCACCTCGCAAGCGATTTCTAGTCCGCATGGTACTGATGGTCTCATTGCGTCACATGTATGACATATCGATTGATCATATTAGTCCCCATATGTGGTAAGCTGTCTCTACGCCATTGCTGTTGCGGATCTAGCATGATTGGTGAAATCCTCCATCCCCGAATCCAATCCAATTTTAGCCAACAGCCCCATTGAATTTCATGATCCAAATATGGTCCCAAATATATATATATACTGTATATCCAAATATGTGGTTTCATTCTCTTCTAAAGCCTGGTTTCTGATGGTGTTATTCAAGGGCCAGGGGGGCAGGGATTCATTCCAGTTGCGACTCGAAGAATGGTTACCACTACATCAATCTATATCAATCGATGAATCACCGTGAAATTTTCCCATGATGAATCACCATTTGAAAATGGTGAAAGCAACCTCTGTCTGGGTAAATTATCATATTTCACTAACCTGAAATTTTTGGCTGTTTGGCGATTCCAGGCTTCGGTCGCTGTGAGGTCGTTATAATTTACCCAGCTATATTACCCATTATCAAATCTCCAACCGGGTCCATCACAACCAGGTCCTCATTGGCGCTGGCCATCAGTGTCAGCCTCAAGTCGCGAAAAAAAAAACCTATGGAGCATCGCTGGTACCGTTTGTTTCGGGGGGAACATCCCGTGAAATCCCAGTTCCCTTGGAAGTTCAGAAGTACAAGTAGGGTTTCGGGTCTTCACATGGAAAACACCCAGTGAAACTGCTAGATCTCAAGATCCTAAGCTCCCAAACACCGAATTACAATCCACTTGCCGCAGCACTGCAAGAAGCTTTGGAGGCCTCAGGCGAGCCATCCAAATCATCCAAGCTTTGAGTGGAAGGAAAGCACTCTTGCGGTATATACAGAAACGAGATCAATCACTTCTTTACTTCTTTAAGTAAGATCTATAAGATTTTTACTGTTCTATCTTTTTGGGGGTTGCGATTTACCACGTCGAATCATTTACCATCCAAGTAACTCTTGGGGAGACAGTTCTCGTCGCTCCCAAAGCAAACCATTGGATTAGTTTGGTTCCCGCATTGGCTGTTGGGTTGCATCCGCATTGTTTCTTGGCTGCATGTCCATCACCATGAAATATCTAGGCTTCCTTATTCATTGAATGTTTCCTGGCTACCATTTTCCATGGTCTTCTCTCACACGTTCATGAGTATATCAGTATATCCAAATATATCCAAATCCTTCATGACAACATGTTGACTGGTTAAAGATCCCGTTGCTAACCCACTTGTCTTGGAAAGTATCCCTTGGTGATCTGTCGAAACATATTTTGGGGTGCATATCTCCACATGAGATTTCTCTTTATCCCTGATGAAAGTATCCTCATCCCTGATGAGTTGGTGAAACGACCCCACTTTCTGCAGAAACTTGGTGTCGTTTCAATCCACTTCTTTGCTGAATAAATTCATATACCCTCTGGTAAACTAACATAACTATGGAAATCACCATTTTCAATGGGAAAATCCACTATAAATGGCCATTTTCAATAGCTATGTTAGTTTACCAGAGGGTAAATTCCCATTTTGCTGGGTGGAATCCCTGTTCCAAGTCGTGAACCTTCCATTGACCCAGTCGCTGTCGCCAAGACGCTGTACACCACAGACCACGCGGGCAACATCACGCATCAAGGGCGCCACTTTCCTGGGCGCACCACGGTGTTTAGTGAGCAGCCAGATGATATGCTTTGAAATTCAAGATAATGATGTAAGATATGAAAACACATGCAATATGTCCTGTATGAACATGTATATATGATATGTACAATCAAGCACAAAGCTCACAGGGATTTAATGCAATCATCATATGCGCACGTATACACATGTTTTTGATAAACCAAGATAAACCAAGAAAACCAAGAATCTGAAAAAAAACAACAAATTTGCCTAGATCCAATTCAGAAGGTGAGGAAAATAAGCGCATATCCATTTTTTGTAGTTTCTGACCCTTTATTTAGGCATAAAATCAGCTGAGCGCTTTTTTGGAACATACCTTGCATAGTGTCGAAGATAGACTTGACCAAAATTGCAGCATTGTCTGGTGGAGCCTGTTTTTGCACATTTCCAGTGTCCCCTCGGGATGTTTTGTGATCTCCAAATAATTTGTGTGATTGAAATGGTTTCCCCAGGTTTTCTCTGTCTCTTTTTACATCTTAAGGAGTCCATATTTGTTGATGTGTTCCAGCCACACAGAGACTTTTCCCCAGCCAAACATGTCGACCCAGTCGCTCTTGGAGGAGTTTGTAGTCCTTTGAAGCCTCCTGTAGAAGCCTCACAGCGAGTCTATGGATCAAACCCCGAAAAAAAAAAAAGGGTTTTCCCGGAGTAAAAGAGCTGGCAGAACTGGCTGTTTGTCCCACCATATGGAAAAATCATGACTTTGGGACACGTCCCAATATATTAAATACGGGCATATTCATATTTATGTGATTTTATATGTGTATATGTATATATATATATATTGTATATATTGTATATATTGTACGATATGTTGAGGTCTAAAGTCCAAAGCAGGCAATCCCTGGAAATGTCGCTGCAAACACCTGCTCCACAAAAATTCCCGCCTGATGACTGCACCCTCCGCCTCAAAGTCCTGTTTTTCGCTCACAGATGTTGGTGAAATTGGGTAACATTCATGTGGAGATGTATATATATATATACATAGATATAGATATAGATAGTACTGTAACCCCCAAAAAGATAGAAAAACATCATCACTATTGTAATGGGATTTCAATTTTCCATGTTTTTGAGGTTCCTATAAATATGTGTGTATAATTGTGTATGTATAAAATCATATATATATGTATATATATATGTATATATATATGTATATATATATGTATATATATATATATATGATCCAGCCCTCCCTGGCCCCACCCCCCCATGGGTACGGGTATCTAGGGGTAAGGGTCATCCACGCCCTCCATACACACACACCATATCAATTTTTTGGACCTGTCTGGGGTATGAAAATTTCACTTACCACTATATCATATAACCACATCATGCCAAATCAAGGGATATCAATGGGGTCCTCGGATTTTTCTTGCGCATTCCACTGTTGGGATATACTAATGTCAATGTTGCAAGATGGGTGTATTACATGACCTATCAACTATCAACATGCCGGCAAAGGAAACTACGGGAATCCAAGCTTCGGAATGATACTGGTATATCATGGTATATCAGTATGGCTTTGTCTGAAAATAGGATACTCGCAAATCCAATCTTCCCATTTTCACATGCTGGTTTTTTTTTGATCAGACAGACCCCTATTGTGCCATGGGTCAAAACATGGAAGACCTAGTGGGTTATGACCATCCCCAATCTGGGCATATCATATAATCAACCATATATAATATTATATAATCCAACTCGTGTCTATAGCACATATCGCTATTTTTGTATCCAAAACAATTAGAGTAGGTACTAATAATCTAATATGAATGGAAAATAATACCTTTTCTTTGGCTAATTTGGCTATTAAATTTTCATCATCACGAAAGTGCGGATCCTTGTTGGTGTATCATCCAGGTGCATCTATGCCCTTCTTTAGCTAGGTACCAGATCTATTCAGCTACTGTAGGCACTGCACCATAGGCGACACCCCCGACCCCCAACCCTGCAAATGTTGACCGAAAAGTGAGCAGCGAAGCCACTTCGGCAGCACCACTTGTAGTGGTCATTGATAGTGGCTGTAGGAACATGAAAACATAGACGTGACATATCTATATTCTAAACCTCGTCAACCTATTCATTTTCTATTGAATGTCTGAATGTTAACCCATGCTGCGTACATCCAAGAGTCGCCCCAGTCCTTGTCATTTTCAAAGGCATTCACCAAGGTGGCCTCAAACGAGTGAGCCCTCCGGGAGATATCCAAGGATCTTCAGTCACAACCCCCTTGGGCCCCTTGAGATATCTCTTAGTCAATTCAAGTAGGATGCATAAATTTATACTCAAGATTCGAGATACAGTTGGTAATAAGTTTGAAGCCACCAGACAGGGAGAAAACAATCCCCTACCGGCCCTACCGCATCTTTGTTGGTTTTTGTTTCCATCGTTCTGGAGATCACCACTGTCCAAACATGCAGGTTCTAAACTTGGCAAAACATGCAAACAACTGAACTTTCAGTGTTTTTTTGGAGGAGCCATGACCAACTGCGCAATTCCAGTTTTTTCAGGTGGTCAGCCACTGGCAGGGCTAAAGCTTGGGCCAACTACTTGAGATGCCATGATGTCCCACTCCTGTATCACTGCATGGAGATGCAACATGATGCAACAACGAATTTCAGGCAATACCAGTAGTTCTCGATTCTCGAAATAAATTAAACAAGCCTTGGGGATACCAACTGCATCCCCCGCAGGGAAGTCAAACCATCAAATTTCCGGGTCGCCGATTCTTGAATGGATCCCAACATTCCCGAACAAGGGCGACAGCGTCTTGAGAAGTGCAAATGGGTCAACACTGAGTCAACACTTCTGATATCATGTTCATCTGTACTTAGGGGCTGAACATTCATAAGTAACAACAATTCACCAGCCCTTTTGGCGTGAGAACCAGGCCAAATGCTCTCCATCTACATGTCTCAGTAGATGAAGCAACACCTTCCAAGGAATAGCACCGACTTGAAGGCATTAATACTATAATACTATAATGTATACATATATATATATATATACAGTATATATCTTTATATTCTATTCTCATATTATATATATATAATATATATATTATATTCTATTATATTATATATTATATATTATATATTATATATTATATATTATATATTATATATTATATGTTATTATATTATATATTATATATTATATGTTATATATTATATATTATATATTATATGTTATATATTATATATTATATATTATATGTTATATGTTATATATTATATATTATATTATATACTATATATTATATATTATATATTATATACTATATATTATATATGTTATATATTATATATTACATATTGTATATTATATACTGTATATTATATATTATATATTATATATCTTATTTGTATATTATATATGTTATATATTATATAGTATATATTAAATATATCATACATTATAGGTTATATGTTATATATATACATATTTAACTATAATCAACATATCATATAAAGCAACCAACATTTACAAGCAGTCAACTATTCTACGATCAACCTCCGTATCATTCCATATCTTGAAGTGCTCCTCTGAGGCAGCAAAAAACAGTTCAAAGATCTTTAGCCAACGCCTCCTTGTCCACCAAATTAATGATCTTCGCCAAGCGGGTGGGGTCCTGAACTTTGGCCTAGGGTTTTTGCGCGGAGATGGTGGATGGACTGGAGGCTGGGGATGATGATAAAATATTATGAATATAGATATATATTAGTATATATTTATATATACTATGTATTATATACTATATGTAGTGTCTATGTTTATATTATATATATGATACATATACTATAGTTCCATTATTATACGGATACTGGATATAAGCATCCACAAAGCCGATGACTTTAATATGGTTTAAGTCAGCTGGGTTTCTTCTAAGGCTTTGGCACCAACTGTGGTACGACTGATCAGAGTTTCAACCGATGCGACAACGGGTGTAGGTTTGAGTTTTGCTCCTAAAATCATTGAATTGATTTGACGGAAAGAATATAGGAAACCACATGGTTTTGATAAGTAAATAGCTATAGCCGGTAAATTTTCCCAGCATCCACGTCTGTCGTAAGACTACAGATTACAACCATTCGCATGAATCTACGAACATGGAGCTCCTCCCTTCCTAAATCTGCCAGCTTTCCCAGATCCAATCTGGATCATTGGGGATGATTCTCCACTTAAATAGGATCATTTCCAGCTCGGGTTTCCCCACCAGCACGGGCACCAGGCTCCCATCGATGACGGTTTGGGGCCTCGAAGTGGAAGGCTGCATGAGACTGGGCCAGTTCCTGGTACAAAGTATCTGCAATCCTTACTGTATTCCCCTACTATTAATCCATTTTAATCCTACAGTTTTTAATATCCCATAGCCTATTGAAAAAATGTCCAGGCTGGGGGGGGTGAAAAACTATTATTCCTCGAATTTCCTACCTTTGTTTTCTAAATGCCATAAATATCTCATCCAAACCTTGGTGTTTTCACCACTTAAAACCAAACCTCTTGTGGCATCTTTGTGGCCCTTTCTGAACCTGTGTTTGGACTGGGTCTAAAACATACCCTCTGGTAATTTAACGTAGCTATTGAAAATGGCCATTTATAGTGGATTGTCCCATTAAAAATGGCCATTTTCCATAGCTATGTTAATTTACCAGAGGGTAACATTTAGATTTACAAGAAACAAAAATCCACTCTTCGTTAATCATCACTATCCGATTAAGCGTTCTATTAAACCAGAAAATGGCGATAAATCCTCCATTTTCAGACCGCCTCTGGAGGGGGTCCCAGGTCCCTCCGGCTAAGAGATCGTGCTCAAGAAGCATCGGAATGACCATCTCACGAACCTCATGGGAAAACTGCGACCCAGACTTGGCCGCCTTGGCCAAAATAGGTCTAGGTATGTCTAGGTCATGGGCTTGTTTCATCACTGAAATTTAGGATAAACAACTGTAAAGATAGATGGGATGCATCCATGAAAGTGGTCATCTATGCGTACATATCGAATATATATATAATTATATATAGAGGATTATAGAGGCCTTTATGTACCCAATTCCAGGTTCAAATGGAGATGTGTCAAGTTATGATTGGGACATGACATTCCATAAAAATGAGCGGCAATGCCCCCTTTGTCGTTGGGTACAATGCAGTCCAGTCAAGAATAGGAATCGTCCTGAGAATGAGTTCAGAAACATCAACGTGGAACAAGTGAGTGCTCACTTCACCGTCATCCCCAGCAGTTGCTTAACACGGATTTTCAGTACCTTGATGATCTTTCGTAAGCAAGCCATCCTTGAAACCCACGCTTTTCACCCTTCCCAACGATAGCTTGTAATCCCTTCCAGGCCCTTCCCCATGACGTCAGACACCCATTTTGGGGCCCAAATCAATGAACTGATTGCATCCTATATGTTCCACCATAGACCATGGTTTCCTTGGTTTCCTTTTGCGGGGTATCTGATATTGGTGGGGGAAGGGATTACGAAGTCAACATGAATCCACAAGAATTCCTGAAAAAAATCAGCAGAAACCTATTTTGGGGCTTCCAACCATCATGTATCAATGATATCCCCACACGTTTGCTAGTTAAAACCCATATTGCATGATGAAATTCCTTACAAAATAACCATGAGTACCTGGGTTTGTCTAAAAATGCATACCCGCCCGCAATCCACTGGTTAATCAAAGGTTTTCTTCATTTTCAATATAACAATTACCATGTTCCGGTGGTATGCCCCATTTTCAGACACAGCCACATGATGCCACATGTACCACGTTGACATGCCCCCGGCCAAGCCTTGTCAGGTTCCGTATGGGAGAGCAACTGGACCATCGACTCGGGCGATGCTTTACAGACCTAGGGATGGACACAGCGGGATCAAAAATGAAAACTGCCAGCGAATTCCCTGGGATTTGTTCAGCGGATTTATATAAGCATCAAACAATAGGATTTTTAGGGTTTTTTCACCAACCAAAGAAGAATTACGTCATGAAACATACGGTTTTCTAGGCCAACTGGTGACTTGGGACCATAAGTGACATTGAAACTCGGAGGTTCTGGCAAAATGGCAGTGGTTCAAGTGTGATTGGGTAACAAACACCAAAACGGGATTGTTATCCAATGTAACCATAATGCATATCTTATCTACATGTTTACTTATAATACATATGTATATTTAACATTATATATATATTAATATACAGCCATCCCAAAGTAGATAGAGTATGATGTAAAAAAAAAACAGTTCTGTGAACATTGTTTGACATGTCCACATTCTATCTACTCCAGGATGACTATTAATCAAGCTGCTGGGGTGCCCTGGCTGCTCGCAAATGGCCCGGTGGCACTCGGCTCAAGATCTGGCACGGTGGGTGGTCCCTCTGGTAATCCACGAAAAATGGAGGTTCAAAGCTGGGAAATTAGCATTTCATGGATGAAAATGGAACATATAGGGGAATCATTGAACTACTTCGGGAATTTCCCAGCCTAAGCTATGTTTCATTCCCAATAATCATTTTTGCTAGGTGGGTTGGTCCAAACATACAGGGATATTTAGAGGTTATGCTTATACAATCTTATACACTAGAATCCTGTGTTGAGTCACATGTTCATCATTCTTTTCGTCATTGATGGCCAAGTAAATCTACAAATTTCACCAACTCACTGACACTTAGTTGGGTCCCCAGTATCTGCAGTATCTTGGCTTATCCCCAGCTGGTCACTTCTTGAATCAGGTCGGAGGCCCGGCGGGAAACCAACACACCAACAATGGCAACGCGTGAGATGATGATATGTTTACTCGGTGCTTCCAAGACTTGGGGGTATATGAATAATGAAATTATTTCAAAATTGATGAGATGGACATGTCACTGACCCTAACTCTCGGGATGTGTTCTGCAATAAACCCTGTCGTTAACTTTTGTATCTTTTCAGGGTAGTCTTGGAGGTTCAAAAGGGACATCCAGAAACTCAAACGTATCAGATTACCCAACCTGTGGATCTTTTCTTTTACTGAAGATAGCACAAATCATGGAACATCCAAAAAATCAAAATCAACCAACACTAAACTAAGTTGTTTCCGGCATTTTCCGGCTTCGCTTTCCGTTGGAAATGAAACAAAAACGCCCCGCCTCAATCAGATTGTTGGGCCTGGGGCTTGGCTTCAAGTCCGTGCGCTGCGGGGTCTTACAATGTCATACATTTGACACATACAAATGTGGATGGATACTATGGATACTTCGAGAGTGCATACATGAAGCATGATAAGCATTGATAAGCATGTTTTCCTTTGTCCATGTGCAGAAGCCTAGCCAAACTGTGTGGGCAGTATGACCAAGAAAGAGAAGCTTCCGTTGATAGAATTGTCCGGAGATTTCACTGCTACCGACCATCAATCAACCACCAATTAACCACCAATCAACCATCAACCCGGCAAGTCAATCAAAATCTCCCGGATTCTCTCTGACCATTTGGATCTATTCGGGATTCTACTGAGTCCTGGTTGGCGGGGTGGTGTTTTTTGCCTAATCGCGAGCCGAATAGCTTTGTAGGTCTGGTTCAAAATGTTAGAAACATAGCTATCTTTAGATATCTTAATATGTTCAAAACGAAGTACCCTCTGGTAAACTAACATAGCTATTGAAAATGGCCATAGAAATAGTGGATTTACCCATAAAAAATGGTGGTTTTCCATGGTTATGTTAGTTTACCGGAGGGTATTTAACAAATAATTTGCCCCAAACCTGGCTGGAGGGTCTGGGATCTATAAACCAGGTTTTTTTGGCCTGGTTTGATTCACCAAAGTGCTGAGAAATCCCCGTCAAAAACGGAGCTTGAGAGCTGCGAAAAATCATCGAACTAGAGATATTTCTGGGTGATTTTCGAGCCTAAGCCATGGAACTAAGTACCAGGTACTGTAACGATTGGACGCATTTTGTTTGGATTTTCCCAATCCCGGAGCCGAAAACGCGATCCCACTGGGTTTCCCCAACTTTACTAGGGACATGACAGCTGCCAGAGTCTGGTGCAGCTCCACCTGAAGATCTCGGGTTAGTTACACATGGCAACTGGAAATCCACTATCAATGGAGGTTTATAGCAGGGGAAATCAACTATAAATGGAAAATTCCATGATATTTCATGGATCAATTCATGATAGTTGACTAAAAGCTGCTGAATCTTGCTTCCTGCGACCAGCTTCCGAGTCTTCCGATTCTTCCCGATAGGAGATGCGTGGGAGATGCAAACTACGAACTGATCAAGAGATTACCAACACGCGAGGGTGTCAAGAGCATCATACAACCTCGTGGTTGCAAGGGCAGCAAGAAACATGGAATGATATCGAATGATCAAATCAACAATAGAAATAGAACATCAATTCAATCATGAACTTGATATTGTCTCCGGAATAGATCCAATTGTCCTTTTGCTCAAAATTCTCAGTGTACATTCAGAGGGTGCTTTCTCCCAGTATGAGAATGCTGGCTAGCCGTTGCAACGCATGCAAGAGGGTTACACCAGTCACCCTCCACTCTTCCGGCGTATGTTGATATTGTCTTCTGAAATTTTCTTGAATCTCAACACTTTTGACCCGGTTCTGAATCGTTTCTCCACCACCAGGTCAATCATTCTGCCCATAACAGCGCCTCCTTCAGAAGAATCGGCAACACCCGACACAAACGCCCGCTTTCCAGGCCTGCGCGCATTGAGAATTTTCGCCGAAAAATGCCATCAATTGGGGATATCGAGCCCAGCATAGGTCACTTTAGCCCAACATATTGTTGCTGTTGGTTATATGTTAAACTATGTTTAACATATATATGTCCCAAATTCCCAAACTATAATCCCATATATATATCATCATATATCCCCATCTTCTGGTTGGTGTCCTCATGGTTTGCACCTTCCAGCAAGGATGACCATGCAGACTCCATTGCAGCCTGGGTCAAGTCACTGTGCTGCTACAAAAACCTGTGATGCTGTGATTTTTTGGCCCAGTCATAGACCTACCAAACTTGGGGATGGTTGGAATATGTTGGAATCCCACCCATCAAAATGCTGATGACCTGGGGATTATGCTTGGGTTTACTCTCTGGTAATTTAACATAGCTATGGAAAATCACCATGTTTTCAATAGCTATGTTCAATTACCAGAGGGTACCCTCCCCAAAATCTGTTCTCCCCTGGGTCTCAAATTTTGAACATCCAAAAAAAACCATGAGTTCCTGATCATGTTTTATCATCGAAATGGTCTGGTCACTTGTCTGTAATTGTCATTCCAATCGACTGTACCCTGGGGAAGTTCAAATAATTATATATATATATATTATATGCGGCTGCACATACACATCATGATCCATAAAAATCCCAATTTTTAATGATTGTTCACCCACCCAAAATTCCATCGTCGTAGGAGCAGGATCCCAATCCCAGCATCAAAAAACACCTAAGGCCATCCCCTGAGCCACTGCTGGTGACACTATGAGTTATCATGATCTGCAATAAACCAGGTAGCTTCGCAAAGGTTAAGAACCCACATTTCACAAGCAATCAAAAATCAGTTATCAAACATATCATCATATCCTGATGTGTGGTGCTATGTGGTGCTTAAAAACCCTACAAACTCTGGTTAAATCCCCAATGTTGCTGGTTAAATCACCATTTTGATGCTTAAGTATCTTAAATCCACATTCGGTTTAAATCTATGTGCTATACACCGTGTTTTTGGAATCCTCAATCTGGCTGGTTAACTGTTCACAGTTTCCCAATCGTGCCATGCCTCCGGCACAGAGGCCAGGAAGTGCCTGAGAGAATGAACCTGACAGCCGACAGGTTTTTGATGTGACCAGCGGTTTGATGTGACAATTTTTATAAGGGAAAATGCTGATCAACCGTCAAAATTAGGATTCGAAAAAATGCATGTCTGAAAATTGGGGGTACCCAGGCCCCAAACCAATGGTTTCCCAAAGTTTGGTGATATCAGGGTCCCCAATTTCTAGAAGCCCCTGGATCCAAATGGGAATTGAATAGGACTTGCGCGGCAAAATAGATAAAGGGCACTCTGTCAAACCAGTGGGTGGGGTGACCACGATTCCCCCCCCCAAAAAAAAACAAGAGTAGTAGTTGCAAGTCCCGATATCCTCTATGACTTTATGGCCATATTGCATGGGTCCAATTTCACGACGCACGACACATGCAGACCCATGCCATAACCCCAAAAAGACTCCAAGTTTACACCTTCCCGTACTTCAATCTGTAAATGGAACATCCATACAATTCCTTTTGTTTCCTTTCGAGTCCTGAACCTCTAAGCAAATCATGCCGGAAAAAAAACAATTAAAAACCAATTGTTTTCTGTAGAAAACTGATGCAAATTGCACCAAGAATGAATAAACATGATGTAAAACTCAAGGATTTTCACCAGTTCCAACCTTCAGGTGTGTCACCATGCTCAGCACGGTGACCTCAAAATGAGAAAATGGGTTCAGGGTATAGCAATATAATCAATATATACATAATATATCTATATATATACATACACTAGAATTCTAACATGATATGTGTTCAAACAAACATGCAACATAGATTAGTATAGATTACAGTAGTTCATATTAATTAACAGATGCCCAGAAACAGAGAGAGAGGGAGAAAGGAATTTTATGTAACATACATGTATATACCTGATAAATTCATGTTATCTATGATATGCATGTATGCATGACATGGGGGATCCAGCCCACCTGCAAGCAATTCATGGTGGGATACCCCAAAATGGCCATTTGTGATGGGGAAAGTGGATGGAAATGATGATCAACACCCAATTTTTTTGGGGGTACCCTATGTTTGGACAACACGTTCTGACTGAACATGGAAAATACTTCAGATGTACCCAAACCACTAAAAAACCGGCTGGTGGCTTTTCGTCACCCAATCCACAGTGATGCAAACATCTGGGTCCCAATCAGGGCTAGGATGATCATGCTATATATTTTTATATATACAATATATATATATATACACGTCTATACTCTATCTATACCCTCTCAATCATCAGTAAAAAGCCAATCATCAGTGGTGACCAATCCCATGATGAAAAAAAGTTCATCGTACACACCTCTGCCTCTATCAGTTATAACAAGTTGCCTATTTGTTGTTTGTGTATATATATATCATAATATATATATATATACATTGACATCATAGACTAACACATATTATACCATCTCTACTATACATATTATATATATATATAATTAATTGGATATCTTTATATATATATATAATTGTAACAGTGTAATTAATTGTATTCATCTGGCTACAAGTATGAGTCAGAACCCTGGCACCCTTTTTTTCTACCCGGATAGTCATGGTTCCTGGATGATGGTTTTGATCCTCATGGAATTTCCACCTGTTTTACCGTCCTTCCTGGGCTCCGGCAGGTCGGCATGCGCTCAGCAAGCCCAGACGGGGGCGATCCTGACGTGGCTGGGCCAGGAGCAAATAGCCAAGAAATCATTGGATGCATTCACCACTCATGTGTGTTGATATGTGTTGATCCTATTGGACCAGCCCATACCCCTAGAATGCTAGGTATACCCAAACCAAAACATATTTCACACAAGCCCTTCTCAGCAGGCATAGGCCAGCTTCGTTCCATGTTCGCCGCTCCCCGATTTTTCAAGCCTTTAGCAAAGCCAACACAGAACAGCAGTTGAAGGTTTTGGACTCGTCCTGTCACACAATGATGGCTAGCAGCTTGGCGTCACTTTTCCGGTTGAATCCCATGGCGTCCCAAAGGTGGAACGCAAGAAGCAACTCATCTGATAACTTCAAAGAGCTACGAAAAATCACCATGTTTCATAGGCAAATCGAACTGAATGGGTCATTGTCCATAGCCGTGGTCATGTTTCATAAGTGGTTTTCCTCTTCCACTGGACCAAATGGGTCTCCGTGGGAGTCTCCCTGCCGCACCTCATCTGCGAAACAGGAGAATCGCCACCGGCCTCGACTTGGCGGCTTGGGTCAAGCATCAAAACGCACAGGTGTCAATGGGGTTTAAAAGTACCTTCCGAATGACCGTTGAATGGAGAAACCTCGGACACACCGAAATAGCCCGTCATTGTTATGTCTGGATGTGTTTGGTGTGTGAAAATTGCCGAGTCTTCTTGTGTCACTGCTCTCCACCCATATCGTTATATCAATGGTGTGTTTCACCTTCAAAAGTCTTGGAACTCGCCTGTAAAATGCTTGAGATTTTAGACACTTTCATGAAACAAAGCTGTAAAATGCCCAAGCTTTGCCATCTTTTCCAGCTGGGGTGTCATCATCCTTGCCATCTTTTTTGATCCTGGCCGGGCCTCCCTGGCTAATGGGAAGGCAGCATGGCATTCTCCACTGCCATTCACCCTGCCCCTGTTGGGCATTGTTGAGCGTTTTTGGGTGAATAATGGTGAATAGCTGTGAGCGTATAAGTGGGTGAACTATGGTGAACCCCGGAATAAGCCATCCCTCACGGTTGCAGCCCCCATTTTTACCAGAAATGAGTTCTATAGACCATCCCTACAGAATTTCTTTTTAGTTCAATGATTATCCCAGCGAACTAAACCTTAAACCTCCATGGCTAGTTCGGAGATGTCCCAATAATCCATAACCATCCCCAAAATTGGAAAGTGATTAAATTGGATTTACCACAGCATGTGAAGGAAAGTTCTGTTCTGTGAAAGACACCCCCCTATTTCCCCATTGTGCAGTGCTTGGACCACAGCGGCTTGGGGAAAAAAAAACACAAAGCGACGAGCAGTCATGATTCGCCATGTCTATTTGGTGGTTTCAACTCCTCTGAAAAATGATGGAGTTCGTCAATGGGAAGGATTATATATCCCATATATGAAATGGAAAATAAAAGCCATGATTCCAAAGCACCAACCAGATGTTGGAGGTATACACCCAGTTCTGGCTCGCCCATGTACGTGTATAGGAAACAGATCCTGCAATTTTGGACCAGCGCCGCAAGTCGGCGCAAAGAACCAAGTGACAACCAGGCTGATGTTCTGAAACTTGACGAAGGCGGTTCAGGTTTGGAAACAGATGGCCAACTTGGATAACTTGATGATTTGGGAAGTGTATGGAAGTGTGGAATCTTTCTGAAAATGAGATTACTGAATCCAAAGAATCCAAAGGGATCCAAAGGGCACATGTTGTATTCCAACTTCTGTATACATCCTGCTGAACATCCTGCGCATCCCCAGGCGACTTGTGCTTGTGCCGTGCATTCGGTCTGGTGCTTCCACAGTCACTCAGAGCAGTTCAAATGACCTGGGGATCAATTGGACTGATGGAAATCGCTACTTATTGTCCCGCTCCATATTTGCTAGGGTCAAAACAGATCAACACATGGTTTACGGTTTATGGATGTTTATGGTCATCCATCCCATAATTGGAAATCCAAAAACAATGGGTGTACACAACCCTATTGGATTGATGACCAGTCCCTTTTATCGGAAACAACCCATGTTTTGACCATGGCACATATGGAAGCGCGCCAGTCTAATCACAAGACCACAAGCATCAAGAACAACTTCGCTTCAAATGCTACCTACGGTAGAACCCCGTCACGAAAGTCCGCTATCATCCCAACACTCGCAGGTCCTAACTCTTACCCAAAACCTACCAGGACCACACAGGTTTTCATTCCATTCAACGAATGTGAGTACAGTTCAGAGAGCAAGTATTAAAGCATCCCCATGTGACATTTGTATACCCTCTCCCGAGCAAACATGGCAAACATGGCAAACATTGCAAAGAAAAATCAAAAGTAGTAAATTGATGTAGATTCATGTAGATTCTAGATTGGTATTGAACAAAATGAACAACCCAGTTTGCTTTAATCTGCTCATCTTGAGATGTCAAACGAAGGGTAACAGGATCAACTGGTCCATCTAAACTCAGATCTTTCAAGCAAATGGTCTTATCCAACTACGGCCAAAGTGGATCTCAGCTAAGGCTTAGCGGCGTTTTGGGTCAGTTCGCCCGTGGAATCCCCTGACCTATCAAAATAGCTGGGATTTATGGATTTTCATCGCCCAACAGCCCAGGGATTTCACAGTTTATCCACCAGCTGATGGAGGGGCCAGAAAAAGCGACGACAGAAAAAAGTGACACGAGAATTTTAGTGACATCATAGTATATATTAGAAAATGAAGAATGATAAGAATGTGTAAAACATTGTAAAACCCAGTGAGAAAGTGGGCAATGACCATATGAAAAACCTCACTTGTATATGGGTTATATGTGAACGTTATATACAGGTTGTCAACCATGGATCCTATCTGGGATTCACACCTAAGTATGCTGTAGCCATCCCCCGAATATCAAACACCCCATACGGTCCCAAATATGTGGATTCTACCCCTACTAAACCACCACGGTTTTTGGGTGGTGTTTCATGTGGAACTGGGGAAGGGATTACATGAATCATGGAATCGGCAAATCCATGAAATGTAATCCCTTCCAACAGATTGTTGTAAATGATTCCAACAAATTCTTGGGTCATTTGATGGATTCATTGATTATTGATCTCGTTACAGTATGACCCAACTTATGTAGCTGTCACATTCGAGTGCCATGAAGATCACCGGTGCCCGGCCGGTGCGGATTTCGTGGGAGATTTCATGGATTTGACTTATCATAAAATGAGATATGCCCGCTGATTTTAACGTGGTAACCTATGAAGCAATGACAATGATGTCTTTTATATGATGTACCATTATATATACAGTACATCATTCATCATTATATCCTATTTATCCCTATTTTTCATCGTCAAATATCCTCATTTTGGATGGTTCACCCCCACTCAATCACCGTGAAAAATCCCCCTGAAACGCCTCGCTGTCGCTGCTGCTTTCATTGCTCTCGTCACTGGAAATGTCGGTCTCCTGACCCGACTCGTCACGGGGATCGTTGGAGACCAGCGATCAGCCAGTTTTCTGAGTTAACATGAGTTAACTATGTTAACTATGTGACTGTATACATATATTTTGACATGTATATGATTATCATGATTGTAAATGTACTAATATAATCTTATATATATAATAATAACTATATATATAATAACTATATATATATATATATATAAACTATAGTATGTACTGTGTATGAATATAGAATATATAATAACACTATCATACATTCATCTATCATCCCCAACACGTACTTCAGCCGGAACCTCATCGCCCTTGACTGTGTTGCCCAGGTCAACCTTTTCCGTGACTTCAATGACGCCTGCCGTGCCGGTTCACCTCGATGAGCTGAAGAATTGCTTTGGTAGATGAAACTTCAGGGGAAAACCACCCAATTTGATGGTAACACTTTCTCAACTCAAATGCTATGCCTTTTCATCCATTTTCACACCCATTTGGGCATCCCAAAACCACTTTTTACCCAAGTTGTTCGGGCCTTTTCGGGCCGTTGGGTCCCGCCTTTCACCGTGTAGTACAAGAAGTAGTGAATCACTTCGGCGCCAACAAGTAGCCACTGCCCTAGGCCCATCTCCACCAGGACATACTTCCTGCGGCAAAACCCCCCCGGAGAAACCGTGGGAACACGGGGATGAAACCACATATTCGGGACCATGGAATGGGGTGTTTAATGTATTTTAATGTTAGGGGGATTGTATGAGTCCAATGCATTTCATCGAAGCAACTGAACAGTTGAAACCAGTTGAAGTTTTAAAATTCACCACCAATTCCAATGAGAACTTGCTGCTATGTCTGGAGGTACACATTTTGTCCTAGTTCAAGTGTGTATTTCCTGTCTACAGAGGAGGCTCATTTACAGCACAAATCTGGCTGACTTACGATGCTTCACCAGCCGTTGTTCACTGGGGCCGTTGCTAACTGATCTGAATAGCGGATCATGGGATGATTACCCTAATGATGGGATAAACATATATTAGTTTTACCAATTGTTCTGATGGTAAACCAGTAAACCATTGGTCCCGGGTGGGTCCAAAATTCTGCGACAAGCCCATGGGCTTTCAACATTTTTCAACTGTTTCATGTCGTCCCCACATCATGATTCCTCTGATCCCCGGCCTGTACATGGAAAAGCACAAGGTCACCACCAAGACACCCATGCACATCACGTCCACCATCGACCTGAGAGCGAGTTAACCCCCAATGCCAAAGATATGGATGAATTTCATTTAAGTTGGTCGCATAAAGATACATAAAGGATCATAAAGGTATCATGGAGATTCATATCAGTGTCGCTTTGAAAAGCTACTAGTGATACACCGTTCTCAGCCAGCTCCGACGTTTCCGCGACGTTTCCGCGACGTTTCCGCTACGTCGCTAGGCCCTGGCAACTTCTTCACAACCCAGGCCAGCTGCATCCAACCTCAGACGCTGTGGTGAAACACCTAAAAGGAGGGCCAGGGATTTAGCCATGGTACTTTCACCATCATTTCTGGCATTTCTTAGGGATTCAACATGATTTAACCGTGGTACTTTATGGTCTTTATGGTACCTTGAGATACTCAAAGAGTGCCGAGGTCGCTTCAAGTTGGCTGTTCAGATCTGTATGGCAGATCCCAGAATCTTCCTGACCCCCTAGCAGCTCGGCTCACACCTTTTTTTCTCACACACCAGAACCACGCAGGTTGCCAGTTGGCACCTCGTCCTTAGCGAGTCACAAACCACTGGGGAGGTCTCAAGACTGGGATACTCCGCACATGTCCCGCCAAGAATGGATGCCTCGATTCTCCAAACCACCATCCAGATCATCCAGAAACTCAAATCAATGCGTTACAGCCTGATACAGCATTGTTGTCGGAATCCCCTCAACAATTATGTGGATGAACCCCATCAAAAAACGCAGGCCTCTGGAAGATGAATTTCCGAAGGAAACTGCGATTTCACAGGTTTAACAAATTTTAACCTCCCGTAATCCCCCATAAAATCCAAAAATCATCCACCAAAAAATCATGACCAGCCCACTGTTTCAACAGTTTCTTAGTCTTTGGAGCTGCACCAAAACTTGCCATAGCCCCTGAGATCACTACCAGCGAAGCAAGGGAGAGCTCCTGGTCCGGAAAAATGTGGAGATCAGGCAACAGGTGGGTGACGCTACTTGGAATTCATGAGAAGCGGAAACAAATTTGGTGATTTTGGTGACATTTCCAGGGTTCTTGCTGTTTTTTTTCCTACAGAAACCTCTTCAGAGACTCCAAATCTAGGCCCTGAAAACAGCCTCAACAAGGGGTGCCTGCGAGCTGGCAGTCAAGGTGGCCTTAGCTTGTCTCAAAGCCTGCCAGCGGATATGTTGGATCCAAAGGGCTGGAAATGCGTTTGAAGCTCCCAATTCAACCCAGATCAGCCCCTTCATTCATTGAGTTTGTTCCAAATCAATCCTGGTATAACGGTCATAAAAAGGGGCCATCCACTAAGATTCACCAACCAACCGATAGGTCCAATTCCGGTGACCTCCACTTCGCGATCTCGGGCGTCAACGCGATCTTTCCAGCTCTTAAGCAGCCATTCCTGTGTGACCCTTGAAATCATAGAAGATTTGCTCGCTTTCAGGCAGGCGGTATCTTGTTTTCTTGTCAATGATATCACTATATCACTGTCTCTACACTCTACAGTCTATAGTGATTAATGTATCTATAGTGATTACTTAAAGTACTTAATATCATCTATACTGAATGTGTATATACATTTGTAAGTATATAATATATATTAATATATATATATATAACATATATATAATATATATAATATACTATATATATAATATAATATAATATAATATAATATAATATGATATAATATAATATAATACAATATACAATATAATATATAATATAACATAATATAATATAATATAATACAATACAATATACAATATAATATAATATTTAATATATAATATTATATAATATAATAGAATAGAATAGAATATATTATAATATAATAATATAATATATAATATAATATATAATATAACATAATAAAATAAAATATAATACAATATACAATATAATATAATACAATATACAATATAATAAAATATATAAAATAATATAATATAATATATAATATAATATATAATATAATATAATATAATATAATACAATAAAATATAATATAATAAAATATAATACAATATACAATATAATATATAATATAATATAATACAATATACAATATAATATATAATATATAATATATAATATATAATATATAATATATAATTTATAATATATAATTTATAATATATAATTTATAATATATAATTTATAATATATAATTTATAATATATAATTTATATTATATAATTTATAATATATAATTTATAATATATAATATATAAAATATAATATAAAAATATAATATAATATAAAATAGTATATTATAATATAATATAATATAATATAGTAAAATATAATATAATATAATATACATATGATGTATATATTTACTTCATGAACATGTACGTGACACCTGTTCTGCCCACAAGACTATAGGCTTCATCACGAAGGCAAATCATTAATCAAATGAGGGGATGATTCTGAGCACGTGGCGCAGTCTTTGTCCACAGCTAGCCTGTATTCCTGCAATGCAAGGTTTGGGGATGCGGGTAATACCAGTAATACCAGTGCCTAAAACAGCTCCAACAAGTACCGATTTGCTAAAGAAAAAATCAAAGTGTGCCTGCACCATCGTGATGCATTTTTTGAACATATCGAGTAAACAAGTTGCTTGAAATCCCACACCGGGGCCCGAAAAATTGGGAGACAAGATGGCAAACAGGCGAACAGGCGAACTTGAAATCCTGAAACTCGTGCATCCTCAAAGATCCAGCAACCCACTTTTGAAGCCAGCTGTTTTGTGCTGCAGAAAACCCCCTGGGGGGTCCAGCTGACAAAGCTCCTGGTTTGCCAACTCTTCTTTCTTGGTGGTAGCCTGTTCAACCGGTGGGTCCAGGTGGGCCGGGGCACGGCCCTGCTGGGTGCTTTCAACACATCCAAAGAATCCACTCTTTCATTGGGGTGACTGAAAATCATCCCAGATAATCTCAGATAGCTATGTGAAAATCCCAAAGACCAATGTGAGGCTAGCTACAAGAATCATCTCTTAGAATCTCTTTTTGTCTTCATAGGTTCCAGATGCTCAAATCACCCATCATCATCGTCGTCATCATCATCATCATCAACATCATCATCATCACCATCATCATCATCACCATCATCATCATCACCATCATCATCATCATCATCACCATAATCATCATCACCATCATCATCATCACCACCATCATCATCACCATCATCATCACCATCGCCATCATCATCATCGTCTTCATCATCATCATCAGCATCATCATCACCATCAGCATCAGCATCACCATCACCATCACCATCATCATCACCATCATCATCATCATCATCATATCTCAACATTGTGATCTGGAGACAACTAGGGACCAACTGCTGCCCGGGCACATGCAGCACCTTTGAGTTTTGCAGCTCTGCGGCCAAGGTCGCCTTCGACCACATCAATGAAGGGTCCAGACAATCTCTGGTTGGAGGGACTATCAATAGATCGATTTACAAAAGGGCAAACTTAAAGGAAACACCCACATGGTTTTCCCATCAAATCCTCCCTTGGACCAATTTGTGTCCACACGTTTCAACACATCTCAAAAGATAAACTTGGCTTCACAAGCCCAAGTAGGATGGAAAAGCAAGAAAAAATGAGCATACATGAACGCGTGAACAACTGTCAACCAGGAAAATACATGTTTACTGCAACCTAGAATGCTGATCCAAATGATGGATTAAATACTGATGAACCATGCGTATTACCCTCCATGCGAAAAAAAACCCTCCGGTCACACATAGCAATGGGAAATCCCTGGATATCAAGACCTCACGTCTTAACCCAAGTGCAAATGCGTCTGTACAAGATATATATATTTATATATATACTGTGTATATATATATATATCTTGTACATGTGATAATATGTGGTTAATTGTGACTTTATATGTGTATGATACTATTTGTTGAGTACCGAATTATGTATAGATGACAAGAATGGAAGCTTTATATACGTCGTGCATATTGGGATCCCAACGGCACCTTTTGGCTTCGCTTCTGCACGAGCGCGAACTTCTCCTCCGACCGTTTTGCGGCCGCGTCCTCGCAGGTCCGACAGGTAGATTTAAGGGACAAAACACGGTACTTCTGGTGAAAGTCAAAATAGCTGGCAAATGGACATTAATCTCAAAAACATGTATTTATAGTATAAGAGCTTTTGAGCCATAGGCATTTCATGCATGTCACGAATGCTTGGAACCACCTATTCACAGCCAGTTCCCCCTCCACTGCTCAAACATGACGTAACATGGCAATGGAAAATTCGTCTATGTCACAAGGTGATTCTTCAGATTTCCCATTGCCAACTTTGATCTATTTTGGGCAAACTACTACTTTCCAGATATCAGGCAATAAGCATCAACAAGCATCAAACCAACAATTTAGATCTTTTTCGAATGATTCGGATTGCTTTTTCCCCAAGAGCCAAGGGGATCCCAACCTGCAATGGGGTCCTTCAAGAAGCCCTGGTACTCCGCTTCCGCTCTTCTCTCCGCCATCTCTGTCTCCTTCAGCTCCAGCTTCGCGTCCTCCAGGATGCGCTGAAGCAACCCAATGACCTCAGCGAAGTCTGGGTTTTTTCCGGGTTTCATGGAGGTTTCTGTTTCTTTTCCCTCAAATAGGGGTACCTCTAAATCATCCAAGTCATGGATGACTATGGATGACCATGGTATATGGTGATTTTTGGATCAACCATTTTAAGAAACCCCTTAAATGGCGGCTTCAAACCTTTTTCCACCTGAACTGTTAGAGTACAGTGATCAACAGCATTGGGCATTGGACTACTGAATCAGCCACACGACTTGCTTCAAAAAGCGGGAAAATCTTGTCGTGAATTGAACCCTCGGGAACATTAACGCAGAAGAAGGGTCCGAGCCACTGATCGTTCTCTCAAATAGATTGGCCCTCCTTTCAAACCAATGTATTCCCGAATAGATGACTCATATTTTGGTGGTTCCCGATTTTAAGGGAACAGAACGCCCCAAAACAGCTGGAAACGATCATGAAGCCACCTGAAACCAGCAGTTTCAATGGGAAAGTCATCGTCTAAAACCTGTTTCTGGGGTTCCCATACGGGGAAAGAATGATTTCTAACCAATGAGATTTTGAGGTACTCTCCGGTAAATTAATATAGATATGGGAAACCCATGGTGCCCAAGAAACATGGTCTACAAATGGTGTGTTTTCCGTATACTGTATCTACTCTATGCTAATTTGTTTATATAAAGGTTATCTCCCATCATATTCTCAGCGTATTCCCATAGGACAGTAACTGTTGGATTGATGGTTACCCTCCGGTGTCATCACATGGCCATCGGAAATCCACTATCAATGGAGGTTTATAGCTCAGAACATCAACTACAATTGGGGGATGTTCATGGATGTTCCATTTGTATCCATTTGTCATCTTGGAGTACCAGAGGGAGGCTAAATTCACAAAAAAAAACATGCTAAACCAGAGGCTCCATGTTAAGCTGTTAAATCAATCCAATTTGGAGACCATCTATGGAGGTCGTCGTCTTTCGCGGCGACCGCTGCAACCCAAGTCGCTCCCAGGGCACGCGACTTGGACCCAAGTCGTGCAGAGGTGTCGGAGTCGGCATCGGTCACGCGATGGCGATGGTGGAAGCGGGAAGACACCTGTACCAAACACCAAAGAGTTAATGTAGTTAAAACAATGCCACCCATTTTCCTGGGAATGGTAAGTTTATGCCACCAATAAAATGGTGATGACTGGGGGATGCTTTGTGGCATTGTTTTTCCCACATTATAGGGTTTTGTCTGAAAATGCCGGTGTCTGTGATTCTTCCATCCCAGGGCTTGACATGTTGCCCATTTGTTGTATCATGGACATAAATTGGGTGTATGATGGTGTATCCACCATTTTTTGTTTTTTGTTTGGCAATGTGCTGTACAAACTCATGAAGAAGGGCTCCAAGTGGATTTTGTTTGTGCAGTCAGGACTTAGAGTCAGTCATTATATATAGTCACTTGAATCAAGTCAAGCCTGAATCGCATTGGGCACAACTCCAATCAAATGCGATGAAACAAACCTAAAAACCCGAATACATCCTGCAGATTCCATGGGAAACTCCCAAATTTCATGCAAATAAAAGCACATCTTATGCACCTTCACCCCAAAATCCTACGTTTTACCCTGAGGGCCTCTTCTAAGAAGGAACCATCGTCACGTTTCCGAAAGGTCCTTTCGAGGCGTTTCGTGGCGCTCTCCAACATCTCCTGGTCACATCAAGAGGATTCATCCCAATGATGATTCATGATGATTCGCCAGTGGCTTGGCTACATCCCAATGTGATAGCTACTTCAGTGCTACTTCTTACATCTGACATCATCTGACTGGAAAAAAACCTTCATCCGTTGCGCAACCACCCTCCTGAGTCTCCAGGGAATGCGACTTCAACTCGCTGTGACTTAGACCTGGAGCCATGGCGACCAGTATTCCTCCAGTGGATCAGTGGGAAGGGATGATCAACGCTTTGACCCATTCGCCCAAAATTGGTCTCCAACATTCAGAATTCCACAATGTTGCCGCAATCCGTGTGGATGAATTGGTCTGAAGGTGGAGCATGCCCCATGGTTTTTAGTTCAATTAGAAAAATTGAAAAAGTGAACTAAAAATAGTTGTCCCATACTGTTCCGTAATTTTGAGGTGTGGCACCAGCGGTCCAACATGGTCCAGCATTCGCTCCGAGGAACGCTCGGCGTTGCGAAGCTCCGTGGCTTTCTCTACGGAGTTGTCTAACTCCTGAAGATGCGTTGGGATGGGAAGAAGACAATGTGCTGATGATGATTTTCCCATCATATGCAGATGAAAGATGATAAATGATGATGAATGATAAATGATAAATTAAACATGATACATGATAAATGATAAATGATAATGAATGATAAATGATGATGATGATGATGATGATGATTATGATAATTATGATTATGATAATGATGATGATGCTGATGGTTGAATGATTGAATGATTGAATGACTGGATGATTCAATGATTCAATGATTCAATGATTCAATGGCTTAATGGCTGAATGGCTGAATGGCTGAATGGTTGAATTGTTGAATTGTTGAATGATTGAATGATTAAATGATGGTGATGATAATGATGATGATGGTGATGATGGTGATGATGGTGATGGTAATGATGGTGATGGTGATGATCATGGTGATGGTGGTGGTGATGATCATGGTGATGGTGGTGGTGGTGGTGATGATGATGGTGATGAAGTAAAAAAAATAACAAGCCATGACAGTTTGTGCCAACATGGGAAATAAGTGATCATGGATGAGACGCGTACCCAAAAAAAAAGAATTGTGGCATTCCTGATCATGAGCGGATCGCTCCACAAATTGTGTAAATCCCAAATAAAACTGGTCCAATTTCACTAGTTCACCGCCAAGATTTGTGGGCAAGGTGTTCCGATTTATATAGCTTTGTCCAAAACCAGTGTACACCTCAAATCCATTGGTGTATCGACATCTTTTTCCATTTTGCAAAGGCCACAAAATGGGGTTACATACACCGGGGCAAACCAAAATATCGTATTTTTGTTGGTTGCTATACATCGGTATCTCTGAAAATTGGGTGCCTATGTACCCCAAAACCTCAGTGTTCATCATGACCAAACAAAAATAGAAAGCCAGTCTAATTTTGGAGAATTTCTCTTTCTGAGACCAACCCCATACAATGTGGTAATAAACTCCCAATTTTTGATGCTTAATACGCAATACCCAGCCATCTCTGGCAAAATCAAGATGGTCCAGTGTTCGGTTTACGACATGAACCTCCAGTAAACTAACATAGCTATGGAATATCCACCTTTTTAATAGCTAAATCATCGAACTAAATGGGCCATGGTTTCCAGTTGGCAAACTGTTGAATTGCCAAACATTACTCCCAGTTTTAATGCCTGGTACGCATTAGATTCACATTATATCACCATAAAGATGTTCCAGATTGTCATACATATATATATATAATGGTGATAAAATGGTAATATAACATCCAAAAATATGTTAAATATGGATGTTATATTACCATTCTATTCACATATCCACATCCCCAAAATGGTCCTGAATGCTTCCGTCCATTCGCTTCAAATCGTCTTCCATCTGCAGGAATAGCTCCTGCACATCGCCTCGGAGCTAAAAACAACCATGAGACATGTGTTGACATGATTGTAAAATATCATAATTAAATGGTTATAAACTGCAATAAACTGTTATAATATGCGTGTGTTCTTGGAGGACAAAACATGTTGAAAATCACCCCTTGTCACCCACTTAGAATGTGTCAGAAAAAAATTTGTTTGTGTGATTACAAACCATTCTTCCGGCAACTCCGCTGAAAAACGTCCCAGCTGCGGAGCGATTCTTCAGCTTGTTGCTGCTTGCTCTGAAGGCTGCCCTCTCTTGAAGCCACCAGGCCTGGTGCTAAATTTGGAAAGAAACCATGGGAACATGATTAATGTGACGCGTTTTTAACTACGATTACAGTATAC
The DNA here is from genome assembly GCA_947184155.2 of Cladocopium goreaui. Classification (NCBI taxonomy): domain Eukaryota; class Dinophyceae; order Suessiales; family Symbiodiniaceae; genus Cladocopium; species Cladocopium goreaui. The sequence goes on from CAMXCT020000185.1 coordinate 60,511, forward strand.
CAGCTGGTTTCTGGGACAACCAATATAGCGTTGATGTCTTTAACTATTTGACAAACATGGAGATTTGATAAATATTGTAAAACTGGGAAGACTTGGAAGTCAAGGTAGGATAAATTTCACCGGTCCGTCAGTAGCCTCCCAACATGGAGAGAACTGGAGGTTGACCAATAAATATGGGAGAATTAACCATCAATTACGTAGATTTAATCAATAAATAGTAATGGATAGTAATGGTAAAATACAAGGATAAACACAGGGATACACTACCCGTCGGGGGGGAAAACCGCGCCAGCGGTTGTGAGAGTTTTGAAAAAATGTCGTTTTCGCCAGAGCGAAACTATTGATCTATTCCAGAACAAGTGACTAAATTCCCCAAGATTTTTCATTGATTTTTTGATCAACTCCTGCAATTTAAGGGAAATTTGCTTGGCCAAACTCGCGCGGTGTTTTCCTCCTTTCACATGGCCACGCGCTTCTGCAAAGAGCGACCAGTGATCTCCAAAAGGTTTTTTGCCTTGGAGTTCATCCATTGCCATTGCCAGACCCTGATGCTTCGCATTTTTCGCATTTTGGGTTCACTTGGCTGTTGACTCTGGTCGCGAGACTACATGGAATGGCCGATTTTGACAGCCGCCACCACATTGCATCGACTCCACCTGTGTGTATTAGAACTGTCTCATTTCTAATTCGTTCCTTGATACAAAACACCCCTTTCCAGGAATGAATGGATGTGCTGTCTGCTTCGGTTTCTCCTGGACACTGGCAGAAAAATAAAACATATATATATATGTATGAAATATACAACATAACATAACATCACACCACATACCGTGTATATAATATAAACATATATTATATAACATAACATATATATATATAACACATGTGATTTCTAATGTATACACATATATTTTAGAAGATAACATATACGTATATACAACACATTGTAACATAACCTTACATTATATGTATATATGAACTTTGATATTATATATATATTATTATTATTACATAACATTATATTATATATATATAAGATACCGGGATCTTCAAAAAGAACAGCCATCCTGTCACACTCATTGCGAAGAAACTTGCATGCCCCCTTTCCCCAGATTCAATGTTGTTACATGGCTTTGCTTGGAAGGCTTTAAAAACAGGCACAACCATTTCGGCTCGGATGCCGGCATGCATTGGGCAACAACATTGATCAAGGGGGCGCGGGGGGATCAGGTGTGATGTGACAACATGTAGGAGGATGGCGGCTTTCTTTTGAAGAACCCGGGGAAAAATTTCGGTTTATGGATGTGCAAACACAAGCTTGAACAAATTCCCTTTTGCATTTACCAAAAACCCAATCCAAACATACTTTCATCTTCACAGCTGCTACCCACAAACAAAGAAGCAACATTGCAGCATTTGCTCCGCATGTGGGCAAAAATTGGAGATCATACGCTGTGTGTCTTGCATGGTGCACTAATGTAGAATGTGCCTCCACGCCTCCAGAAGCAGCATTGCAGCGTTCTGCTGATGATAATAGAAGGGAGCACAAACATCGCGTTTTGCACAGTTCACGTACAATGCACGCACAGTGCACGCGACAGTGCACGCGACAGTGCACGCCAGTGCACGGCCACAAAACGCTGTAAATACCACGTATTTTCCCAAAAGATTATCAAAAAAACAAAAAAACAATATTTTGTGTATATTGTTTTAATTCCAGAAAATGCTAACCACATGGTATTTACAGCGTTTTGTGGCCGCGCACTGTGGTGCGCACTGCCGCGTGCACTGTACGTGCACTGTGCAAAACCCTGGCGTATCCTGGCGTGACGTAGCATGTGCGTGTTTTACAAAGCGTGCACGACTACTGGCGCGGTTTTCCCCCTGCTGGCATAAACTAGTTAATCGAGGGCAAAGGTATATAGCTGGCATAAACGGGATTTGATTGAGATGATTAACGGGAATGAACGGGATACCTTCCCATCATTTCTATTGGTATAAAAGAATGTCTATAGACAAGTTGAAGGAAAATGTTTCGGAAGACATGGTTTCTTAAACTCCCAAAATATGCTGCAAAATGCAAGGGTCTAACCACATTGGTTAACTTGGATACCTCAAAAATCCACTGGTTCTTGATCATTTCCCCACTAGAATGTCTAGTTTGCGGATATGCCCCGTGGTCCCGCTTCAGACACGCACATCTTCATGGATGTCCATTGGATATACCACACGTTCTACAACTATGAACTATGGTTACGCACAGACCCGGTGGTTTGCCCGAACTGCAACATTGAGGATGTCCTTTTGTCGATCGTGATAAGAGAAATTGAAAAAATACTGGGTATACGCAATGTTTTTTGTTTGCGATTCAGAGTTTTCAGGTTTCTGGGTTTTAGGGTTTAGATGGGTTTAGGGTTTCAGAGTTCAGAATTTAGGGTTTAGGGTTCGTCGTCTGGGAAATATCAAAACACTGGTCCTGCGCAGGTATTTGAGCATGTCGAAGGATGATGCTTGAACACCATTCTAACCTTCCAGGCAAACAATATGGTCTTGCCCTATGGTTATATAACCCACCTATTAGTAGAACTCCACCCCGTGGTGTTTCTCCAGGTGACGATATTCTCCGCGGCAATTCTGTTTCTTCTTCGCCTTCGACAGCGTCGAGAGGGCACGACGGTTTGCTGTGTTTGAAAATGGGATAAACATTGGGCTAAACGAAACATAATTTGGATAGAATGGGACATAGCAGTATGCGATAGATAACCATTATCAATAACCATGTTCAACAAGTTTCGACATGGTGTGTCTGGCAATGAGGGATTGACCCCGATATGTACAGCATATTTGAATAGGGTAAAACGATGATAAACCATCAAATTTGGGGGTACCAAAGTTTCACACAAACCCACATCTTCTTCGGTGAAGGCTGCGTGGCATGAGCAACAGGGTATGGGCAAACAGTGGATACCACAATCGCTGGACGCTTAAGAATGCTTAAGACTCAAAATGATTCAAATCTGCGCCTGAAAAAATGTGTGGTTTCAGCTCGTCCCTGGTAGGCAGAATTCAAACGGACCGCCATGGACCGCGCACACTGGTGGGAAAGGTATGGGAGATGGTCTTCATCAAACTCTTTTCAGGGATCTTCTATGTATGCTCAGGCGAAAAACATGCAAATCTACATTGTCCATCCAACTCTGGTGCTGAGGATCTTGCACCGGGGGTTTTAACTTTTAACAGATTGATTGATATTATGTCTCACACGCAAACACTTTCCAGCTCACCACATAAAGAGAGATCCACTAAAAAGGAAATCTGCTTGAAATTAACTCAAATGTTCAGCAGTTTTCATGGAAATCGTTCCACCGCCAACATATATATATATACAAACAACTATATATAATAGTACACATACATACATAAATATATCATAAATATATTTTTTTTTTCTCTCAAGCCCATGGAGTCTCGATGACGCGGCTTGCTTTGCATTCCAATGCTTACTTATATATATATATATATATATATCTGTGTGTGTGTGTCTGTGTCTAAGAATGGGTTATACACCCAAAATATGGTCATTTTAGTGAGAAAGAACACTATTTTCAGACAAACGGCAAGCACAGCGTCACAGTTTTCCACTTTTCCCCACCTCAGATGTCTTCTCTTCCTCCAGATTCTCAACCATCTTGTCGATCATCCGCATCACTTCATCCGTGCCTGACAAAGCACGTAATTTTGGACATATAATCTCCAAGCAGTAAAAGTCTCGGTGTATCTTGGTATCAAAACCTTGAAAATAGACTTACATGGAAATCAACACAAGATTCAACATCAAAAATCATGCTTTTTGTTGTAGCTCCAGCTGCCAATTTTCTTTCCCTTGAGCGCCAGCATGATGAATTGCGTTCGCGGATGTACCGAGCCCAGGCCCGCGAGTTTCTGCGCGGCCGCATTGGCCAACGCTGGCAGTTGAAGGAAGCTCACCTTATTGGAGGCTGCTGGAGTCCCAAAGTGGGGTAGACATGGACGTTCCAAAATTCTCTAGGTCCTCGTCCGGTACTATATCTTGGTAATCCACATGAGCTGGGATCAAAACTAAGGGTCACAAAGGCGGTCATGAGCAAAAGTTATCGTTTTAGGTAGTTCGCTCTATCGCTTTACATGGTCTTGTAGCATGTCAAACTACGGCTATTGATTTAGAGATCCATTTCCATTCATCTCCGCATCAACAACAGGGGTACTTCATGGTCAGCAGTCTGCTGCCCACTGTTTGTCTTCAAAGTGCGGAAGGTTTCCCTCAGAACAGCTTGGTTTTTGCACTGTTGCGTGCCTTCTGCTTCTGCAGATTCTGTTCACCTCTTCGGATCGTTCGATCAAAGCTATCTTATGATAGGTTTAAAATTTCTAGGTCAAGATGGGCCACGCCAAGTAGATGTTTCAAGACTTGACGCAGAATTGAAGTGCACCACTCCAGGGATGGATTGGGTCTCTGGCTGCCCAGGGCCCCTTTTGGCACTTTTTGGTTATCGCTAGGTTAACGATTTGGTTATCGATACTTTCTTCTGGTAAAATCATGAAATATGTGAAGACTGTTTCTCAAGCACAGTCTCTGCTTTCCAGCAGCATGTTCTGTGATCAGGAGTGCGTACTCTAGGCCTTTTGGGAGCACCTCTAGGCCTTTAGGCCTTTAGGGAGCCCCCGGACTCTTGTCCGACGAATACAAAAACAATGCATACGAGGTTACTATACAATCCCAAATGGCTGCGAAAAACAACAATACCTTTCTTTCAACTTCACCATCAAGTCACGTTATCGCTTTAAATAGTTCACCATATCGCTTTCCATGTTTTGCAACACGTTTTTAACCATAGGACCTCTCATGTAGAGGTTCTGCATGAATCTTTTAGGTCTTTGCTCACATTTTCTGGGGTATCAAAAATATCTCAAAAGGATCACCTAACAGCAGTGAACCGATCATGTCGGCCAGCCACGTAGCAGTATCCACACACACGGTGATCCATGGGTAGCTTCAATTGCATTGAACTCATCGGAAGATTCAAGGAAGATCAAGGAAGTCGACGCTTACACCCCTACTCATGGGCTCAATTACACTAAGTGATTCGTTTGGCCCCCCTAATTATTCACTTTGAGAGAACTGGAACATCAGTTGCGCATGTGGACATGATGGTCAAAACCCTACTACTATGGTGAACATCAACATAGGAAGGTAGTAAAATGCGGCAAATATAAATAGATGTTCATGCCCCAAATCAACTTTTAACATCTTTTAACCCATCTCCATATACCATCATATACCCCATATGTAAAAGAACTGAATCCAAAAAAATAACTTAATAATCTATCTTAGTTGCATCCCATACTAAGTAATACTATATCCCTACAAAAATTCGTTGCTACCCCATGAACTCACCATGAAAACACTCTCCGTTTTTGAATCATCGAGTCACCGCTTCCTGCACCAAGGCCGTTTGGAACGCCGTCACTTCTTCCAAGGCCTCCGAGACCGCCGCCAGCTCGTCGCCGCGGACGGCCCAACGCTGCTTCCAGGCGGCCGCTTGGCGGTCGCAGGACTCGGTCAGGTCCTAAGAATTTCCCCCGACTCATGAACTTCACAGGGTTTAGGACCCCCAACTTGGATAAAAAACCTCAAAAAAAAAAATTAGAAGATGGTGGCAGGCAGTGCCAGGTGCCAGCCAGGTGCCACTACTTTTGAACTAAGCTGCGGAGAGGAGCTTGTAGTTCTCCATTTTCAGCTTTTTCACTTCAGCAGCATCCTTTCGAGTTTCCACCAGGCGTAGCTTCAAATCCCCCAGACGTTGGGACTTCTTCCCCAGCTGCTCCTCCGACGGATCGTGTCACCATCAGGCCGTTTTTTGTGGCCACAAAAACACTTTCACCACGGTTTGTTTTATGAACGTCATCCCGTTATCAACACAACTTCAGCCCCCCATAATATATATATATATATCTACACACATGTATATATATATAGAAAGGACTTGAAAGTCTTGCTGATTTCATCTTCAGGGACTCTCGTTTCAAAGCAAATGTGCCTTTGAATCGGTTCATTGGACTGTTCAAACTTCTCGGAGAACAAGAATCAGTCGCGATGAAAAGACATCACATGCATCCCAAAATGTCTGGGAAATGCCCACATTAGCTCCTGTCAAAGGCCTGGAGGCTTGTATTCCCAATCAGTTCTTCATCCAAACAAACTGGCTTTCCATGCTATCAGCATATAGCAAATGACTATAAATTATATATATAAATATATATAAATTCATCCCCAATCGCATCATATGACTTGGAAACCGGACAATGCTGTTGAATCCCAAATTTCATGGGCGACCCAGTTCCCGGTCGTAACCCTTTCAATCATCAACTGATCAACCTTGTATTGTGTATATATATATATGTGTGTGTGTGAATAACAAAACACTTCCAATCGATATTATCTAGGTATATATATATATATATGTATGTAATTCAGTTATACAGTTATACACATACTATTGTAGTATATAATTATGTTATACTATACTTTATATGTCTTACTATGTACTGTATATATAATTATACACATATAAATAAATATAATATGTATTTATTCATTCAATAATTGTTATATGAACTGGAAGTTTTAGAAGTGTGCATGTTTTTCATGGCTACAGTAGCAATTACTACCTGTACCTCCAAGACTCCACCGGGCGCCTGAAGGGAGCGGCCTTCCCCCGTCTTCGAGCGCATCAGCGCTGCGAAGTCGCGCGTGGCCAGGTTTTGGGCGGCTTTGGCTTCGTCGTAGTCTTGCTGCAGCTGGTCCTTCCTGAAGTCGCACAGTGGTGATGTGAAAATATGTGAAAGTGCCTTGGAGGTTGAAGATTTATGAAGGTTTATGAAGATTTGTTGGTTTTTTGGGATACTGAAATTGGTTGAAACTCAACTCAAAAGTGGTGGATATGTCATGATATGACCATATCCTAATTATATATTGTTGGGTCAATTGTCAGAGGTCCCAAACCTGACCAGAAATGCCCATTGTCTACTTGCGACAGTATGTCAAGCAAATCTATAAGATTTGAATACGGAGGTGTCTCATTTTTGTTGGCAGAATACCACACGACATGAACCGCGTTTGGACTTTGAGACACAACTTTGGGACCTACTCAGCCACTGTTTTTGGGGCAGTATGGTGAATGTCCATTGCTGCTTGGTGAAGGCCACGAATGCTTCTGGCCAAATCCTCAGTTTGCTTGGGTATTTTAGCAGCATGATCCAAATGGTTGTTGGTTAGCCAACCTACACCTCTGTACGGGATCCCCAAATCGCATAAGCAGAAATCTGCTCTTCCTTCAGAGGAAACCACTATCTTTACCCATCTTTTCGGGCTCCATTTCTCCCAGCGCACCCACGCCAGCCCAGAAGCAGTGACTCGAGGGTCCCCAAAACCAGACTCGTCATAGGAGAACCCTCGCTGGAACCCTCCAAAAAACTCAGGACTTCTTGTGTCCGCGCGTCCTACAGCTGACAAAACCACCTCTAGACGGTCAAAACCATGGTGCCTGGGGAGAAGGAGATGGAACAAGAGCGACAAGAGGAGGCTTCTGCTGGAAAAAAAAGATTCGTTCAATATAATTAATAATTCGTCTCTGTCTGCGGTGGATTACAAACTTGTGAGAGGTTTGCTGGATCAATGACCCATAACGGCCATACGGGCCCTCCCAGAGTTCGCCTGTCCTCTGGCTTTAGGTGCGTCTCTACCACCTCCTCCAATTCCAAGGTTGGCATCTGCAGGAAGCTTGCGCCTTGCCGCAGCAAACCTGGAAATCAGGATGAAGCCAAAACTGGAGGTTGTACAAAGGGCTCCAAATGGAGGTTTCCTAAAATGGGGGGGTACCCCATTTATCATCCATTTTAATAGGATTTTCCATTATAAATCATCCATTTTTGGGTTCCCCCATTTATGGAAACCACCAAATGAGAAGCTTGGAGGTCGACTCAACGAGGACCCCTGGACTGCGCCTATGGCGCTGTCCAGGGCTTGCAAGTTCTTCGACAGAGCTTGGAGCCTTCCTCGGCTCTCTTGACCTGGTAGTCGAATAATCATGGGGTACCATTTACCTTCTGGTAAGCACGCGTGGCAATTGAACATCTTAGTTTTAATGTGGTTTGAATGGGAAAACAATCTATGAATGATGGATTTTCCAGTGCCATGTTTGACTACCGGAGGGTACATGTTTGTTTCAATTGCCATGTTTGACTACCAGAGAAAAACGCTAAAAAGGAATCATGTTTGTGGGTTAGCTCAGCCCAGTTGTAGCTGGACAGTGCCACGTTTTATCCAACTTACAAGTGGGGTGGACTGCGCACTTCCGTTCTTGGGGTGAACAAGCAAATACCATTGGATGGTGTTGTTTTCATTTTTAGTAAAACTATATTTTAGCATGGCGCTCTACATCTCTACCGCGTTTTCTTTACAATGTTTGCCCCCGTAATTAGGAACTATCTGATTCTTACCCTCAAGACAAAAGTTACAGAACGCCAAGTTAAAGGGTACAAAGACATACCAAACAAGGGGACGACAATTTCCTCAATTAGGAGAGCCATGCTAAAATACATGGGTTTCAACATTTGGGATATTTTAAGGGCTGGTATCAAGGGGAAGTTATGACATAAATTGCAGCTCCGACGTTTCTCGAAAGATGAGGTACTCACCATGAAAAAATGCGGCTGGAAGGACGAGACTGTGAAAAATGGTTTTTGGATCCTGCAAATCACCCGGTTGGATTGGGAGTTGACTTGGGCTATCCTGAAAAAATGCCAGTAGATACAAAAATATTCGTCCAACACCAAACCTACAGTAAATGGGTCCCAAGATGTGTAAATTGCCTAATTTTTACCCATTGTTTCTGGATGTTTTCCCAATTTACTCAACTCGGGGTTTTAGGGATTACTTCCCAAGTCCACAAATCATGAGGAGGATTCCCAAAAACTCAAAAAACCTTCCACTGAACTCGCGAAAATTTCAAGCACCAAAATCCTGGGGGATTGAACTAGCTCCCGTTGCGGCTGACCCGTTGGAATCGATTGGTTCATTGTTGGTGTTTTGAGCGAATACTCTTTAGCCCAACAGCATCTCCAAACATTGTTGGCGGCTTCACCTGACCGCGGTCGAATCCCCATTAAATTGCAAAAAATTACCCAGGTCATTGGGAAAGTATCTCCATATATCTCCATATATCTCCATATATATCCATATTTGATGGTTATTTGATGGTTATTTGATGGTTATTTGATGGTTATTTGATGGTTATTTGATGGTTATTTGATGGTTATTTGATGGTTAAATCGTCATAGAATCCCCATGAAGGTCCAACTGAAATCCCATTGGGAGAGCCCGACTGGTCTTCTCCCGCAACTCCCTCACTTCTTCGGCTCCCTCTGTGGCCTCAACCCCCGGTGTGACTGGGAAAATTCTTCACCGGGCACTTGAAATATATGTAAATGCTTATTAGATCTTATTCGTATATAGGAAATTATAGGAATAGGTATAAGAACATATAAGAACTAGCTTGGTTGTTGAAGATTCTTGTATACCTGGAAGCTCGATGAAACTGGCTTCCAGCTACTAAATGAAGGATCATCCCAGCTCTTATTTGGTTAAGAACCGTGGTTCATAAGCCCCTGATTTGACGGCTTCTCCCGTTTATAGTAGGGTTGGAACATGTTATGACCCCGCTTGCTGACCTGTTTCTAATCCTGGCTAACATGGTTGGCTACGGGGATGGTAGTCATTTATACCTTCAGAATTTTCAATGATCAGGAAATGGTCAGGCTTGATCGGCACAGGGTAAACCAGTAAGCATTTCTGATCACACCAACAAGCTGGATAGACATTTGAGCCATACCCAAGGCATGCAACTGAACATCATCTGGAAAAAATGGAGTCCATTTTCTCCACAATCATCAAACTTTGAAGCCGCAAGTTGAAGGTGAATCAACAATCAGCCCCGGTGTGTGCACCGTTTTGTGGGAGGATAATACCCATAATTAACCGATTTGGGTATATGTTCGTTGATTGTGAAGCCACGGACCAAGTACAGTGGTGTTTGGTCTGGTTTGGGTTTGAGAATCCCCCGAAACCACTAGGTAATCAGGTAGATCATACCTCATGATTCCTTCATTCAAACCACCAACCAAATCTAGTCTCGAAGGACGCCTTTATGCCACGCAGTCTGTCTATATTATTTGTATCCTCAGTGACACTTTGCCTGCAAACATCGGCTTCAAATTCAAGAAATTCCCTTACTACCCGCATTGGAGCCCGACAAAAACCGTCACCCAACTATCCATTTGAAAATTACAATATATATATATATATAATATTATATATATATATATATTATATATATATATATATATTATATATATAATATAATATATATATATAATATATATAGTGTATCTAATATATATAATATAATATATATAATATATAGTATATATAATATATATTATATATACATACATATATATATAATTAAATATGACATATTGCCCCCCCATTTTTTGTTGGATATATCTTCCAAAAACCTGATCTTCCAAGACCTCCACCCTCAAAGCCGCACCTCCTTGCGATCCTTGGAATCTTTCTTCAGCTCCGCCTCCAAACTCACCGCGGAGGCTTCTAAGGCTTCGGTCTCCTGAGAGATTTGGGACCGGCAATGGAAACTGTCCCCATTTCAAGGTGATTTTCCCACTTCAACAGCAATTTAAAGGGGGATTGTCGCCACATGTCGCCACGTTTGATTCCCAGAGGGGAATCGGGTTTTCTGTGAGATGCATTCCAAGGCCAAACACCTAGCATTGGGGAATGATTTCAATCCCACCCGTTTTTGTTCTCTGATATTGTGAACACTCTGATTTTTGATTGGGTTAGCTCGGACAAGATTACGGATTCCATGACCATCAACCTATGTTGGCGGCTCTGATCATGGATCAATGGCATGTAATCCCATATTTTTTTTGGCGGCTAAAACTACAGGATATTTTGTTGGTTCAATTGCCCATCGAATAACCATCCAACAATTTGGTATTTTAGCAATATTAACTAATAATCTGATGCCATTTTAGGGGTATCCCGATTTTCGGACAAACCCAAGAAATAATTTCTTTATATATATCATATATATGCATATACCACATCATACTCAACCATATCCCATCAAATCCCACATCAAATCCCTACTATCTGGGCACTATTTAGCTACTATGGTTGATCAAACCCCACCCCAACACATTCCGACCCTAATCAATGGGGCTCGTTGTGATGGGACCCAAAAACCTAGCTTTGGTTTACATCTAGTCTATATCCCGTTATATCCCCGCTATATCCCAGATGTTCATAATATTTACCCATGTTTATACCCAAATTGGCATCTGAAGGTGGTTCCCAGTCCTTGCATTTCTATGGGTTTTGGTCACTGCTGATGTGTGCCATCGTGAAAATGTGGTGGGCTCTGGTCATCTCACCATCATTGATGGGATGAGAATCCCCTTTTGTGGGGAAAACATCACAAACTTTTGACCATGGCAAATATTATAATATATATATATACATATATATACAAACACATAATATTGCACCTTGAATATCTCATTATATGCTACTTGAAAGGGTTGGCCCCCACGGCACACCGCCGGTCACCCAACATGATACGGACGTCGCCGAGCATCGGAGAGGAGGCTCGGCAGCCGTTTCTCAGCTGCGCTGAGCTCAGCGCTCAGCGACTCGCGCTGGCTCTGGCAGTAGCAGTTGAACCTCGAAGGCACATTCTTTTCAGGGAAGGGGCATGAGGCTTGGTTAGTGGGTGAACATGGGTAAATATGGGTAAATATATGGGTAACTATGGTTAAATACGGATGCATCTCGCCATTTTCTCAGTGAAACCCAGTGCGTGAGTGGTTTATAACCCATATAGAAACAAATACACTAAAATACTGGGGATATTCCTGGAGATATTCCACATACAAGTAGTGTTTAATAGATTTTACTTGTACAATGCTATACTTGTTTTGTTACCCGCCTACTGGGGTGTTCCCGCAAGTAAAAATATGAGTGGATATGGCTTGGCAATGGCAAAATATAAGTATATATATATATATATAAACGTGGGCAAATGATGGTAAACATGAGTAAATATGGTCGTTTCTTGGTGGAAATTAGGGTACCAACGAAAATGAGGTTCATCTACACTGAAAATGACCAGCACATAATTTTTGTTTTGCCCAATGAATCACTGTTTTTTTCGGTTCACGGCCCAGAAACTTATCGAAGTTCTGTTGTTCCTGCTCTCCCTCAGCCACCAGTTCTTGCTTCATGTTCTCCAGTAACGACACCACCTGCATTGGGAAATTTCGCCTTCAGACCTTCAGATCTGATTTCTAGATGTCGAAATGAGTTGTGGGGTTACCACTCATCAATGGAAATATATAGAAACCTTTGGCGATGATATTTTTCGCCGCTCCACTACATTTTTTTTGATCTTCTACTGTAGTGGCCCACAGAAGTCTATTTTGCACAGCGCGCAGCAATTAAGAAATGGTCAAACAAATGGCCATGGGCAAATAGTTCGGTAGAAAAGGAATCCCACAATAAAAACGTCTTGCCGGGTCGGAAATGGAAAGCGGCGGTGAGTGGATTTTGCAATTTCGTTTTTTGTGCCAACCATGGTACTTACATGTATTTACAATGTTTTCTGTATGAATCATCCGAAATGTGCGTAATTCCACCACGTTTCCGGGTTTCTGTGCTCTCCCTTAGCGAGACGACAATTTCATCATTTGGAGCCCTTGAAAAAATGACCTGTTTTTAGAGAAATCGCGTTTTCCAACACGTTTTGACAAATCAAACGCGCGCTGTCGCATCTTTTCCTTTTTCTCCACTTTGTCCTTCAGACAGTTCGTGTCCGCGCGCCTTCAGCAAATTTGAATTCTCTACGAATGTAAATCTCCATTGAAACGATCGAATGTGAGTAGATATCTGCGGGAATTTGGAGCTCAAACTGCAAAGGATGGACTCCTTCACTTGAGTCCATATTGAGTCGATGGTGCGTAGCATGACGTCTGTGTGGAAGTGCAAGAGAAGGTTGACGTGCGTGTGGAGGACTTTCGCACGCCGTCTCCATGACACAAGTTCAACCAGGGCCTCCGGAGTCACAGGTTGTGCTGTGCAGAGAGGAGAAAAACAACAAATCATCACGAGACTTTCGCCAGCTTCTGCACAATGACGTCAGCAAACTAGAAGCAACTCAACTGATCTCACTGGAAGCTCTGCTAAGAAGTCTTTTTACATCATATCATAAGAGCAGCTGTCAGAAAATAGAAGAACAAAAGACACGAGGAACAGGACAAGCATTGAAACCACACGTAAAGGATGGGAAAAACACTCGCAAGTCTCTGTGCTGACGTTGGACAAGACATATCTGCAATCCTGAAAACGTCGACTGCCAATGTCTCCGCTGCGCAAAACTTTCTGTAGAACTCCTGCGCGGCATCTTCACCCATCTTCTCTTTGATCGAAACAAAATTGAGGACCGACTCTGCCAGATGCACCTTGCGCCAGAGCAGGCGAAAAAAATGCTATTTTATGTCATGCAGCTTGGGTTAGTGTAGCGTCCATCAGCTAATAGGACGACCGCTCCCTATCTGCAACTTATCTAGACCAAGACATATCATGACAGCACATGACTGACAGAAAACCTTGCCACCTGACCATGTCCATGCCAGGCCTGCGTACGTCTCTCAGACTGCTGGGCTGCAGCTTCCTGGAAAATCACATACTGAATTACTGAATGAAGGAATCTGTTGGCCGCCATTCGACACGAATCCCATTCTCGAAGACATCCAACAAATCTTTCTGTGCAGGGGACAGGGTTGCAGCATCCAAAGTCTTGAGCTCCTCCCCGACTATGCGGATTGCAGTGACAACCAGCCCACATGGGCATGGAAGAAAGCCATCTGGCGCAACAAAAGGCTGAGTCTGAGACATGTTGCACAGCAGGAGAAAGCGTGGCATGGCAGCCACTTTGAAGTCATTGCGGAATAAACTCACGAACTCCTGGGCCACTGGCCCCTGTCGCATTCCCGACAGCTAGGTGCCGTAGTTGCAACTGTATGCTGCGAGAGGAACGACTTCTGGAAGTCTGTCCTCCGAAGTCAAATTAGAAACTGCCTCGTCTTCTCTGGAAACTTTGCCTTGGTTGGGGCATAGGCGCTCCATTTGAACGGCTTCGGTGTCACAGACCATGGGTCCACACACCGGGCTGCGAGAAGCGCCATGGTGAAGAGCAAAAAAAGTGGCTGCTTTGCGCGATATATAAAAAAAAATGCACAGAACGTACAGTAGCGTAGCATGACGCTGTGTGGAAGTGCAAGAGAACGTACAGGAGCATAGCGTGACGTGTGTGTGTGTGTGTTGAAGCGCAAGAGAACGTACAGCAGCGTAGCATGACATCTGTGTAGAAGTGCAAGAGAACATACAGGAGTATAGCATGACATGTGTATGTGTGTGTGTGGGAGTGCAAATGAAAGTTATCAGCCCACCCCATCCCACCCATCCCACCCCACCCCACCTCCCAAGAAAAGATGGTAGCAACGCAGCATCCACCTCGTGAGCGTGTGAACATGAACATTTATTGTAGCCCACCTCACCCCACCTCAAACAGCTTGGAAGAGACCAGGACGAAAACAACAATATGCAAAATGTGCACGACTACACGTTCGGTTCTTGACCCGGTTGCAAAAACATATGTTTTTCTCAAACTTAAGGACTCGCCTAATCCCCACTTGCGTCCGTGTGGTTGGGTTGACGTCCGTCCACATCAGGTTTCTCTCATGCAGCTGGATGGATTTGATCAGTTCGTATTCCAAAATAATGTGTCTTTACTCCTCTTTATTGGCTACACTATCGGGTGCTTCATTTTTGAGATTCTCATTGTTGTTGCCTGGCTACATCATTTCAAACATCTTGACATGTGTTCTTTGTAAAGAAAACCGGTGTATTCTGGGGGTGGGTCTGAACATCTTACAGCACTGTTTCCAACTTTAAGTTTGTAATTTAACAAATGATGATAAATATGCCAAAGCCAACATCCCAATGCTACTACTCTTCCCCAATGCGATTGGAAAATTACCCAGCCGGCATTCGCAAACCGCCTTCTTGAGACCTGTGGGTGCAGCCAGTCTGGCCGCCCAACTTGGCAGCAGACCCAAGAGGCACAGTTCCAACCAGCGCGCCATGGGACGAACCTCCAGAGGTGATCATGGCATCCCGATGGACCATGATGATGGAGATATAAAGACATATTAAAAGCAACATGCTGAAGTTCTAATTCTAAGAAGCATGAAGTAGGGCCTAGGGAAACCATCTTTGCTGTAAGCTCCAATTACTCCAAATACTGAATATTATATACATATATATTATGGAGAGAGAGAGAGACAGGGTAGTAGAAGTTCTCGTGCTGGTGGCCAGCGGTTGCAGACAGCACATTGAAGTGCACCAAAGTGCCCAGGCGAACCTGGTTTGTATCGTTAACACTTTAGCAACAGCCAGGTCACAGGTCAGATGGCCACGGACTGGCCGGAAAACCACCAGCCACGCTACATTCTCCTCAGAGATCTGGCTTTGGATCCAAAAAAGGGATACACCCTCTGGTAATTTAACGCTTTGCGAACTGGAAAATCAGCATTTAATATAGGTAAATCATCATAAATCAATATGAATCATCTATAAATGGGCCATGTTCCACAATGGGAAATTGAGAATAAACCATGATAAACCCGTGGAATTTTGGGGGTATCCCTATTTTCAGACAAACCAATTGTTCGAACCGCGAAGAAACCAGGCAATAACAGCCATCAGCAATGAACACGGGCAAACTATTGAGTTTTCCATCGCCTTTGCAATCATAAATTCCAGTGCCGGCCGCCAAAGTCACATGCAACACTGTGGTGCCCTGCAGCTGGCAAAACTTTACAGCTGGCAAAACTCTACATCCAACCAAATTTAGGATTTTAAACAAAGTGTCATGGACACCACCAACCAATATATACATGTCCTGTCCATATTTACTGACTATGGCCCAAATGAATGATACATGGAGTTTTCATCATGTTGATGGTATATACAACCTCCAAATATTTTTTATTTTGGCAACCAACAAAAACATCCCGGTACCCAATGTGACCGCAAATGGCTTGTAGAAACCATCCCCAACTGGAATCTATCATTGGGTTTGCCACATCAAAATAAACCCATGCATATCAATAAATATGATATGTTCACACTTAGTGCTGGTAGCTTCCACACGTTGTCCCCAGGCATCAGCAAAGCAGCAAGGTGCCAAACCCAGGCATGGCAGCGCGCCTGCCCTGGCGCCCTGTGAGCCAGTGATAAGTGATCAGATACAAAAAGTGCTAGTAATGTAATCCCCCCTATTATATGGAGGTTTCCTAAAATGGGGGTACCCCATTTATCATCCATTTTAATGGGATTTTCCCTTATAAACCATCCGTTTTAGCATTGGATCTAAGGGATCAATTTCGGCGATGCGAAAATCATTGGCCAAAACGGTGGCCAATGAACTGTGATACCATGCATCTACAGTGGGGCCAACAGCTAGGAATTTCCTGGTTTTATGGATGAAAAGCCAGGAGAATGACATAAGGATTTCCTGCAAAATCATTTCAAAAAGGCATCAAAATCACCAAATGACGTATGAAGGATTTTGAGAGGGAAGTTAGCACATTGTGCTCTTTGCCATTCCTTTGGTACTCGGCATTTTTGCGAATGGCATGTTGCTGTGCGTTTGACGTCCATTTCAACAGAGTGCAAGTCTCTATGCATGCAGAACAACTTTGGCTTGTTGATTTGGTAGCTTCTTCTTGAATAAGCCTAACCATTACCTTCTGGTAATTTAACACAGCAAAAATGGCCCATTGATGAGTTACCTATTCAAAATAGTTCAATATAGTGATGTTCCATAGCTAGTGCTAAATTAGCAGAGAGTAGCTGATGGGATGGGTTTCGACGCAAGCGTTGGAAACCAAACATCAATGATATAATAGAGTATGGTACACCAAGTACCTGTACCTGATATCTTATTATATATTTACATATTACATATAATACACCTCCCTCCATGTTGAAAAACATATCAACCTGGTTACTTGACATGCCCTTTAATACCTTAGAGGTATATCATATACACTATATATGTATATTATATATACGTATATGTCCCACCTATTGCTTGGTCTATAGTTACCTTCAAAATATCATGATGTTGGTTCTCTATGCCATATCATATTTATTCCATATTGTATCCCAAAAAATGCCGAGTATGGTTGATTTTATCAGCACTTTCCTCATATCAATCCCTATCCAAACTTGAACCAGCAACGCCGGCAACGCCGACGTTTTCAGACATACTGGTTGGTTCAAAACGGGATTCGCACAGAGGACTATGATACTCCCCAGTATATATTATAACCCCCTAAAATTATCCGTCAACCATCATTGATCAGCTATATCCCCATAGTTTTGATGGATACAACTTCAACCAGTATTGATGGTTAAATCATCACTATTGAATCACATGAATCACAAGTAAATCCCCATCAAATCACCTTCTCCGTGGTTAAATCACCATTAATTCACCATTAAATCATCTTTTGCAGTGGTCTTCAGCAGATTCATCCCTTCAGCCACCCCACGGGCCGCAGGCCGCCCACGATGAGCAGCCACGGAGGCAGCGACCAGGGCCTCAAGGAAAATTTGGGGCTGCCGCAGCGGCCATTCGAAACTGGATGGAAACTGGATGGTTTACGATGGATAAATCGGATAAACATGGATGAGTTTATGATGTTTATATATGTTTATGATTCTGTTAATGACTTAATGATGTATGATGAAGAACGCTTCATTCTATGGTTCGTGATGGTGGATGGTTGTTCATGATAATTGATGGTCAATGAACTGTGAATGAATCATGATCATCTGCATTTCAAAGGTTTTTGGTGGTAATTCCACCGGTTGCTACTTGAAGTTGATGGTTTATGAATGATAATGCTTCATCATGGTTGAATCATTTTAGGATATACTTCAGAATCCATTTTTTCGGACCCACAAACGGCTGGCCGCACAAAAAAAGCGTGATCCAGTTCGGCATAGTTCGGCTTAAGGCTGCCACGATGATGTCCAGAAGTGTCATTCCAATCACAAAGACGCAGAACCTGGGAGCAACAGGAGCAGTGGAACCGAAACGGAAACTCCCGGCTGATTTGAGCAGAACTTGGGGTCAACGATGGTCAACGCACCAATGGATCTTACAAATGTCCAGTGGTTAGTTCATAGCTAGTATCAATAGATGATAATAGATGTGGATCTATCAGCGATCCAAAACATAAGTAAACATAATATATCAAATAGTGTAGCAACCGATCCCGCGCCGAAATAGATGTTGGATCAAACGTTGATAGAGATTTGACGCACTGCATGGTGACAAATCAACATCTTGTCCTTGGTGAAGCTGCCACCCTCGTAGAGGTGAATCGTGGACGGTATCCACATGAGCCAGCAGGTAGTTGGCATAAACAAGGCCCTGCTATGCCCTGCTACTGGTTGCAAACACCCCAAAATCAAACAGAACAAAATGGTTAGGAACCATCAACTCTAGATTCGTCTTTAAAGTATAAGCAAATTGGCTTGAGTACCGTCAATGTCAATATCTATCAATTAGGCTTTAAGCCACCGAAGAGTGCATCCAAAACCCAATGTTTGGTCTCTTCGTAAGCTCAACCGGCCACCCTGTTGGAGAAGAGTTGCATGCAGAATGCGATCAGACTTGTCACCTGCATCTCCATGGGATCAGTATTTAGGATGTTGTCGGATTGACTAGATTGGTGCAAGTAGGAGGGAAATCATTGAAATGATGTTTCTGACCGCTGCATCTTGGGTTCTGCAGATTGCCCCTTAAACCAATGAAAAGAGGGGTTTCTCATTTCCAACAAGAATTACATATGAAGGGAAGACCACTTCGAAACCATTGAATCCCTTCTTTTGTGGATATGAAACACGATCAACCTTGTGAAAATGAGCCGGCCCCACAAGTTCCAAACAACTATGTCCTCTGGTCCAGCCATCTTTCTCCCAAAAATATGAGTCGTCCCCTTCTGGGGTTACCCTTTTCATTGGAAGGGCTCAGCCTGGCTGATGGATTTCCTGGAATTATCCCCAAAAAAAATTCTCCAACATTCCCTGACTTCCATGACGGAAGTTGTGGTGGAAATGTCGGTTTCATGATGTGAGTGGTGGACAAAAAATTACTTACTACTCGCAAAGGACATGGCCAAAGTGGATGGTCCTCTATCGGTTGTTAAGGTTTTCACACAAATTTGAACATCCCAAGTCCACTTCCTACTACTCTTGTCTTCAGCTGATGTATTCGGTTACTCATGTGTTTTCCGTAGTCGACCTACAAGGTACAGTTCCAGTCAGTTCCAGTGAACTAAGTGGATATATAATACTATATTATATACCATCTGGTTATTTAACAGTTTGCCATGGAAAATCACCCTGCTATTAATGGGTAAACCATCTATTTCTATGGACCATCTATACCATGGCGAACTGTTATATAATATATAACCATAGTTACATATTATAAATATTACTATATTATATATATAATATAACCATAGTTACAGAGGCCCCATCTCCAGGGCTGGAACCTTGCCCTCTCCACTCTCGATGGCCAGGCCGTGCATGAGAGCCCTCGCTGGGGCGGTGGCCGTGCTGGGGCACTGCTCATATTAATATGGGTCATGAAAGTTATAACGAACAACTATGATTGTGAATAGATATTATATGTGCTTGAAAAACAAATTATATCAAAATTATATCACATAATATGTGGTTGAAAATCATATCATATCATATATATATATAATACAATGTCATCTGTTGTGCTTTCCCATCCTATAAAATACTGCTTGGTTCATAGCTATAGTACTATAGGATCCCAATGATCCGTTTTTTCTGATTATCCCCAATAAACCCCATACGATAACTAACAAACACGGGTACCGTGACGGTGAATACCGCAGTACCATGCAGAAAAAGAAAAAACAAATTGACATCTGCTGTTCTCAGTGAAATTGGAGTGGAGACTTCACTTTTTGTTGACCCCTTTATATCATCATGTCATACCAAATTTCCCCTAAAAGTCATCATTTCATACCAAATGTCACCTAAAAGTCATCATTTCATACCAAATTTCCCCTAAAAGTCATCATTTCATACCAAATTTCCCCTAAAAGTCATCATTTCATACCAAATTTCCCCTAAAAGTCATCATTTCAGCTGCGGATTTTCCAGCTGCCATGGATTGACCTAGGCCCCAACAGGACGTTCACATTGGCCGCCAGCTTCTCAGGAGTCAGGCCCACAGCCATCAACTGGCGCCAACAGATGGGAATATGATGGGAATATGATGGGAACATGATGGGAACATGATGGGAACATGATGGAAATATGATGGGAACATGATGGGAATATGATGGGAATATGATGGGAACATGATGGAAATATGATGGGAACATGATGGGAATATGATGGGAATATGATGGGAACATGATGGGAATATGATGGGAACATGATGGGAATATGATGGGAATATGATGGGAATATGATGGGAATTGATGGGAATATGATCGTAATATGATGGGAATATGATGGGAACATGATGGGAATATTATGGGAATATGATGGGAACATGATGGGAACATGATGGGAACATGATGGGAACATGATGGGAATATGATGGGAACATGATGGGAACATGATGGGAATATGATGAGAATATGATCGTAATATGATCGGAATATGATGGGATATACCCTCCAGTAAACTAATATAACTATGATTGGGTTTACCCTTTGGCTCTAAACACGGCAATGGGAAATCCCCATGTATAGGTGTTAATGGGAAAGTGATCTACAAATGGGGGATTGTCGATTGCAATGTTTGACTACCGAGGTTTCACCTTCTCCAACTTTGCTGTACATGATATCTATATACAGTTTAGATAACCTCCAAAAAGGTGGGATAAAACAACCATCCAGGAACGAACGGAACAATTGATTGATCATAGGAGCTTCAACCATGAGTATATTCAATTTTGCGTCATCCCCCATGACAAAGCGTTATCAACTTAGTGGGGATAGCTGGATAGTAACCAACGCCAAACTGCCTGTGAGATGGTTGCTCCACTGTGCCTTTTGTTGACTAGAAGCTGATAATTACCAGGGTTTTGAAGTAGCGATCACGGATATGAGCACCAACAAGTTACTAAAACTTACCAACTTCATTACATACCTTGAGAGCCTGAACAAATGAATGAAGAAGTGACAGTAGCATGGTTAGGGGATTTCAACCAAACCTACGATTTTTTCCGAACCACGGAAAAGACGCAAAGCTCTGGTTGGTGGTTCCAAGCTTTGAATCACTTCGTGCAGAAATCATGGTCGCTGTTGTCCCCTGTCTAGGTGATTTCCCAGATCGATTTCAGAGAGGATCAGAGACAGCACTGAAATTAGGATTGTCCGATGGGTAAAGCGCCCTCAAAAACCGGTCCCAAATCAATCCCGGACAATCTATGGTCTATGGCTGATTTAAAAAAAAAAGTCACAATAATTTCATCCCCAAATGGATCCAAATTTTCTAGCTTTATTTTTTTTTCTCAATGGATTGGTTTAAGGGAAAATCTTAACCGGAAACCCATGGGTTTTTACCATCAAATTGATCGGGGTTTCCGGTTAAAATTTTCCCATCATCCAATTCTATGAATAAAAGTAGATTCATAGTGATTAATAGTGATTAATAGTAATCCCATCATTCGTTTTTTCATTTTTTGGGGTATCAAGTTCCATCAAGTTCCATCCGTCGGCCATCTGAGGCTCGGACCACCATGGCCACCAAGCTGCTCTTGTCGATGGTGACTTTCAGGGACTGGCGATGTCAGTGACACATGTCGTAGCAGGGATCCTGCACATGTCGTAACACACCCTGTTTTTTATGTGAGATATATATATTATAATGTATTATAATATGATATGATATTATATCATATTAATATGATATAGCAAATGAATGCAAATGATAGAGTTCTGATCTATATATATATACATAATATGATATAATATGTGTATACTGTATAAATATACATATATATATATATGTGTGTGTGATTACATATGTATTATACCATCTGTGTATACTCTCACTCCACAGCTCTACACCAGCCGCGGCGTACCATGACCGTTTGGCACAGGCCGAACAAGAACAAGACCAAAAAGGCCACTGACAGAAACACTGTGACCTGAGGAAAATTCAGCTGGGCGGTTTTGGTTTAGTAGCATGATTTACATACGAGAAATGGTGACTCAAGACCACAAGAAATTGTTCTTTTCAGACAAGTTGTAGGATCCAACCCGCAATTGGGCAGTTTGAAGCATTGATCGACTGGGCATCTACTCTCGTGAGAGTATAGTGGATGTTTTCGGTACAAGTACCAACTTTTGATATATGGAAAAGTATAGAAAAGTAGGCTCTTGCGAGGCTGGCCCCAATCTCAGGTGCCGGCAAAGACTAATCTCTTGGGACCCAACCTTTTGCCTGTCATGTGCAAGCGCCAAGCGCTGGCAAACATGGGGCTAGTAGCGGACTCCGATCCCGTGGGACCTTCAAGCTACGGGCTTTCAAGCGGTTCAACCAGCCACCTTTTTCCCCTGAAGGCCCTAAGACGTTTCAAGACAGCGCCAGGTTCACCCAATGTCTGAAAGCCTCGGTAAGGCTTTCGGGTGCGCTTTTATGGGTGCGCTGAAGGGTGCGCTGAAGGGTGCGCTGACATGTTGGTTTTTGCCATTCTGGTTGACATGATCCAAATTGTGGGTGGTAGTCCCAAATAAGTGTAAATCCCCTACTAAACCCATGGTTTCGAGGGGGTATTTAATATTAGGGGGATGGGTTAGCATCAATAGTCCCAAAGGGATTGTATTTTTCATGGCTTTGTGACAAATTGCTTGGCGACTATTGCAAATGGAATGGATCCCCATGTTGGTTCGTACTATCAAGAATGTCAACCACCTATCAACCCCTGGGCTGTTTAAGTGGGTGCCATGCAGCAAATTATCATCACCTGGCCCCAACTTCCTACCAATACCTTCCAAAGTCTGAAGCCGTTGCCAGGTTCCACACCATCCACACCAACATCCAAACAATGGTGGTTCATCAGTGTTCCTTACAGGTGTGTTAACACCTATTCATTCAGGGATGACCATCCCCTTGATACAGATCTATATATTCTGTATGGTTACGGTATGTATAATCCACCGTTTGACCATGGCACATAACTAGATTGACAAACATCTTCCAGCTGGGGGAGCTCCACTCCTGATATGCCTAGTGGCAAAGATGCTCCCGATCAGGCACTCTGATCCCCAGGGACCTCAGTCCAGAGATCGTCCTGGTAAACTCACGAACACTGGGGATATCAACAACAAGAATTGCTTCCGGCAAGATAAGACGGAAAAGTTTGAACAGACAAAAACACCAAGAAATTCCTAGCACTGGGCCCACTGGGTACGAATATCGCCACTCCAATTGGCTCCAAGATGGTCCAAGCCCCGACCCAGAAAATCCCCCACATCGCGGCCCCAACGCAATGGTTGATCCAAGGCCTTGGAAGGATCAGATCTGACCAGTCTGACCAGTTTCAAGGGAAGATGGTGCAAAAACCAACAGCAAAACCGTAAGGATTCGTAAGGATTTCAAGGGAAGATGTCGGGTGTTTCACCAGCAATTTTTAAGTTTCTAGAGGATTTCATCCTAAGCATTTTAAGCATCGAGAAGTTGAGAAAATTGTAAGAATGGGAGTGCCATCATCCAAGAATATCCAAAATTAGGATGAACTCGCTGAAGATTAACTAAGTCTTATTATGATCATCTCGTTTTAGGCCAACATATCTAGGATACCCAAGAACTAGGCTACACATATCGGATATAGTACACCTTCCGTACCACCACAAGACGGCCCGCTGGGTGCAACTGACAAAAGAGACTGAAGCAGGTGAAGCCCAAATCCAAGCGTCCGCGGGCTTTGAGGTAGGGCGGTCGCGTCAAGGCTGAGCACGTGGATTGAGGTAGGCGCGAAAGTTCAGCGGTCGAAAATGCATGAAAAATAAAGCAGGTTTTGTTGACCCCAGTCTCATCTATTTCACCATGGCTCAAGAAAACTTGACATAAGAAATGAGTTGGTCTACTGAGTCTAGTAAAAATATTCAGCAAAATCAAGGGCTGAGAGTCTTCAATTCTCAGACTCACCAAGGTTGGTGCATCTGACCAGGTGCATGAGAAGGATGTAGGCAAACATATCCTCGGGCCAATCTTTCCATGGTGAACCAGCCACTGCGGGACTCAACAAGTTCGCATTTACAGATATGTGGGCTTGTCTGAAAATAGGATACTATGGCCTATGGTACCCTTAATTCTCTGAATTCCTCTGGCTAGTCATCATTTTCCCCATTCTGAAGCGAAGATTGATTGGGGGTATCCATCTTCAGACAAACCCAAGTAGCCATGAAATAATTTCGGCAAGATTCATGATACCCTCTGGTAAACTAACATAGCTATGGAAAGATCCACCATTTTTAATGGGAAAATCCACTATTTCTATGGTCATTTTCAATAGCTATTTTGACATAACCAGATGGTATTCATATTGATATTTCCATATCCCCATGATCTCCCAGTCTACCCAGGCTACCATCTTCAGCACCATTTTGCATGTTTGGATCGATCATGGATGGTCCTGTTTCCTGAGGCAGCAACGGGGCACGCCCACTTGGAGATATTTTGCACCACCTGAATACACCTGGTCTGAGGAGTGCTTGAGCCACGCTCCGGAGAAAATTTCACAAAATACTAGTCATTGGGGATCATCATCCCAAAGATATCCCAAAGAAAAAAACTGCTTGGTGGTATACCTACCCCTCTGAAAAACATGAGTTCGTCAGTTGGGGTTATGATTCCCAATATATGGAAAAATAAAAAATGTTCCAAACCACCAACCAGTATAATTGAAATTGAAAATACAAATATTTGAAACCAGCCAGATGAAAAATCCATGTTGCATTGAAAGTCACTTTGACCCACATCTGATTCGTTGACCAGTCATCACAATCACGTTCCGACTGTCATGGCTACCAAAAACATACAAAAACACCAGACCATCTCCGTCCCAGAGATCATGGGCACACCTTCGAGACGCCCTGCGATGATTTCCACAGGCCGCCAGCTGCAAAGTGTTGCCAAAGCCAGTCAAAAGCCTCAGGTGCCGAAAGCTGATGAAACCAGCTGCCAAAGATCTCTTGGGGGTTCAAACTGAATCAAGAGATTATAGAGATTGATAAGTGTTGCACAAGTGTTGGCTACCCTGAACTCGTGAAGGACAAAATTAAAAGTACGAGTAATTAAAAATTGTGATAAGAAATAGTGCCAAGTGCCAACGTTCACCACGCATATATGCTACAGAATCCTTTTGTCTATGTGGATTTGTGAGTTGTTTCGATTCTCCAACAATCAAGGGATGTCAATCTGCCCTAGAAAGTCTTGTCCGTAACGGTTTGGGTTGTTCATTCACTTCCTGGATTTGGTTTCAACAGATCCCACGCTGGGACCCAGGCAGTTTGATCGCCGGGATGACGATCGCCTGACATCAGCGGATTTCTCCTAACTGCTCTTATGGAAAGTAATACTAATATAATATATACATATATTGTATAGTAGATTTCATCCATTTTCATCCATGTTCATCCATTCATCCATGTTCATCCATTTTCATCCATGTTCATCCATTTTCATCCATTTTCATCATATATCCCTGGCACATCGCAGTGTCCTCTCAAGTTTCGCTTGGATCAATCCCCATCTTGCCGAAGTCAAGCTGACGACCCAGAACAATCCATGCCCGCCACGCGTAAATGATCACCAGCGCGGCACCAAGATGGCCGCCAGTGTCTCAGAGATGGTTTGGTCATGGGAAAAGGTGAAGTCAAACAGATCCATCCAGACTTCGAAGATGTAAACCCACCCATGATGCATCACGCCAAAATTCGTAAACTTCGACAAACTCTTGAGGGGGGACTTGGCGAAGTTTTTATCCGCAATGTCCTCCTTTCTTCGCTGGATCTAGGGCTCCCACCATTCAAAAGCCGAATTAAACCTGGCACCGTGCAAAGTCTCTGGGCTCTGGGGGGTTCAGGACGGTCAGCCCACAGAAATGCCAAGCCAGACCTGTCAGCCTCGAGCTGGCTCGGCAGGCCGCATGGGCCAAAATGAAGGCTGAAGTAACACTTGACACCCAAGATCCTGCCAAAACTCCCGAAGACTCCCCAAAAGGGTCAAAAAGGTCTTGGATCATTTGGCAGACTTGGTGCAATCTGCCTGGTTGCCTCAAAATTAGTGCAACAAAAAAAAAAACTCTGGCTCCAAATGGTGGGGGAAGGCGCACCGATCATGGTCTCGGTAGTGGGAGGCCTCAGGCTTTGGGAGGTCCAGGAAGTTGTATCTGAACATGCCCATGCAATCAATGGGTAGGGTACCTTTGCTAATTTAACATACCAGTAGCTAGGGAAAATCAACATGCTTAATAGGGGCATGTTCCATGCCATGCTAAACCCTACAAATTCACGGGCGGCAGATTTGATAGAAGAAGCAGCTGGTACTTACAATGATATCAGCTAAATATCCTATGATATCCCAATTATATCCAATGATATCCCAATATCGGGGTGCCAATTCATTATGTGAAGCTGTGCAGGAGTTTTAGAGCGGTCTAACTTTTGTGCATGGCATAGGCCTCAGGCTTTAAAATGCACAAAAACAATGAAAACTGGCTCTGCAATAAAATGCCTTGCCACCAAATTCATGCTTGAATGTGCATCCAACATCATCCAATTTCATCCAATTTCGAAGACCCTCAGAAACGCCTCTTTAAAAAGAGGTCAGGAAATCCATTTTAGATAGGGGTATTTTAGAGTGAAGGTGCCCAAATATTTAGTGTTTTTCTTTTTTTATAGCACTTTATAGCAACAAAATACGGTGGCATTCTTTCGTGGCAATTCCTTAAAATTCCTTAAAAATCATTTAAATTCCTTTAAATTCCAAAAAAAACTCCTTAAAATTCCTTAAATATCCCTTTAAAATTTAAAAACATTAAAGATCCTTTAAAATCCTCCAAATTCCTTCAAATTCCGTCAAATTCCTTAAAATTCCTTAAAATTCCTCTAAGATTCCTTAAAATTCCTTAAAACTCTCTAAATTCCTTAAATTTCCTTATAATTCCTTTAAAATTCCTTAATATTCCTTATAATTCCTTCAAATTCCTTAAAATTCGCTGATCTCAAATGACATGCCCAATAAAATCGATATAAAAAGATCCTGGAAAAACACTGGTTCCATTCTGCAATAAAATGCTCCAAACAAACATTTTTTTGCAATAAAATGAGAATGGAATTTTAACATGTTAAAAATCATCAGGATTTACCTTTACAATAAAATGCTTAGCCCAACCCCCCAACAATAAAATGACTAGCCTGACATCAATTTTTAAATTCCAATACATTAAGAATTTCGTTTAAACTATGCACAGGTTCACCAGTTCTAGAGTGGAAATTGCCACGGGGATATCCCAATTATATCCAATGATATTAGGGATAAACCCAATGATATCCAATGATAAACCATCCCGAAATTCACCATTCTTATGGCATTCCACAAGTCCACTTTTGTTTGGTGCACTCCATGCCGTAAATAAACCATTCCCAAATTGGCCGCTAGACATGGGATGATTTATTTTTTTAAGGACCCCCTGATGGATGGGATGGGTGATGATTTACCACTGAAACATACTTAAACTATGTTTAAGATGCGTAAAATTTACCATGATTTACCACTTAAACTATGTAGAAAAGATGCTGAAAAATCATCCCAGAAACCCCTAAATTTCCCCTGCGACTGACTTGGACTGATCTCCATCCCGTCCATCCCCCAGTCATGGTCCAGTCATGATCTCGGCTGCCCCAACGCTTGGTTGATGCTACCACCCGGACCGATGCCATAGTAGCCCTCATTGAGCGCGGGGATGACACTGGAGTCATTCACCAATCGAAAACTGGAGAATTTATGAGAAAATCAAGGTCAAGCCTAACGATTAAGCGACAAGCATGGCGATATGCACAACTGGCAAACAGGTTCAGGAAACAATGGGAGGGCATGAAACATGTTGGAGGTCATGAACTATATTGGAGGAGACAGAAAACGTACCTTTAGAACTCAAAAATATGATTTTCAAATGATGCTCATGATTAAAAGAGCAACCTTTGGCATGTGTTGCTTTCCACTGTGTATTGTCAGTGCACCCACTACCCGCTCTATGCACCCGGTATGTATGTACGTCTACACACTATCTATATACATATGTATATATATATATATATATTATTATGATTATTATGACATATATATATATACATACATACATGTATATATTAATATGCCAATATGTTTGCAGGTACATCAGTACATGCATATATGAAAAATATTGAAAAATACTCTCTGTGGGTCCAAGTTACAATTGGATGTAGAGAACTACCCTTCATACAATGTGTGCGTGTGGGAGTGTGTTTGTGTTCTGACACGTCAAATCACCCATGGTCTGCATGAGTCGGACTCCGTGGGAAATCTCAGCTCCAACTTTGCGGGCGAACATCATCTCTAGGGGGAAATCCATATTTTTCTGACCCACCTCATCCCATCATCTCATACCTTGCAACACCCAACGTTCTAAAAGGATCCCAGCTGCGCTGCTGCCCATGTCAAAGACAATGTTGAAGCTAAACAACACCTCCACAAGTCCTGCAAAAGAAAAAGAAACAGGACTTGGTCGTCAAAAACTTGGGAATCTACCTGTAGACTCTGTAGACTATGAAAATGATTGACATGCCACTGGAACCAAAAAAACAAGGGAAAATTATTAGAAAAGACGCCAGCCAGACAGACAGGATGCAAGGCATGAGAATGATGGTCCAATCTGTTGAGCCATCCAAAATGATCCAAAACAGTCTAAGACTGGTGTTCCGACAAGGGATTGTTTCACCTTTTTTTCTTAAGGCGGGATCCGGTCAACCACTAAATGATCAATTTGAGATCATTTTAGTGTAGAAGCCTTGGTTTCAGGCCTGGAGGCCTATCCTTTCAAGTTTTGTACTGTATGAATGATAGAGGGATCCCCAGAAGAAAAGAACCTGCACTTCCCACCAGTATTTGTCAGGACAAGAGGTTAATATGGTGGTGAGCATGCGCTAGTGCTGCTAGTCCCTGGAACAGAAATTGACGTGCCTGGAATGAGATACGCATAGCTCACCAGGAGCAGCACCCAAACCTTTCAAAATGTCACAAAGGCCGAAGTCTGATGTATGGTTCTGCAAAAGTCCCTTGGAGTTTTCTCATTACTAAAAAGCTAGATCCTCCTAAGTGACTTATCTGAGTTCTCGCATACCTAGAATCAAGCCCTCTTCATCCTATGTCCAAAAACTGCACCAAAAACAACATCTTCCGCATCCACTCAAACACCCGAGGCTTGGGTTCATCATCATCTTCATTGGTTGATGGCCATAGCTTGGGGATAAAAATTTGATAAATATATATCATAGCCTCTGGTCAACTAACTTGTAGCTATTGAAAATGGTGATTTTCCATAGTTCTGCTAGTTTACCAGAGGGTAAATATCCTATTCTTAGCCCATGTCTTCCCATCCTCTCTGAGTTCTCAGCCCAAACTGGCTCTCTGCTATTCGCCTTGATCTGATCAGAAATTGAGTGTGTCTGACAATGGGGACCGGCTATACCTCCTAGCCCTTGATGATTGGGAAAATGATGATACACCATGATAAATCATCATAAATCATCATAAACCATGATAAAGCCATTGATTTTAGGGGTACTGTACCCAATTTTCAACATGAGGTATGATTCATTTTCAACCTTCAGAAATCCGCATGGTTCAACTTTCTTACGTGCCCAACCCGTTGTCATGCGCTCCCAAGGACGCCACAGAGTAGCGCTTGAGTAGGGTTCGGTCCAAGACTCCTGTGAACATGAAATGATGGTGTGAAATGCGGGTATCCCAAATGATTGATGAAACCCCATTTTCAGACAAACCCATATATATATATAATTGTATATGTATGTTGCTGTATGTATATATACATATATAGATGTACCAATGTATAACAACTTGGTGATGTTTCACTGGTTCGCTTTACATTATTTCGGGTTGCAGTCCCTGTTAATGACTCGCACATCCATCGCTATCAGTGCAAACCGACATTCAAACTTTCAAACATTGGACAGCTGCTTCCAAACCAAATAGCTGGTTACTAGGCCTAGCCACTAGTCAACCTGACAAACCCCTCCCAACTGGAGCTTCTCAGATCTTCTTGGGGGATCCCCAAAGTCATCGAAGGTCATTTGGACTGGGGCTTCACTGTGGTTCTGGGGTGCAAGGCATCTTCCACCCTTCGGGCCTCCCAGGAGTGGAAGAAGCAGCATGCCTTGGCCAATCGAACCATTGTGACTTCGCTCCTACACCCGTGGATTGGCCGCGGGGTTCAATCCCATCAGGGTTTTGATGTTCAAAGATGTTCAAAGATATCGAGGACTGGAGGACCCAGACCAAGAATCAGCAGGGTGCTGACAATGTTGATCGCCTGCCAGGAACAAGGATCCGGCTACCAGGTCATTTTTCCATATTTTTCCCATCAAAATGTTCGGACTCCAGAGGTTTTTCTCCGGGAGTTCATTCTCGATCATGAATTGGATCTCCCAAGATGTCTATGGTTTAAAAAATGGTTTTACCCCCATCTGTCCGCAGATTCGGATGGTTGTTATCCCCCACCTATGCCCAATTTTTCTCTGGTGAAAATCTGTCGGATAAGACGCAGATCTGCTCGAGGCCTCTGGGGAGTGCCCATCCAAATAGCCAACGGGTTTCTCGTCCTCAGCTGTGTGCATGGAGTAGAGATGGGACATCTACCCTTGCAATCTCTTGAAGTCAGGAAGAAAACAACGGTGGCCTAGGAATGTTATGAGTAGAAAAAAAACTGCCTAGAGTTTTCAGTGCGGCTGCATGAGCTTGCTTGCTGCCTGCATACCGCATACCAAGGAATGCTACGTTTCTCTTGAAGACCATTCCAGTATCATGCTGGTCAGGTGGGGAAACTACTTATCCATGCTTGAAATGGAAAACCAGACAATACATGACAATACATATACAATACTGTATATGAAATCCAGCATCATGTGACATGCATGGTAATTTAAGGTCAAAGAGCATTCCCCAAAAAAATGCTGAAGGGCCACCTGCTGTGGCCATCTGAGACGCCAACATCCGATGAGTCCATGGCTGTGATTTGTGGCGCGGCGCGGTGCCAAACGTTGACTTCTTCTGAATAAAGCTGTGCCATGACAAATGAATAAATGGGGCCTGGCTTAGGGGGACTCCCAGCATGAGTTGCAGTAGTCCCTATCTAAGTGATACGTAGGCTGCCACCCTAATGAAACATACTCAACCATCAACAAGCAGTAGTTTGGGCTTTACACGGCTGTTCAAACTGCTACATCCCTGGCGAGACTTCACTATAGCATGTCGTGCAGCTGCAGCCCCGGCGCAAATGCAGAGTTGTGGATAGCCAACTCTAGCCAACAATCCTGCCCTGTGTTTTTAGTCACAAACACTAACGAATTAAGATGCATGAAACTAATCCGGTGATATTGCATAACAATACATAACAAGCATGATCCGGACGAAGAAACCATAATATGGATTTGTCCAAAAAAATGAGATGCCCCAGAATATCAAAAGGAACAAATTCCATTGGCAAAGTTATGTTTCTCAAGCATGAAATATTGAGTAATCTACAAGTATGAGTATATCTTTCCTGGATGTTGACAGCTGGACCAGGTGCCACAAAATGTGAACCCAAAAAGCATGAGAGCCATGTTCCATTGATGTGATACTGGTCGAGCATCTGTTGAGAATGTGTTGCCAAGAAAGGGAGCGTAATGAATGGTAATTAATGGTATTCCTCGACGCTGGCATCCCTTCTCTGTGCCACTGATTTCTTGAGTTTCGTTGCAGTTCCCAGCAGGAAATTCACATGAACCCCCAGAAGCCCCTATCTTTCAGTCGCTTATGAACGTGGCTACTTGAACAATGTCATGTAAGTCATTTACCAATATCAATACACGCCAAACAGACGACGAGGCGACCATATGTTTGCGCAAACATTGGTGTTTCTCTCAAAACTGAGGGGATAAAATACACATATTAAAATCCAATGATTTAGCATGGTGGATCATGGTTTATCCGTGTTTCTCATTGTTTTTCGCCATTTTCCCATGACAATTTTCCATCAGGTTTACCGTGGTTCTCCCTTCGGTCATCAACCCATAGCAATGGGAAAATCATAGATGGAGGCTTTATTGGGGAAAATGATTTGGAATTTTGGATATTCCAGCAAACCATGTTTGATTGCCACAGGGTATCATGTGTGTTCACCCTTTTCCCATGAGAATTGTCCATTCTTGGACAGACCCGTGCAAACGGCGGTAAACGGAAAACTTTAAAGGTGGTTATTAATTGTATGTTTTCCAGCTACTACTCGAGCATCTGCACTGAGTCAGGTGCCCAATGCGGAGAGAAAAAACGACTTGCGATACCACGAAACGATGAAACACACATGGTATAAATCCAAACAAGCAGGTCAGATGGCATCTTTAGTCATGTCCGATGTTGTCTGTGCCTTAAGCTGATTGTTTGATTTTCCCTGTCATTCCCAGAATTGCTTTGGTTTGAAATAAAATTGCGTATATATTTATATGTTCTTTGGAAGTAAAAGTCCTGGTTTCGAATGCTCCTTTAAAACAAAAAAATGTCATCCATTGCGCACGGCGCAAGATCGCCTTGCAGTATGTGACACCTCTGTGTCGCAGCTTCCATCCACGGCACGCCGTGGATGGCCCCGAATTCTGCCCACATCGACGGCCCTCCCCAGCAGTTGAAATTCATGGAATGGGTCTTGGCAACATGTGGAAACCATTGGAAACCTGTGTATTCATATCCTGCAACATGATGTGCATGATGTAACATGTTCGAGGTATCTAAATCATTCTGGCAAAAAAACAAACCTTTGTGCATGCCAGTCAAAACCTGTCTGAAATTGAAATCGAGCCTGGAGATCATCGAATTTCCTTTTCCAAGTGCGAGGGTGACCCATCTCTTCCAGCCGGAAACGCGCCATGGGCTTCACTCGCCATCGACAGAAATCCTCCAGCGATCACCGGTTTTCGCCAGACGGCTGGATTTCCAATGGATGCAACCAGCCACAAACCCTACATATAATAGATGACCTGACTGAGCATCAACAATGGGGATTTAATATGATTTAATATATAATAGATGCATCTTAGAATCTTCTTCCACATCTTCAATTCAACAACTTGACACTAGATTTGAGTTGCCCAAAGCTTGCGAAGGAACCAAAAGCGTGGCCAATGGCACCTGGTCATCTATGTGGGTAGTTCAACCCGGAACTGAACCCTAACCTCGCTTAGGACGTCCTGGATCTGGTAGCTTGATGAAACTTTGAGCCCTTGAAGACTGATGACTGTTTGTCAACTTGGGTTTGTCTGAAAATCAGCTACAAACCCGAAATTCCACAAATGAGTCGTGATTTAATTGTTGACATAAGAATGGCCCCACATAAGAAAAAGCGGCGTCTCGTAACAGAGTATCCTGTGATTTACACCAAACTAGCTAGTAGTAATGGATGTTCATCCCCAAACATGGCAAACATATGCAAACATCATGATTCACTAGTATGTATGTGTATATATATATGTATATAATTATACATAATCATAATTATCCCAAAGATTATGTATATGATTTATGATATAATTATATATACATAACCCCCAAAGAAGATAGAAAAGGGTCAATTTATCCCAAAAATTCGTCGCATTTTTTCGCCTGTCCACGGCATCCACCTCGCAACGGGCAATGGAAAAAAAAGTGCAGTTTCCCTACGAAAAAAAAACGAGAAAATGAGTATATCATGGCCATATAATGGCTATATCATGACTATATATACATATACATATATATATAATATATATACAGTATATGGACTTTCTAATGACTATATCATGGCTATACAATGACTTCTTTATGGGATGTGATTGGGATACTAAATGACGACTACCAATGGGGTATAGTTATATAGATATAATGCTTCGGATACTATGTAATGGCTATATATAAATGGGGATATCCCAATTGGTTACAGTAAGCCATAAGAAAAGATAAGCCATGGGAATTTATGCGATTTTTTTTACACGAGGATTGATGGGGATAATGCCCTCCAGTAAACTAACATAGCTATGGTATGTGATGGTATAGATGGCCCATTTACTTCGATGATTTACCTATCAATTTTTTGTGATTTTCCAGTTCGCTATGTCAAATTCCGAGAGGGTACCCTCCAGTAAGCATACAAAATCATACAAAAAACATGGAACATCCACCATGAAAGTAGGTCGGCTTTCCCCATGGATGTCCATACCTTTTTCTATCTTTCCTACATCTCCGGTTTCCTGTCTAGCCTGGACCCCTTCAAATCAGGTTAACGGATCACTTAGAGCACCGGAAAGTGGATCACTTAGAGCACCTTCAAATCACCAGGGGATTCGTTTCAAAGATCGTTGCAATCAATGGATTGATGGGAAAATCTACAGCAAACCACGGGTTTCCCCATGACATGCGGAGGTTTTCCTCTTTGTTTTCGTCCTTAATCAATCCAATGATATAATGTTTGGTGATTCTATCCCTATGAAATCCCATTAAATCATCCTTTTTTCAATCTTCCCACGCGCCCAAAAAGAAAACAACGGCCAACGGCCCAGCCTGCACGCGCGAAGACATCTCTTCGGCCTGGAAGATTTGGTTGTACCCCCATGACTTAGGCAACCCCCATATGCCCATATATACTTACCATCTGGTTATTCAACATAGCCATGGAAAATCACCATTTTTAATAGGGAAACCCAGGTAAACCATCTATTTCTATGGGCCATCTATACCATGGCTATGTTAAATAACCACAGGGTATATATACATACATGTTCAGTATAGTATATAAATCTATAGACCGGCACCTCAAACCAGATCGCGATTAGACATTTAAATCATTTTTTTGTGGCTTGAGCCTACAGTCTATGTCACTTCGCCCTTACCAATGGAAAATCCCTTCCATTTCTGGATGGATTTTCCCATGAACCAAGGTCTGGCTGAAACATGGCGCGTGGACCGTAAACATCTTGAGGCCAATCTGAGATTGCTTGCCACACCTCATCGCCAAGTGAGTTTCGAACCGGTTGTGGGCTCAGTCGTCACAAAATGATGGCATGTCTTTTTATCATTGATGATCCCCTATCTATATATCTATCAACAGATGTTCCATGGTAACCTTCAAAGGCTTTTAAGATCCCCAAGTTGAGATTGGGGCGATTCACAAATTGGCTTCAATTGTTTTTGTTTCAAGCTCACAATTAGTTGCGTAGCTGATGAAACCTCCAAATCGCCAAAAATGATGTATGATTTACTGTCACTACATATAATGTATTATGTATGTATATATATGTATGTATAGACACGTGTGTAAATATACATACATATCATATGCATATATATATATATTATTATCATTATTATTATTGTTATTATTATTACTATTATTATTGTTATCATTACTATTATCATTATCATTATTATTGTATATATATATATGTATGTACTTTTATGTTTATATATTATATATATATACACTTATATATATATACTTATATATATACTTATATATATATATATTCGTAATGTATGCACATGTATATGATTGGCTTTACCATGGCAACGCCGCAACATGGTCATCTCCTCTCCATCATAGGCTCCCAAGCCAATAGAGGGCCGTGGCCAGGGACTTTTCGGCTCCAAGCAGCTTCTGCAACGCCGAGGCTTCCTGGAACTTTTCCGCAAGGAAGAACTTACAATGGGTGAATGGGATGATTATTACTAGTGATTATATCATTCCCTAATTCCCTGCTAAGCACCAGTAAGAGAAGTACTAAGAACGAGTTGGAGGTTTCCATAAATGGAGCTACTCCAAAATTGATGGTTTATAATGGAAAATCCGATGAAATGATTTAGGGCTACCCCTATTTTAGGAAACCCCGTATAGGAAATATTGGAAAATTAATATTGGGAAATTAAATATTGGGGAAAATATGGGAAATATCCTTCAGAAAAATGGAGGGAAATTGATCTTGGGAAAATGTGTATACGTCTATAGGGATGAACTGATTGAAAATAATTGGGATT
Organism: Cladocopium goreaui; assembly: GCA_947184155.2. NCBI lineage: Eukaryota > Dinophyceae > Suessiales > Symbiodiniaceae > Cladocopium > Cladocopium goreaui. The sequence goes on from CAMXCT020000185.1 coordinate 97,145, forward strand.
AACCATGAAAAATACGAATATTTTAATGGAGATTATATAATTGATTAAGCATCAAAAAACATGATGTTTACCAAGAAATTAATGGATGTGGATGTGTCTGAAGATATGAACAGCTTGGAAAAAGTATTTCTTGATTCTGGAATACCCCAACTTTCAGACAGACAAATATTGGAGTCTTTGTACTATGGGTTCCATCTCAGGATTTCTTAAAATGGATGCACCCAAAACTCATCCAAAATAATCGAAATGGGGAAACCAATTCCTTTGGGATGTGTTGCTTCCCATTTAATTTGAACAATGCCCCAATTGGAGTGATCAAGCTGGGGGCAAGATTCAACCAACAACAAGGGGATCTTTCTAATTAACTATGATACAGTAGGAATATCAAACGTAATATATAACTATACATAGTGGTCAGTACTGGTCAGTATAGTCATTTTTCGGCGTGGGGAATTCTCTTGAGATAGAAATTGTCCTTTTATCTCTATATATATATATTATCTCTATATTATCTCTATTAACCAACCAACAATAACTATAATTATGTATACATAATATGGAAATTGAATTCCTGCCATGGGCATCCATCCAGAACAACGGACAAAGAATGGTGACAACTCATCGAGATTCTATGAGATTCTGCAGTGGAAAGCCTTGAAAAAAATGACATCAAATTAACTGAGGCGCTATGATGGATGTGCATGTTTCATCCCCCGAAATATGCTGGGATTTTTTTCCGGCATCACAGCTTGCTCTTCACACATACAAACGTGCTTGAATGTGCTTGAGATTCGCGAACTAACAGGGACATGATTTTTCGTACTTAGCAAAGTGATGCCAATGGCTTCCCCTGTGGGTCGAAGCCCTGTGTCGTGTTGCTGATCCTGGCTAGCAGGATTTGCCAGTTCATAGATTGTGATCATCCCGAATAAGTATTGGATAGTTATACAACCCCATAATCATCCATCAACCATCATTTCTGAACTATATCACTACATCATACTATCTCATACTATATCCCCATCTTTCTTTTGATACTTAAAACTTCTTTGAATGATGGTTAAATCACCATGAAATCACCATCAACAGGAGATAACAGGGGTGTGGTGTGCAGCTGCTCATGTTGAGTCAAAAGCCAAGCCGAGTCTGCCCAGACTGTCCTTCTTTTCGCCTTCCTTTTGCATCTCATCAATCTCCAGCTGGTAGTCACGCTTCGTCGCGGTCGTTGACCTCATCGTTTGACGCTGTTTGGTCTTGGCTTGTGGTGAAGTGCTGTTGTTTATTGATTTCTTGAAATGAATTCACCAAACGATGTTGTTTTTTTGCAGTTGTTGATACCTTCTCCCAATTGTATGAGGTAGTTTTAAAGGTTGTGATGCGGATTTCGGCCACGTCTGACACTGCCCTCCTATTTCTTCTGCTCGACTTTGACCCATATCAATGCCATTACACAGGCAATTCCACCCAGAAGAGGCACATTTACATGATACATCTACCATAAAACACTACCAGTAGTTGCAGAAATGGGTAAACCCGAAAATAACCCCCCATTCCTGGTAAAATAAAACTGGGGATAGTTTATTCTTGGGTGTACCACATACTTTGTGGCCATATATGCCTATACTATACTGTTATAAACCAACTGAAACCTATGGACCCCCTTCTAAGTATCATCACCACCCAGCATCGGAGGCAATCTTGGCGGCCCTGGCTCAACCGCTGCGTTGCAACGCTGAGAGGCTCTCTCCTGTTCCAAAATGGGGAGATGGCGATTTGCAACAGGGAAATCATCTGAAAATAGATGGAAGAATGTACTTTATGGAAAATCACTAGCCAAATTGCGAATTTTAAAATAAAAATAGGTGGTTAAGATGTTTTAACCAATAACCCAATAACGGAGATGAGTGTGTCTGAAACTTGGAGGTACCCAAAAAGTTGCATTCTTACTAGGGAAAGTGATGATAAATCAATGAATTTAGGTCGACAAGATTTTTCAGACAGACCAGGATAATCTATCTATGTCGATTCCAGGATGATTTAGCATATTTCAATGTATTTCTTACTTGGAATTATTGGGAGATCAAATTGGATGGTTTCAACAAAAATGAAAAAAATGTGCGGGTCCCCGGGTCTGAGGTTCGAGAAGGAAAAATGGAGATGTACCCACAACTGGTAGGTTAACAACCCTTCGTGGTGATTCTTGGGTGTGAACGTTCGCCCTGGACTGATCTGTCCGGGCGCACCGCCCGGACTTCAGCATCTTCCCGGCGACTCTCTGCAAGAAGCAACTGGGCCGCCTGCGCGGAGGGACTTCTAAGTGGAATCAGATGATTTCAGGGCAGTTTTGCAATAAACTCAGGAAACCAAGTGTTGTTTTTTCCATCTGGGATCCGGCGGATTTTCCCTTCAACCAATCCAATCGAGACAAACAGAACCACAAAAAAGTGGGGATGTGACTAGGGTCCTTGTTCTTGGCACCCAAAGGGTGCCATGGTCAAATCACATGGGATCAATGGGGAATATATGGTCATCCCATGTCATCCCACCAGCATGAATGGGATTCCTTACAATCACCCGATGTGCCAGTGCCTCGGCCTCTTGAATCTCCACCTGATAGGGTTTTGTTGGATGCTCCATTTGAGAAAATGGCAGTTGAAGGGTTTGATCCATAGCCATATCGACAATTTCCAAGTTGGGTGAGTCTGAACATGGTGTGTTTAGACCTGTTCAGACCCCAAGATATGGCCGGGTTGAGAGGGAACATGATGATTAATCACAGGAATGTGCAGTTTACCCCTGCTGACAAACCCCCATGATGTCATCTCGACAGCAAATAGATGTTCACTGCAAAAGCATCACATGTGGTCTTGACTCAGTTCAAAAAAACCCTGGTTGCTTGATCAATCCAGGGATTATTTTCTAGCCTTCAAATATTAATTAATTGGGTTTTTTTCAATCCAAGAACGGGGAATCCCAAGGTCCCAAGCGTGGGATTTTTCCATGGGATTTTTCATGGAGATCCACTGATCGAAGGAGAAACTTCCAGGGGATTACCTCTGTTCATGGTGCCCTTATAACTGTGCCCCCGTCTGTTTTTTGAGTTGCTAAAAATCCACCTATCTACAATATATTTCAATATATTTCAATATCAGTAAATCATAGTAAATCCTCATAGTAAATCCTCATTGTTTGATATTTAAACCTCCAAGTCTTCCCCGCTGTTCCGAAAGCTGAAAAACTGAGCCTCCTTCCAGCGATTCTCAGCCAGGAGGTTGGTTTCTTGAAGGCGACACTCCCGCAGCAGCTGATGCATTGCGGCTTCCACCTGGTGACGTGATGGGATGATGGGACAGCCATGGCGCGCGTGAAATCTCGAAATCTCGAAACGTTGGTGGAAACCAAAAAATCGAACAACCACCCCAATCAGCTGATGTAATCATATTTATATATATATATATATGTACATATATATATTATATAATATTATATAATTTCCCTACCCCAACCCATTCCAGGAATTCCAAGCTAATCCAACCTCCAACACAGCTTCTCGGACACCCTGAGCCGCACTCTCCTGTGCAACACCGCGCAACCACAGGCCCCAGGTCAGAATTTACTGCCTGGTTACTTGTACACCCACACTGCTTGCTGTTTGCTAATTACCCACCATACTTCCTTGCTGCTTCTATTCCCAATTCTATTGGTTCCTCTTGCAATTCCATGAAATCTCAAAATTCCATTCCCCCAAACCAGATCTGTCAGTTTCCGTCTCCCCAAGATTCTGTGTTCCCTCAAAATCACCAGAAAAAAACATCCAAACATTGCCAAGAATCATCCAAGAAAAGGCAAAAGTCCGCCCAAAATCCGCTGGATTTTCTCGTGCTTTTTTTCCAGGCTCCATGGCTTTCCAGCAGTTTCCGGCCTCCATGAGCTCATCCTCTCGCAATCTCCGTGCGGCCACCTCGCTCCGGGCAGCAAGGTCCATCAAGTCCTGGCTCTCCGGGGGATGGATGATCTAAAGAAATCTAAAGACATGGTGTTATGGTGAAAATAGATGAAAATAGGCGCCTGGCCAAGCCTGGGCTCATAGACCAGAATTATATATATATATGTATACATATATATATATATACAAAGATATACATCATAGACTACAATGTATCTTGTTGTGGAAAGTTCAATGATCTTGAATCCACGTCCCATCTGCCATGTGGGTTCACATGCCTTGGACCTGAAGAGTTTTCATGAGTTTTTCACCAGCAAACCATGGGATCCATGGGCCTGGGCTTGGTTGCTGAGAAATTCCTCTTGTCCATGGATGGCCTCCATCATTTGCGCTGCCTAGGAAGCCGAGATAAGCCGAGCATCGAAGGGCTCGGCAAATCCCACGACTTGGGGATTTTTTTCGGCTTTGCCGACAGATGGCCCCACTGAAAAGTTGCAAAAAATGCCCAGTTGTTTAAGTTGCTTCAATTCTGATTTTTTCATCCCCATCTTTGGTGCTTAAATCATGCTTAAATCATGTGAAATCCCCCATTTTTGTGGCTTCAAGATGCTTCGATCCCCATGAAATCCTCGAAAAATCACCGCCTCCAAATTCTCCGCCGCAATCTCTTCCCAGCACGCGCGGCTACGACGCTCGGCCGCGCAGCGCGCCTAGGAGGTAACGGATTTACTGGGGGTTTTATGGGGATCTAACGTGGATTTGGACACCTCATGGGATTTAATGAGGAGTTACCATCTGGTTATTTAACAGTTTGCCATGGAAAATCCCCATTTTTAATAGGTAAACCATCTATAAATGAGCCATTTTCCATGGCTATGTTAAATAACCAGATGGTAGTTATGGCTAGTTAAGCGTCATTTACCATTCCCCTAATTTTCGCAGAGCATCTGAGTTTGGAAACTCACCTGCTCCCTCCAAACTTTCTCCATAGCATTGGAGTCCAACACACCTGGTGCTTCTATGGGGATTCCCAGTTCATGGATCATGACAATCCCCTATAATAAATGTGTATATATATATATATTGTAAGGAGCAGGTTAATCAGGTTATATGTCAAGTAAAGCATCACTTACATTCAGAAGTATCAATCAAATCACCATGTCAATGGATTGGTTTAAGGGAAAATCTACACCGGAAACCATAGATTTTCCCATGAAATATGGGGCTTTCCTGTAATTTTTCCCTTAAACCAATCCATTGACCATGGTTTTAATGTTAAAACCCCCCTAGAAATCATGGGTTTTTTTGTTCCTGGGGCCTCGCACAGCCTCCTGCTCTCCTCTGCATCGCTCTTCCTCGTGTCCCGTTTTTTGCTGGGCCGCTGTCTTGGCTTCCAGCACCTGGCGAAAAGGCTTGGCGAAATCAGCAAAAAGATGGAGTTTTTCCTCAGAAAAATGAACGATTTGACCCTGAAAATACCCTCTGGTAATTTAACGTAGCTATTGAAAATGACCATTGATAGTGGATTTTCCCATTAAAAATGGTGATTTTCCATAGCTATGTTAGTTTACCAGAGGGTAGCTCATCTGTGATGGAAACTAAGCTTCCAGCCCCCAACTCATGGCAGCGTCGTCATGTCAGTTGCTGAGGAATAAGCGAGTCAGTAGATTCAATGGATGCCAGTTCAACACCACCCAACCACCCCGCCAACCCAAACCAACCATCCAAAATCATCCAAACCAGCAACTATAGTTAGCTATAGCCACCTCATCAAAATCCACGAAAAAGAACAAGTTCAACTTCAACTATTCAACTCCTCAAAATAACCTCAAAAATCCTCCCCAAGCCCAACCCCAACCGTCCCATCCCCCCCGGCTGGCCACCTCCTCTTGCCACCCCACGCAGCGCGTGCGCAGCTGCCGTTCCGCGGCCTCTGCCGCGGAGAACGACGCGAGGCTTTCCTGGTGGAAGATCCGCTCGGCCTCGAAGCGGAGGTCAGGGTGTATCCTCTCTGGGTGATCATTTTATGGTGAATTTCATGGGTAAAATGATGGTAAAATGATGGTAAAATGATGATCAACTTAGGGGTTATATAGTTATATATCAAGTTATATCTTAACTTATGAGTGTTATTGCCATAGTAATACCCATTCATCACATCCATCAACTATCCTTTTGAACTTCCGAGATGTCGCGCACGTCTTGCCTCCTCAGCCGCATTGCAGGCGCGCAGAGCCCTCGCTTCCTCTTCTTCCAAGGCCATCTGCAAGGGACGCAAGGCCTTCGACCCAGGATGGGCAAAGGGCGGGGAGGAGACCCTGCCATCCAAGCAGGGGCCACTGTGTCAAGAAATCCCCACCTTGCCCTGGGTTGCAAGATGAAAATTCCAATCGCAGACAATTTCATCCAGTTTTTCTCGGCCTGTTTCCTGCTTGAATCCCTTACGTTTCATCTCTTTCATACATGTTTTAATGGTACATGTGTGTTTGATTTGTTCCTTCTTTGTGACCCTCATCAACATATATATGACATGCATATTATATATATATATATTGATACATAGACAGTGATAGATATCTAGAATTAGTTAGTACATCAAACATAATATATTAACATATGAATTAATATGATCATACAATATCATACAATATCCCCAAATATGATAAATATGGACGGATCAGCCGATCTATGGATGATCGACCCATCCGCGCCTCCAGGCTCTCCTGGGCCTTCTGCCGTCGTGACGCCGTTGCTGCTTCGAGATGTGCCGTCAGCTCGCTTTGCGCACGGCTGGCGGCCTGGGACGAGCGATGGGAAATTCATAGGGAATCTTTGGGATTTAATAAATCATCGGTATATTACTGTACAATGATGTCAGATATGGCATACCAAATCCCAATCATATATCTACATGTCAAAAAATTCAACACGGTGCGAAAATCCACTAACATTCATAGGTTGGACCGAATCAACAAGAAAAAAAATGTTTGGCCTGACTTCAACTTGGAATTGGTTTGACTTCAACTTAGATTGCACTCTGGATTGTCAAAACAGCAGAGAACAATGGCAATTTAGATGAGAATATTTTACAGTATATACATATATATATAACTATGTCATCATGGTTTTACGAGTGGTCCATGCCGCACTAAAAAAAAACAAACATAGTTTCTAATCTCATCGGACACCTGATGAGTTGGGACTTGTCCAGGGGGGGTCCGACGCATGATGAGATAGGACTTGGCCACACCGGGGTATCTTTCACAAGTCCTAAGTCACTCGCTTGAAATATATATAGATACATACATTATGATTAATTATACTTGTATACATGTCTATTGCAATCACGGTCCTGCCCTCACTATGACCTTCCTTGTCTCGCCTCTTCCTCCTCGATCTCGAAGGCATAGATTCCTTCTGACACGGCCCACCTCGTCAGCACCGCGCCGCAATGGGTTGCAGGTCAGCTTGGAGCACAGATCCCACCAGCCAAGTGGAAAAATGAAACAATGCGCTTGGGCTTGTGGATATTCAAGTAACCATAATTATAGGATGTTATAGGGCTTATATCCCAACTCATGGGGGTGATGACTTTAATTATATCTGCAAGCGGAGCAAGCAGGGATGTTTTTTCCTTGGAGCAAAAGAGCCTGCAGCATGTCACTGCAGTTGGGCATGTCCATGCCTGTTGGTGTGAAACCTTCCAGATGCCTTTGACCTTTCAAAATCCACATGCACTCCCCCTTGGTAGCTGAGCCATCATCTCTCAGACTACCAAATGCGCCGGCTGCGCAGCTGTACTGGGGTGGTACGTGGCGAGGTCTGTAGGCTCAAGGCTCCCTACACCAGTGCAAAAGCCATGAACTGGCAATATTTGTTGAAGTTCCCCAAGGCAACACTGGTCTTCCACTCTGCTCAGTGGGCACGTGATGAATTGGTAGAGCATGAGCAGAAGGCCACCCATCGGGATCTCGTTGCTACGGGCAATGATTGCACCACAATGACCACCGCGAAAGGGTGGGCAGTGGGCACTTTCTGTCACACCTGCCATGGACCTTCTGGTCCTTCACCATCATCGTCTTCGTGATCACGGCGTTCAGCTGGAGGCCCCGACGTGGAATCATCTCAATCAGCATCAGCTGCATCATCAGTGGCAGCAGTAGGGATCGCAGTGGATCCATCGGGGATTGTAGGTGCCACAGGCCCAGCCGTAGGAGCCCCAGTCACCGTAGAGGTCGGCAAGGCTGTAGTAGGTCCAGTGGGCACCGCCGCAGCACTGGCAGACACCGTGTCGCCAGCATCTTCTTCTTCCTAGATTGTTTCCGGGTCATCGCCACAGGCATCATCGGCAGCGCTGTCATCTTCGCTCTCCACTGCCTCATCATACACCTCTGAAGGTGACTCATCCCAGGTAGAGGCCCCTGTTGCCATAGAGCTCGAGTAGATCGCATGCCACCTGGACACGTATCCGATGCCTGCGACCCTTCGGGTGTGCCACCTGGTTGGTCGGCTCAGGGTTTTGCTTGAGGTCGATTCTTTGAAACCACATTAGCTCACAGTTGTGATGTCCATCCACGTAGACTTGGATTGTACCACAAGTCGTAGTTTGTGCCAGAGCCAGCAGCGCCCGGACTAGGTGAAACGACCTCAACCGTCCAAGATCTCTTTCAAGTGATCTTCGAGGACGGCGGCCATCATGTCCATCACCAGGTGGATCTAGGGGCATCATGCCATGCTTCGGGTCAGGCTTCGGTTTGGACTTGGGGCACAGCGCCAGAGCAACCGTGTCGATGGTGTCCAGGATCTCCGGTCCAGACGATGTGCTCGTCACCGTGAGCGAGGCCTTGTCCGTCGAGGACACCGATTGCGCAGCTTCTCCATCATCATCATCATCATCATCATCATCAGGTTGGCTGGCTGTCGGGTTTTCTTCCCCTTCATCTTCCTTTTTGTCTCCTTCCCCTTCTGGTAGCGGAGCATCTTCACCTCCATCTCTTCCCTGTGGTAGTGGAGCTTTTTTCAGGGGGTGCAAATGAGCTCGGCACTGGCTTCTCCACTTGTGTGGGCACCTGGGATGTCGTTGTGGCAGGTGTCCTCGGAGGTAATGACGATGCCCTAGGTGTTGGAGTTGATGTTGGGACCACCACTGGTCGAGGCTGCAATGCCGGGGAGTAGGCGATGCCTGCCAATCTAGGCAATGGCCCGCCAGTCACATAGTTGGCCATTTGCTCTTGCAGTGGCGGGTAGCCCCTGTGACGGTTGAAGGGGAGTCGTTCAGCATCAACCGCCTTCGGCACCACCAGCTTGTTGATTTGGTCAGCTGGGGCTTCCGGGAACCATTTTTCCAGTTCCTGCCTTGTCACCATCACTTCATGATCAGGCAGGCCAAGATGCAGAGCACATAGTTGCTTGGCTTGCCAATGTCATTCTCAACCTCGTTGATCAACTTTTCTCCCCACTTCTTGTCAACGTAGGGACAATTCTGCTTGATGCGCACTGGAACCTTTCCCCATCTTCGATGCCGTGGGTGAACGTCATCATGCTGCCAGACCATAGCCACACCCATCTTTGCAAGCAAACCAATCGGGATACGTTCCTGAACATCTTTTGCCAGAAGCGTAGCCCCAGAAGCTGTTCCAGCTGGTGCCAGTGGTTTTTTAACCTGAGCGTCCATCGCCAACTCCCATTCTTTCTCCGACCGTGGTTGTCGTAGGCAGTGAGTGGCGCCACTGTCCAGTAGCAAGGTCCATTAGGGTCATGTTCAAGACGCTTCACGCTGACCACCTTGACCTGGCCAGTCTCCTTGTCCGCCTCGGTCTTGATCAGCTTAACCAAGGTAGAAACTTCAGTCAAGAGGTTTTCAGCCGTACTTGTATCAAGCTTTTTGACTTGTCCATCACCTTTGGACGTAGCTGGTTTTGCCTCAGCTGTCTTTTCACCTTTTCCGGATCCTTTCTTTCCTTTAGAGTTGGACCCATCATTACCCTTGGAGTTGGACCCATCACCTTTTCCCGTTTCCTTTTCGGTTCGGTGTGGTTGGTGGCGAAGTAGATCTTTTTGTTGACCTTTTCCCTTCTTTCCACCTCCGTTTCGACTGCTTTTCCCTTCTTTCCACCTCCGTTTCCTGCAGGGCTATTTTGATGTTGATGTTGACCAGCCTGACTCCCCCCAGTCTTACCGGGAGACTGTCCATTGAGAGCTGGGCAATCGGGTTTCCGATGACCTTGTCCAGAACAATGCCAGCACCGCTCAACTCCATCTTTTGGCAATTGGCTGTGAGCATATGTGCATTATGAACCATGTTATGTTCTCAGCTTCTCCACGAGCTTGCAAATACCACTGCAGCGAAGGACTCAGTGGCTGCCCCCTCAACGTTGCGAATGTGGAAAAGACTTCGAGCTGTGGAAGTTGGTGCATCGTTGCCAGGTATGATACTCCAAGTCAAGGCATTGGACACCATCGTCCAAGGGGCTCTCCACAAGCATAGTCAGGCTGCGTTCAGGGTGGCATCTTTCCGGATGGAAATCCATCTTGATGAGAGGCCAACGATGACCAATGTGGAGCAGTTCCTTGAACTGTTGACGGCGGAGATGGACTAGATCAGCCACAATGGTGGTCCAAGTCAGCAACTCAAAGTTCTTCAAGGTTCTCCAAGCACACCACCACGGAATGGAAAACGACCATGCAAGTTTTGGGGTACTCCAGATGGCTGCATGCGCTCTTTCCATCCACCAGGGCAGTAGCATCAAAGCACCTTTTGCATGATTGCGGAAGGCCACAGTGTGGATGCCCAAGATGTTCCAAGTTGGGTTGTGGCGCTGTCAGTCTCAACCTTTCCAATGCCAGCCATGTCTGGTAGGCGCGCATGGTCCCCTGCATAGTCTGATCCCCCCACGCGGAAGCTCTTGTTGAAAGATCCCCAATCAAGGGTCTGATTAGATTTCTGCCAACCAGTCAGTGACCTCAACAGAGGCATTCTTGCTGTTCGGTGCCGGTAATTTGGGCATGGTTGGGTTGGTTGACCTCAGCGCTTCTTGAGGCGACCTCGATCGTCGGCGCTGACCCCGTCCATCTCCATCATCACTTCGCTCTGTGCACCACGATGATCACTTCTAAGTTGTTCGTGGATGCCGACCCGACCTCTTTGATCCAGGTCACTTGACTGAAACCCAGAAACATGACTGAAATTGCTGGGCCGATCACCATGAGGATTTTCTCGGTTCCCAACTTGGAAGTAATGGCCACTTTGTCCATTCCGGACATCAAAACCTTCACCACCAGGATGTTCTCCGTTGCTAGCCCGATCACCTCCAAGATATCCATGAAGTTCTTGTGGTTGCTCATGGAACCTGGACAACATCAACTCCCTGCTGATGCCGTCGTGCCCATCCATGGAACATAGCAATCCTGTCCCAAAGGCACAAGTCATTGCTTTGCCGCAACAACCTTGTTCTCATTGACATTGGCATATCTTTTCATGGGTTTCCATCGGAGCAAGGGATGCCAAAACATTGGCCTGTGTGTTGGAGTCTTGACCTTCCAACACTTGCCGGATACCGGTCCAGCTGATACTGGTGATTTATTTGACGGTGTGCAGCTTGGAGGTGACGCTAGACAGCTTGTGGATCTTTCGGCTCATCCTCTGACCATCACTCCCCGTCCACCACCAGCATGAACTTTTTGGCGGCAACGGAGGTGGTGTCGCGAAGACTTCATCATCCTCCGGCGGCGACCCTATTGGGAGTCGAGTTCCACCTGGCGTATGGTTTGGAACTGCACTTGTTGACCTCTTTGGCGTTGATGGCGGTTTGTCCACTTCGGCCCATGACGAGGTAATTGACGCTGAGCTTGCCATCGTACGGAGCCTCTGCATCTCAGCCTGAAGTCGCTCATTTTCTTTGGCGATCTTCTCCTTCTCCATGACGCCCTCCTTGTGCATGGTTTCCCCAAGCGCCTCTTCCAAGGAATCTTCCCTCTTCTTTTTGGACATGTGCCCTGTCTGTCTGGATAGAGTCCCGAATGTCCATCTCAGGTTCCATCGAGCCCACTACGGTGTCCCTGAAGCCAACCTTCATCTTTGGCTGCTCCGTCACCCTCACAGTGTCCCGAATGCCCTTGGTCCCATCCCTCCCCTTCTCAGATTCTCAAACGTCGCCCTTTTCCCTGACTTTGGTCTCCTCCTTCTCGGCCAGCTCGGTTTCAGCACTGGGCATAGTTCCCTCAGACTTGATGACCTCACCAGTCCGTGGAGGTAGTACACCTTCTGACTGCCAGCTGCTCGGAGAAGTTTGGAAGCGACCATCCACCAAACGCTGAACTCCTGCCACGTCGCCCACTTCGTTCTGTGTCTCCCAGACGTCCACCTAGATTTCCATCAGCCACGGGCCTTGGTGTTTCCCCACTTGCCTCTTCACCTTGTTCCCATTCATCTGCTGGGACTGGTGGCAGCTCATGGTCTGGAGTTCGTTCTGGTAGCCCAGCAGGACGAAGAGCTCGTAGACGGTGTTCATCACGTAGCCGCTCTGACCGGAATGGATTTGGTTCCATTGATCTTGTCCTTCTCGATGCCATCTTACAGCAAAGAGGGGTACGTTGGGCTCAAAACCTGCAAGCAGAGCAAGCAGGGATGCTTTTTCCTTGGAGCAAGAGAGCCTGCAGCATGTCACTGCAGTTGGGCATGTCCATGCAGTTGGGCATGTCCATGCCTGTTGGTGTGAAATATTCCAAATGCCTTTGACCTTTCAAAATCCACATGCAATATCCATTAATAATCCCTTTCCTGCACACAAGCCCACATAAGCCCTGTATTGTGGCTCAGTTGCCTTTTTGGGCTTCGCCGCGTCTGAGTCCGAACAACTATAGCCACTATAGCCATGTATTATGACCCAATGATGAATGCTAATACAGCAAATCATATTCGCATATTCTGTATGTGTATATATATAATATATATATAATATATATATATATATATATATGTGTGTGTGTATATATTATGTACAAACACATGTACACACATATTACACAATGATACACCTATATGATATATATATATATATATGAAATCACATAAGCGCGCGTTCATTTACACGATCTTCGCTAGTCTAAGCGGCTAAATCCCTTCCGGAGTTCCAGTTCCAACTCCTCAGGGCCCCACTCTTCCTCCAACAGGCAGTTCTCCAGGCGTTCAGCGGCACAGATCCTCTGGGCTGAATCCTGGGCGCAATCATGGGAAGCCAATAGGCCAATAGGGCGATTCTTATCACGAAGATTGCTAGAAAAATGGTCATCAGTAATTGCTGCTCAATAACAAAATCCCATGTAACTCATATTATAATGAAGATTATCATCATATACCATTGGGTAACATCATGCAGATCTCCGCAAAAATCCAGCAAAAGTGTGCAAATCAGCCTTTCAAGAGCTAAAAAGCCATGGTGATGTGGACATTGCAGCAATGCAGCAATGCAGCAATCCTTGCACAGCAGGGCCGCACCTCTGAGTCTTGTTGTTGTTGTGCTTGAATGGCTGCCAGCGCCTGCCAGGCTCCACGGTTTCAAGTCCACCGGATGTCACCATGGCTTCGGATATCGCCATGGCTGGTGACCTACAATGGTAACTTGGCAATAATCAGTCACTGTCAGTCACTCAATTTCACTAGATTTGATCCTAAGATGATCATCCCACAATATGAATTGCCTACAAATTCACAGCATCGCACCTAAATGGATGAATTTCCCCAGCTAGGAACCTCCATTCAGCGCGGGATTTTCCAGCCAGCCATGATGGATTGCCGCACCTTGGCAAATTCTGCGTCCATGGCGTTCTCTTCGCTTCGAATCTTCTGCAGACGTTCTTGGAGCTCACCATTAAGACGGTCTTCCTGGCGTCGAAAAAACATCCCGGAAGCCCGAGTACTGTGGCTGGGTTCCCCTGAGTCTAACCGTCGCAAATTTAGGCGGTAGGGTATGACAAGATATGATTTGTATTAATTTACATACATAGTTAAAGCATATGTGATATAACATCACACCACATGTACGTTTCTGCGCCCGTGTTGAAGCCGTGATCATTTTCCACATCAATCATCCTTTGGTGAAATCTTGATATCACCATGATACATGGCCAATATCCAAACATAACCATCATTTTGTATAAATAAACCGTCCCATTGATCTACCGAGTTAGAACTTGTGCGCAGTATGGGGCGCAAGAAAGAATAAAACAAGATGCAGCCCACGAACCCGAATGCAGTCACGTAGAACACTTTTGTGAAACAAGTTATTTGAACAGTCTTGTACATTTTTCCCCGTGACCGTACCAGTGCACTGTAGACTGTGGAAGGCGGAAGAGTGTGGATTGCAAAGTGTGGGGTGTGAAGAAAGTGGACTGTTGAGTGGCGAATGTATATGTATAGTGTGAAGTGGGGATTGTGGAGTGTGGGGTGTAAAGCGTAAGGTGTGCGGTGGAAACTGTGGAGTGTGGGGTAAAGAGTGTGGAGTGTAGAGTGTAAAGTGTAGAGTGTGGAGTGTAAAGTGTAGAGTGTGTAGTGTAAAGTGTGGAGTAGGGAGTAGGGAGTAGGGAGTGTAAAGTGTGGAGTATAGAGTGTAGAGTGTGGAGTGTAAAATGTAGAGTGTGGAGTGCGGACTGTGAAATACAAAGTGCGCAGTGTGGAGTGTAAAGTGTAATGTGTGGAGTGTGGGGTGTAAAGTGTGGAGTGCGAGTGTAAAGTGTGGAGTCTGGAGTCTAAAGTGTAGAGTGTGGAGTGTATAGTGTAATGTGTGGACTGTGGAGTGCGAAGTGTAAAGTGTAAAGTGCAGAGTGTGGAGTGTAAAAAGTAGAGTGTAGAGTGTAAAGTGTAAAGTGTAAAGTGTTGAGTGTGGATTGTAAGGTGCGGAGTGTGGAGTGTAAAGTGTGAAGTGTAAAGTGTGGAGTGTATAGTGCAGAGTGTGGAGTACAAAGTGCGCAGTGTGGAGTGTAAAGTGTAAAGTGTACAGTGCGGAGTGTGGAGTGTGTAGTGTAAAGTGCGGAGTGTGGAGTGTAAAGTGTAAAGTGTGGAGTGTAAAGTGTAAAGTGTAAAGTGTGGAGTGTGAAGTGTGGAGTGTGTAGTGCAGAGTGTAAAGTGTAAAGTGTAAAGTGTAAAGTGTAAAGTGTAAAGTGTAAAGTGTAAAGTGTAAAGTGTAAAGAGTAGAGTGTGGAGTGTGGAGTGTGGAGTGTGGAGTGTGGAGTGTGGAGTGTGGAGTGTGGAGTGTGGAGTGTGGAGTGTGGAGTGTGGAGTGTGGAGTGTGGAGTGTGGAGCAGTGCAGTGTGTGGAGTGTGCGGAGTGTGTGGAGTGTGTGGAGTGTGTGGAGTGTGTGGAGTGTGTGGAGTGTGCGGAGTGTGTGTGGAGTGTGTGGAGTGTGTGGAGTGTGTGGAATGTAAAGTGTGGAGTGAGAGTGTGGTTTGTAAAGTGTAAAGTGTGGAGTGTAAAGTGTAAAGTGTGGAGAGTGGAGTGTAAAGTGTGGAGAGTGGAGTGTGGAGTGTAATGTGTAGAGTGTACAGTCCGGAGTGCGGAGTGTAAAGTGTGAAGTGTAAAAGGTAGAGTGGGGAGTGTGGTGTGTGGAGTGTGGAGTGTACAGTAGTGTGTGGAGTGTAGAGTGTAGAGTGTAGAGTGTAGTACGCAAAAGTATTGCGCATGCCACACAAAATGACTTTCGACACGTTTGCAGACACATGAGAATGTCACGAACTGCTACGCCTGTCACGCAAAACCACGTTACAACTGGCTTTGAAACCTTGAAACAGGATAGGTTCTGCCCCCATAGACACGGCGAGGCCACAGGAAAACCAGAGACTCGAGACGAGACATGCCGGAGCATCAAAATGAGCATTTCGTGCGAGACTTCCTCCAATTTTCACACTTTGGAGCTTCAGAATCGACGTTTTCCTGCGAGCTTTCTTGTGAACCTGAAAATTTGATCGATGTTTCGTGCGAGGCTTCCGTCAATTTTCAGCACATCTCACAAAATGTCACGCCTGTCACGGGATTTGCACGCTGTCACCACTTGAGGCAGCCCTGACAATGCGATTCGCAAAAAACACGCAACACGACTCCTCTAAAGTGCTGCGCCTGCCACGCAAATGACGACGGTCACGTCCAAAGTGCTGCGCCTGCCACGAAAACTGGAACTCATCTTCTGAAAATGTCGCAATAGTATTGCGCCTGCCACGCAAAACGACTTTCGACACGTTACGAAACACGTCTGAATGTCACGAAGTGCCACGCCTGGCTACTCCAAAAGAGTGACCTCCGCTGCCGATCTATAGCGACCTCGCGCGAACGGTTGCGGATGGTTGCGAACGGTTGCGGACAGTTGCG
Source organism: Cladocopium goreaui (assembly GCA_947184155.2). Taxonomy (NCBI): domain Eukaryota; class Dinophyceae; order Suessiales; family Symbiodiniaceae; genus Cladocopium; species Cladocopium goreaui. The sequence continues at coordinate 113,449 of CAMXCT020000185.1, forward strand.
GACGGTTGTGCAGACGGTTGCGGACGGTTGCGGACGGTTGCGCAACGTCGAGCGAACACACCCTCAACCCCCAGACCCCCAGAGTGAAACGGGAACCCTTGCTACGCATTCGGGAAAATAAACATCACTAAACTAAACTGTCCAAATTGTGACCCTGGTTTTGTATCACAAACGTTCCTACAGGTCAGGTTTGAGCTGTCCAGCCTCCGCAGCAGCAGCCACTTCCTTTGCTGCACAACTGGTTTCTGCGGCCTCAACCTGGGAAACAAACTGTCTGTGGGATGGAAGACGTGGGCATGATCAAGATATGTAATTATATAACATAATGTAGCGCAATGCAACGCAGCGCAATGCAATGCAACGCAATGCAACGCAATGCAATGCAACGCAATGCAACGCAATGCAATGCAATGTAATGCATGCATGCATGTATGTATGTATGTGTGTATGTGTGTATAAATATACATATATATATATATGTAAGATGGTGCTATGTAAACACATGTAGTACACAACACATGTCTTGTAGATGTGAATCAGTTGAAATATGGGCCAAATATGATCAAGTCGTTCCGTACTGTGTGGCCAGATATGACATTGGCCAATCTGTGGGGAGTATGACATCATCTGCAGCAAACAGGATGGAACAAATTGAAACATGTGGGAACATCTTCAAATCACTGAACAGCTACGGGACTTTTGCTCCTCGAGTTTGTATTTTCACCATTTTTCTATTTGGCTATGAGAACTGCTCACTTGGGGACACAACTCTCACTGAATTGAATGCCCCACCTCGTTCTCGTTGGCTCTCAAGACCTTCTCGACCTGCTTTTGCGATTCAGACCAAATCTGGGCCTCAGCTTGAGGCAGTGGTTTTTCGGGATCATTTGGTGGGTTTCCTAAAATAGAGGTATGCCCCAAAATTATCCAAAATTCGATTATTTTTGTATTGAAACCCATGGAGGCCTCGGGATCCTCTATTTTAGGAAAACCAGCGTTTGGTGGATTCTATTGCCGGTAAGTGGAACAAATCGGAGCTCAATGACCTGTTCCGTTGCTTTTGGGCTCCGCGCGGCTTTCGCCTGCGCGGCTTGGAGACCATACAATTTGGGATCCGAGAAAAGGATATCGATTTGGTCACAAAGTTGGGCCCAAGTTGGAGCCAACTAGCGCGAGTTCGGCGCAAGTTACGCTAAAGTTGGGCCCAAGTCGGCTCGTCTTCGGCTCAACTTAAGCCAAGAACGGCCAAGTTTGACCCCAGTCAGCTTTTGGTTGGGCCAGGTAGGCCCTCTTCTTTCCTCTGTGTCCTATTCCTGGGTGCGGGTGGTGCTCATCGCGGTGCTCGCGAAGCGACTCGACTAGTTGGCAAATGGATGTTCATCACCTCAAATACTAACTAAGTCAATAATAATAGGGTCAGTATAATAGTATTGTAATTATATATCTCCATATAATAATATTTTTTCATAATAGGTCCAATGGGTGTTCGACTAATAATAGGTCTTGACCCATCCCCATATAACACCCTCACCTCGGCAAGGCTCAGGCGCTCTGCCGTGCGCCGAGCACCTGAGGCAAAAGGCCAAGTTCGGAACTGATAAATGTACCAGGAACAATTGAGGATATGTTTATACTATATATATATATATATACATGTACATGTACATGTACATAGACATATCATATGTATATATTATATATGTATGTATATATATATACGTATACATATCCTTCTCAAAATATTTCAACGAATATGTGTACTATGTATATTATATGTGTGTATATGTATGTATACATATATATATACACACATTACAATTTCGAAAACTGAAATTTGATGGATGATGATGGGAGATTCCATGACTGCAAATAAGCATAGATGATGATCAATGACCATGGTAGATGATACTGTAAATGATGTTGTAATACCTAGATGGTGGAAGATGCAAACTATGGTAAATTTCGATGCACCAAACATGAAATGGCAAAATACCAAACGCTGACCGACATCTGGTAAAGGATGGCAAACGTTCATGCAAATGTCTGCAATGTTCTGGGATTAGCTCAAAGTCATCGATCCACCCAAAAAGAACCTGGACGAGAACTCCAAAAAGATAGAAAAATGAAATTATACTAAAATAGACACCCTCTGGTAAATTAACATAGCTATTGAAAATGACCCATTTATAGCCGATTTACCTATTAATCATTGTGATTTTCCATGGTTACGTAAACGTTTACCAGAGGGTATAGTTTATGAATCCAGTGTCTGCGGTTGCTAATTTATGGCTATGGGTCAAAATTTTGGCACTACCAAAATACATCAAAATACCATTGACGGTCCATCGGATGTGGTAAATCCAATGCCATTCACCAAGCATTACTGGGGGGGTCATCTAAAACATCATCCCATTGCATTGGGGGATAGCCAATTTCATTCAAAATCCTCTATTGGGTATATTCTATCATTGTTTGGTCTACAACATTATGGGTTTTGCAAACAAACCTTAAGTAGGATTCGTAGGATGGAAACTGGAAAATCCACCTTTTATAGATATTTATAGATGTTTTTTCCCAGCTATAAACCTCCATTCATTGGGGACTTGTTTCCTCTCAAAAAATCCATAAACTGCCATAAACTTCAGCAGGCCCAGTGGCTCTCCAGCGCTTCGGACGTCCATCCCTCTGCCTGGCTCATAAACGGCTGTGAAATGAGCCATGAAACGGCTATGGACTATCACAAACTGGAAAAGTTATTGTTTTTCTCGTCAGCGCTAGGCAGTTCTAGACGAACTACACGTCCACAGCAGCTTTCCGTCAGTCAGATGGAGAAGCAATACGAAAAAGGAGAAATGGGATGAACAGGATCTGTAGGCTGCAGAATAAGCTGCTAACTGTAGTTAGCTGCTAACTAGAGCCTATAACACGGGACCCGATGGAATTGACTGTAGATGGACCCCAAAACCACCGAAACAACGGAACAATCAAATAGACAAAGGAGAAAGTAACCAAAAAGAGAACGGTCCCATGGCGCATGGCAGGTTCGTGACCACTTGTCTCTCGCTTTGGAGAATAGTGAACCAAAAAAGGAGGCATTGTACACAGAGGAGTGACCGTGGTCTCCCGGCACGCCTCTGGCAGCCCCAGCCAACTCTAGCTACGAGTACAGCTGGAAAGGAACTGGCGTGACAAACAGAGGTCTTGGCCCCTCAACAAGTAGTACCTGTGGTGCATCTTCAATGCATGTATCTTCAATAAATCTTTATAAAGGATATTCTGTCCAGTGAGAAAAGTACCTAGAAGGAAAGTTGCATCCTGGCGCAGAGCTCGTAATGCTGAATTCGCAAATGATTGGAAATGGGGTCCATCGGGCATGGCCCTCAGTTTATGGTGAGGAGGAAAGTTTGTTCCAGCAAGAAAAAGGAGAGTGCGATGTAGAAGAACATGTGCTAGACCTCCCCAAAAGTCCAAAAGTTGTGACAAAGCCAGAGAGTAGTGGGCGGAGATGGTGTCGATGAAGAAATCGGCTGGAAATGCAAAGGAAACGGGAGCAGAGATTTCGAAACGTCCGCCAAAAGGTGTCCAAGAAGGAGATTGTTGATGGTCGAACTGGTGTCAGCAAAGAAATGGCAATGTGAAGTAGTAGAGGATGTGCAAGACTTCCCCCATAGCCTTGAACTTGGAGATGAATGTAACAATGATTATAAATGAAATGGCGATTTATATATGGACTATCTATATTATCATAGATGATATCTATATTATCATAGATGATAATTATCATGCATATACATATTAAATTGCCCAGGCCCACGGATCTTGCCTAGATCCAACACCGCTAAGACTGCTCCTTTGTCTCGCCTGAGCCATGAGTGTCTTCGCCGATCGCCGCACCTGAAGGAAACGCAAGGCCACATGACCCCAGTCAGGTGGAAAGAATGGGTGCTGCTTTTAAACTCCCAGTAATATGAAAAACAACAACAAAGAAAAGCAAAACAGCAAAAACAACACCAAAACACCAACCAAACAAAAACAACAACAGAGGACCACGCAAAAACTCGCTGGGAGAAAGCGCATCACCATTAGAGAAAGGAAGCTGTCTTTCAGCTTGCAAACTTACGCACCACATTGGAACCAGGATAGGGCGGTCCAATGGACTGACCATTGCACTTTTCAGTGAACTTAATGGCCTGCAAATAATTGGCCAAATCGGCTACACGCGGGCCCTTTGATGCCCCTTGTTTCAAAATCCATAGCAAATAGTCCGTTTGGGACTCGTCTTGGGCCAGGGCCTCATAAGACAACTTCTGGCGTGCTACAGCCGGCAGCTCACACAAAGTCTTGCCCCATTCCTTGATCGAAGAAACACCTGGCGGCAGCTCAACCGTCTGAGAACTCAGCACCTTAGGAGAAATCACTTGCTGGCCACCAGTTGCAGAAGAACCGGTGAGCACTCCGCCGCAAGGCAAATCCCAAGGCTCATCATCAAAAGCCATGTCAAAGGAAGCGATGGAGTCATCACGAAGGCGCTTGCTAGAATCCGCCATAGCTCCCAGCACTTCTGCTCCAGCAGCTTCAGACGTCGCGCTCTGCAAACCATACTTCCTCAAACGGTCCATCGTGGCCCTCAAGGCTCGAAACTCTTCAGCAGACACTGCGTCCTGAGACATGGCAGGAAAACAGACAGGAGCCAAAAGTCAGGTGACTATCTTTGGCTGGCAAGTTATACGGTGCGGGCTTGACAAAAATGCATCACCGAAGGACTGCTTTTGGTATTGTTGCGTTTCATACAGGCTTGCAAAAAGGAAAGGCGAAGAAAACATCTTTCTGAACACTACACAAGAGAAGCTGGCTTGGTGGCTTGACAAAACAGGGTTTATGCTTAACTGATGCAACTTCGTACACAGCGATCAAAACTGAAAAGGACGTTAGTCAGCACAAGATGACTAAACTCCCTCATCACTCACTGTCAGGTTTGACTGCGGTGGGTCGGTGGTTTTCAACTGAACGTTCTTTGGCTTTCAACTGGCGTCTCTGTTTTTCCTGCTGCTTCCGGTCCAAAACGACCTGCTCGTCGGCTAGCTGGTAATGATACTGGCGGATGACTGACCGCAGAAGGTCTAGGGGTTCACCTTTGTCTTTGGTAAAGGCATCTGCAACCATTCTGTCCGTGGGACACCATCGAGGTTCTAAACCGCATCGCTGAATCGACTGACGGATTATGGCAATGTTGATGGCAGTCCTCTTATCATCTAAAGTACCCCCATTACCCAAGGAATTTAAATGATCATATAGGGATCTACAATCACTTACCCCAATTGGACTCCTGCGCTTCAGCACCTGATCAACGTCGGCTAAGCTGAAGGGACCATCGATGGCCTCCGACAGGACCAAGAGCATCCATTCGGCTATTCCTGAGGCAACGGAAAAACTTTGGGCTTCGCCACTCAAGGTTGATGAGACAACCCGTGGGAGTCTGTACGATCTCCAGCCAATGCAGTGAATCGGAACATCATGACCCTGAGAAAAGGCTTTGGAGGTAAACGCTAACAGCCAACCACCTTGTGTCTTCATGCTCAAGGTATTTGCAAAAGCTGCATCCGACCAGAAAACTACCGTGATGTCATGTATGGGGATATATGGAACAGTAATCTTCAAATCGGACTGTTGTCGGGCCCGTCTCACTGCCTGATTGGCTTGCAAAAGGTCTTGAATTGTGGGCACTGGAAAACTCTGCTGGGACAGAGAGGTTTGCACGGCCAAGTCAGGACGCGACTGCGAGCTCAGCCAGCCCAGAGCGCCATTGACAGCTCTGAGGGCTGCCACTTCCTTTTCACTGGCCGGAAGCCAATACTTACGAGCCCTTTCCTTAGAGATGCTAATAGGTCGAATGCTCTCTGCATAGTCTTGTTGTTGATATGTGATCTCGAAAGTACTTGGGTCTTGACAGTATTGAGTTCCCATAAATTCTCCAGAGCCTGTGCGCCATTTTCGGAAAGGAAACCTGGCTTTCAATTGGGCAATTGCGGACAGGTAAGCTTCTCCATCCCCACCCGTAATTGTATCATCCACATGAGCACCAAGAACCCCCTGTAGCTGTCCCTCGGAGTTGAAGCAAAGGTACAAACAGGAATCGAACTTGCTTTTGGTAAAGCCAACAGAGGTTGCAACCTTGTCAAATTCATGATACCAGTTTGCCGGGGCATCGTTCGCTCCATACACATTCCCAAGAATCTGGACCAGGCTGCCAGGTTTTACCCCAGGCACACCCCCTGGAGGGAGTTCAGCGTAAACTGGGTTCTGCAAGGCTTGTTCCAGCACATTGGCCTCCAAGAAGGCACCCTTGATATCGCCAAGGCCCAAGATCCATTTGTTACTCACAATCAGCTGCAAAATGAGGCTCCTACTGAGTTGAGACAACGTGGGTGAGTGACATTTCCCAGCTAAAATCTTTTGAGTAAGGTCAGGATCATGATGGCCCCTCAAACACCACCTGGATTTGACCCTCGTGGTTTGATCTTCCTGCTTCTCTGTGATCACAAAACGGCTAGACATGATCCTATCAGGCTTGTGTTTGCGAATCAAAACGGCTTCGTGAGGAGGAATCACATGTATGGCTTGTTTCTCGTTTTGAAGGGTTTCCCATTCTACTCTCTTGGAATCATCAATCAGACCCTGCAGCTCGGAAGGATTGTTGGAGTGGTGAAGTTCCTTCTGCATTTTCTTCTTCAGGAACGTCGCAAGAAATGTTTCAAAACTCATGCTTGGGTCCTGACTCGCACATTCAGCTAAGAGACATTGGTCCTCCGGGCTCTCGATTCGGGAGCTCTTGGCTGGAGGTCCTGTGCTGGGCTCTCTGGACTGAGCGCGTTTCTCCGCAGAGCTACGCTCCTCTGCCATTTCCTGCACCACCTCTCGGAGATCCTCTGGCTGTGTCTGGACTGGTCGAAACAAAAAATTACTGGGGCCCTTATTCCAATTCCTAAGCCTTACGGGACCATACTCTCTCAGTTGTGAAGCCTTATGGTCAGAAATGGTATCCCCGGAATATGGACTGGAAGTGTTGTTGCTCATTTGTGGGCTTTCGGAATCAACATCACCGGACGCATCCCTTAGATTCTCCACGGTGGGGACAGAAGGCGCAGAAACTGTGACCAGCTCTTTTGCTGATGGCTCCAGCTTGTCCTGCGACAGGATCCAAAAACGGGTTTCCCCAGTCCAGGGTGACTCTTGAACCTTCTTCTCTCTGTCATCAACATGAGACCAAGGAGAATCTATCCATTCATCTTGTGAGACTTGGCAGTTATGGGAAATATGAGTTAAGCGCCAATCATCCAATTGAAACTTACTGACTACTGGGTCAGCTGGACTGGGCATGAACGTGCACGTGCGAGGCTCCACATGGACCCGACACAGGAGATTCGGCCCCCGTTGGATCCAATAGTCTTCGGTGTGCTGAATTGCGGGCTGAGAGCTGTTCGAAGCCGGTACATCAGGCGGCTGATCTTGTCCCGTCAAATCAACAAACTGGTTGCCTAGCATTTCTTTCCCCTTTTCCACCAAGGATTCAATACCCAGGAGCTCTCTGCCATCTGTTTGAGCGGCCAGTCTTTCTTCCTGGGAGGCATGACGCAAATGTTCTGGGGCCACTTTGAACATGTTTTTCCGGTGGTGCACCAAAAAGTTCCGGCCAACTTTTCCCATGATTAGAGCAGTACCAAACCATCTACCCCCAACCAATCGGGTGCCCCTTTGATACTTTTGGGTCCTCCAATAGCAAACAAAATCCCCCGCCAGAAATTCCCGCTCGGTTCTGGGACGAGCGTTGAGTGCCGTTCTCAGGGATTTGTCATCCTGGGACATGACCAGCGCCAGACGCGCTGCTGATCTAATCTATCTGGCACGGGCATGAGCATCGTCATGCAACGGTGAGGACGCCGCCACAGGGCATGGCCAGTCTTGCAACAGGTCCTCCGGCACACGAGGGTTTCGGCCAAACACCAGTTGATTTGGGCTGAGACCCTTGACGCTGATAAGTTCGTTTTTGCTATTGGTGGTCTGCAAAACACAAGCTTCATATTCTTCTCTGCTTTGGGGCTGAACCTGCTCAAGCACTTTGCCTAAGATCACTTCGAACAAATGTCCATGCTTTTCAACCTTACCCAATTGATTGTGAGCCTCTGCGGCAATTGACAAAACCCTGACCCCTGACTGTTCCAAAGGAGAAATCATGCTTTCGGCCATGTTGGTGGTGGCTGGGTCCATCACGACCTCAACTGGAGGACCTGCCCAGCGGAGCCAACCCTCTCGGAGGAGTGTTCTCAAAACACCAGCTGTTTCCACTTCATAGAAAGGCAGCATGACTTGGTAATTGGAAGCATAGTCAACTATGTTCAAACACTTCACTCGCTGATTTGTCTGCCAACCCGGCAACAGCTTAACATCCAGACCAATACGATGATTGAAGTCTAAGTGTTGTGAAGGAGAAACAGGCAAACAAGGCGTGGGTCGCTTGCGCTGCATGCATACGGTGCATTGCTTCTCAAAATTTGCCGCCAGAGAGAGGGCTTTGTTGCTGGCACCTGCATTTTTTAAAATCCTGAGAAGGTCACGGTCTGAGGGGTGGCCTAAGTTGTTATGTAACTTTGTGAGCGATTGCAAGACTTCCCGATCCGGTACCTCAGCAACTTTGCAGGCGGCACACACTTCGGCTGCAGCCGTCTCAACACTACAGGGCAACTCAGGAATTACTGAGGGTGTCAAAGACTCAGGGGCCTCAGGGTCCTCCAGGCATGCGAACGAACAGAGCTGAGGACGAGGACACACACAACTGAGCCATTTCCTACAAAACTCATGAGTGTATCGAGCTGTTTTACAACTGACATTTTCCCCATCTTTGCATTTACCTGCTACAACCCTGTGTGTGGCATGTCCTGGACAAGTGTGGGCCAGGTCTTTCATGTCAGCATGGGAGACCATGATGGCTGTCGGCTTCAAAATTGGGGTCTGAGCATCATCTACCAAACCGTAGGCACACAAATCCACTCGGCATTTGAACATGTTTTTGGTGACCTTGGCCATAGGGCTGTAGTGCCACATGTCAGAACTCCATGGGTGTTCGATCAACACACGGCCCCCACGTTTGATTTGGTTCTTGATCTCCTGGACACAAAAATCCACCTGTTTCCTGGCATACCTTTGATTCTCCAGGCGTTCGACCATTGAAAGATGGTGTTGGTTCAAGCGGTACCAACCTCCCCAATGTTTGCATTCAGGGCACACCACCAGGAGTTCGGGCTTCGCCTCTTCCAGGGCAGAGCTAACATCCCGCTGCACCGACGGAGAGGTCAGGTCCCAACCTTGCTGCAGATCAAAAGAAAGGCCCTTGTATCCCAGCTCCTCGGCAACCTTGGCAAAACGAGGTGGGGAAAAGAGCTCGGCCACCTTGCAGCTGGAGCTGGATTTGGACCACGCCTTCATCTGAGAAAGCACCACTCGACGCTCCCGCTTGCTAAGTTTGCCAGATGCCGAAACCACCTCATCACTTTGCACCAAGAGAGCAGGATGAGCGTCAAAGTCCAGCATGTTGACAATCACCTGGCCAGCTTCGTTGAAGGTCATTGAACGCGCCTGGGCACCCAACAAGGAGATCTTGCTCTCACTGAAGTCAAGGACCGCTTTGAGATCCCGCATGGTGGCTCTGCTCAGGAGCAGAGGAGCATTCCCCTTGATGATTGCAGCTTCAACGGAACCTCTACGTCCAAAAATTCCTATCGGCATAGTGACTACCCTTTCTGACCATTCTTCACTGCCATTTCCAAAACGAAACAAATTGCTTTGAGACTTGGTTTCAGGGGTCGGCAACTTCAGGTCATGAAAAAGGCGCAGAAAGGAGTTGAGGGTGTCTTGGCCAATCAAGGTTCTGCTACACCCACTATCCACTATTCCAAAACCCGGGGAGGACACCAAAAAGGTCTCACCAGAAACAGGTTCCGGAGAGAGGCAGGTTGCAACTGCAGCGCCATGGGTCTTGTGCTTGTCGTTCTCAGACGAAGCGCTGGAGGACTTCGGAGCCGTGCACTCTCGTGACCAATGTCCTGAGCGGCCACAATTCCAGCATTTGGACTTCCGCTTGAGATCCGAGGCTTCTCGGGAGAACTGCTTCTTGATGTTCGAGGCCTGGGTAAACTTGCGACTGCGTTGCAACTTGGTGATCTCCGCTCTCTTCTCTTTCCAGGTTGCCGCCAGGATCTCGGCCACCTCCTTCTCATCGAAGAGGGCAGTGGTGGAGGCCTCAAGGCTCTCTTCACGGACGCCGTGATCGGCCAGAAATGCCTCAACGTCAGCTAACATGTTGTCCGAGGGCTCAGCATCGTCGGAGTCGGGCTCAAACTTCAGGTTCACTGGATCTTCCTCTACCACATAAACTGCTGAACCTCGGGACTTCGCGGTCTTGGAAGGAGCTTTGAAGTCGGGAAAGCAAGAGCGCATGGCGCCCATGACCACGTCGAGCTTCATGTCTCCCTGGGTTTTTGCGGTGACAATCGCCCGCTGGTCCTCCGTCAAGCCTGCAACATGAAGACAAATCCAGCCACGAGCTTCGGTGGGAAAATCCACCTGCACCTTGCACTTGCACTTGGAGAACACCTCCTGAACCCTTGAAGTCCACGCCATCATGCTTTCGCCTTCGTTCGCTGAAATCTGAAAGACTTCACGAAGGCACTCTGCCAGCCAGTCATGTTGCTGCTTGTCCGGATAGCGCTCATTCAAGGCATCCCAGATGTAGCGATCACCGGATTCTTCCTGGAGCTTCTCTAAGGTCAGGTGTTCCACTGACTCCAAAGCTGTGCCATCCAGCAAACAGTACACGAAGGGACCGCGTTGTTTGCTGGTGATATCCTTTGAGGCTGCCATCTTGGCTTCGACCCAGAGCTTCCAGCGTCTATACGCCTTACCGTCCAGATCATCGCCACTGAAGCGTTTCCACTGAGCATTGCCATCGCGCTGCTCAGCCGCCATGGCAGCCTAGTGCTGCTTTTCGCCCGATCCTACCTAGGATCACAGGCCAACAGGGCTATAACCGGATGCCCCCGTCTTAGGGGCTCCGCTACCAGTTAAATTGCCCAGGCCCACGGATCTTGCCTAGATCCAACACCGCTAAGACTGCTCCTTTGTCTCGCCTGAGCCATGAGTGTCTTCGCCGATCGCCGCACCTGAAGGAAACGCAAGGCCACATGACCCCAGTCAGGTGGAAAGAATGGGTGCTGCTTTTAAACATATATATATATTATCAACAGGCAGTCCAACCTCCCATTTTTGGGCGATGAAAGCTGCCGAGGTGCCTGCGCTTCAGATGCCAAACAACGGCGCCTCGGCCCGGTCGTTGCCCGTCTAAGTTGATGCTTGATAACATTGTTGCAACATGTCAGACATGTTACATGTTGAAACGGTGTAAAATTGGGCTGGGCATGCTGTGGTAGAGAACCGCATACCCAGATGCTCCATGTATGGAATATTTACCAGCATTTGCCCTAAAAATCACCCAAATGTAGGTAAATATACCATACATGGAGCATAAGGGATAAGGTACTGAGAAGCAACAGAAGAACAACAAAAGGGTGTTGCTGAATCTTGACCACACCATCTCATTCATCTCAATTTTCATGACTTTGGCCCACAGTGTAGAGTGCAAATGCAAAGATATCGGACTTCACGTCACTGAACTGAATGGATCATGGTTTTTTTCAGGGAAATCCATGAAAATCTTAATCTAACAGGGATGATTTGGGGGTACCCCTATTTTCGGAAACCACCGAAGTAATCATCCACCAACAAGAGAATTTGGTCCTCGAGTGATCAAAATACTGAGGCGTTCGCTGGGCAGCCTCTAGTAAGGCCTGGCTCGTGCGGGCCCGCGGGCCCGCGACAATGTCAAAATTTGATGGGGATGAAAATGATATTCTTGGTATAATATTTATAGTATATCGAATTTAGATGGGAGTAATATGTTCTATATCGATAGTTTATTCATATATGAAATAAGTATGTATATAACTATAGTTGTGTTTGTTGATTTGATCATTGCTGTTCTTATCACAATTGTCATTACTAGTGATCGTGTTGTCATTGTTATTGTCAGTAATTGTCATTGTTATTATTATCCTGGTCATCGTTATCCTGATGATTATTATCTATCATTCGCATTATCCGTAGTATCCGTATTATCCTTATTATCATCATTCTCAGTACTATCCTTGTTGTCCTTATTATCCGTATTGTCCGTATTTTTGGTATTGCCCTTGTTATGATCATCCTTATCATTATCACCAGTATTCTCATGATTAGCAGCATTACTGTTGTCATTAGAGCATTATTCTCATTTATTTTCATTACTTTCGTTCAATACATATTATGCATAGGATATGTATATATATATATGTGTATGTATATATATATATGTATATATATATATATATACATGTATACGTATATACGTATATACATATTGGTGAGTTCGCCCCCCCTGCGTTCAATCATCAGTCAAGAGCCTCAGTACCTGCGATAGAGCGCATGGCAAAACACCATGACAGGAGCAGTGGTTGCCAACCCCTGTTGGTTGATGATTAGTTCGGGGATTATATTGACCAATATACATAATATTGTACTATATATATGTATATATATTATATATATATGTATAATATTGAGAATATCAGAATCCATTGGACAAAACCCATCATTTGGGCGGACCATTTTTGTGTACAGCTGACGTGCCCACGCAAGTCATAAGTCATGATTGGAAATGAAACCTTCATGTATGAGAAGAGATCAAAGGTTTGGCAGGTCCGCTGCGTACTTCAGGTAGCACACCCATTTTGTATGTCAAAGGGGCTCACCATTCAAAGCCTCAAACATCATTCTAGCTGTCGATCTCCCCACGTTTTCGATAAAACCATGTTTTCTCTGACATCCCCAATCTTTGGATATCTTTGGATTGACTTCCCCAATTCAAGTCTACTGTAGTTGTTAGTTTTTAAACCTATGGCATCCTATGGCTATACCATGCTATACCCAAAACGCTTCCGAGAAAAACCACAGAGGCCACACCTCCACCTCGGCCCTGGCGTCTTTCTCCACGGAATCTGCTTCGGCCTGTAGAGGTGGAATGAGGCAAGTTACATATGTAACTAACTGTTTAGTATTTTTGTCATGTTTTTAATGAGTCAGATATATGTGTTTTCTTGACACTTTGGATATGTCTGAGTCTGGATGTCTTCAAGATTCTTATTATCTGTGATATTGCAGCTCATGCAACAGTGGAGTAATGGGATATCTCATATCCATCAACAATTCAAGAATCCAAAGTAAATCCCATGCATTAAATGAAAAAAAACATGAATTATCGATAGAAGATGTGGATCAACAAAAGATAGGGCTGTTATGGGCTGTTCAGCAATGCTGGGAATATCCACCAACAATGGTCAGGTACCCACGAAGGTGGCCTTCGCGGAGGCACTTTTGCCGTGGAGATGCCTTGGTACACAGGGGATGCCGAAGTGGATGAAAACCTAAGACACAACGAGGGAAAGCAGTTTGAAATCTTGGAATTCCATGCCCAAATATCCCAAATTTGGAGTCCACCTGATTGTTTATTGATATATGTTTTGTCTTAAAAGCTACCCCTGAAATCCGACGGTTGATCATGATGTTCCGTTTTGAAAGTGCAAGAAAAATTGGGATGTCCCCCATTTTGAGACACACAAAACTTTTTTCGAATAAAACCAAAGTCTTGTTGGTGACATACCCCGGTACATTCCACATGTCCCCATTGCGGATGGTCTTATCTCGGTTTCGGGCTACAGTAGATCCAAGTAAATCCTTATCATGATTGGCATAAACCCCCAATTTAGCTGGTTGGATCACTATTTTATCTATTTTTGATGCTTAAATTCTCACAGGATGGCTGGTCAACAAACCCATGTTGGGCTTAGGGCTTTCAACAGAAAGAGACTCTAGACTAGGCCTGAAAATCGGCGACCTCCAAACTTGATGTGCTAAATCCGAAAAACCGATGGGTTAAATCGGTTAAATCCCCAATTGTCCAATTTTATCCCATTTTTCCATCCATGATGACCCTTTTGACCCAAGCCACTGCAGCTCCAGTGCTGCTTGCTGCTCGTGCAGCAGACTTTCACGCCGACCCTCGGCCACCTCGGTTCCAGCGGAAAATCTGTAGGGAAAGTTCTATCGGGGACCTTCAATTCGATGGATCATCATAATTTACCCTCTGGTAAACTAACATAGCTATTGAAAACGGTGATTTATAGTGGATTTTCCCATTAAAAATGGTGATTTTCCATAGTTATGTTAGTTTACCAGAGGGTACCCCTCAAAAATGGCCTTTTCACTTGGTTTGTGAGTGTGAGCCCCTTCCCAATCCCTCAAAAATGGCCAGAAAAAAAGGGACCCTGTCATTGTGAAAAACACGGCTTTCCGATGGGTTTTTTCCCTGAATCCAATGGTTGGTACCAACACAACCATTTCGGACTTTGATCGCCGTGAAAAAGGGAGGATTTCAGCCAGTTGGCAATGGATGGCTCTACGTAGTGGCCTTGCCCTTGGACATCGGTCCTACCAAACCATATGCCACAATAAGTCATGTGTTTCTACCATGGATGTCTATTCAGTCATGTATGTGTACATACAATGAAATTTGCCACATGTGTGTGTGTGTGCACCAATATATGATTATACATGTGTATATATATATATACATTATATATATATATATGTTACATATATATATATATGTTACATATATATATATATATGTTACATATATATATATATATGTTACATATATATATATATGTGTCATATAGTATATGTCGTACTAATGGAGAATAACCAAAAAATACATGAATATGGGAATATTACATATATGTATATATATACACGTAATATATCAATTCCTACACCCTGCTCCTCATGCTGAGCCTCCACACAGCATCCTGTGCTGCCTCCTCCTCGGCTTCCACTGCTTCGCGGTAGGCTGTAGCAGCCATGGCCTTCGCTCATCTTTTTTTGGGGGTCAAAGTCTCCATGTTTCGAAAAATGATCTACATATACTTCTTCGAAAAATGGGAAGTTGAAAAAATGCAAAGGAGCTTCACATTCAAAAAACATATGGGATTCTCCATAGTTTCTCCATAGTTTCCTTGGTGTAACATGTCTTCCTCAAACCCAAACCTTTTTCGGTTGCCTCACGCTTGTCCGCCGCCTCTCGGGCCTAGAACAATCAAGGGCTTGGCTCTGCTCATGGTCCATAAAAAAAATGGAGAGTCGTATTGACTAATGAAGTTTAGATCGGATATGATATGATGATATTGCTGTTTACCATCCGATTTTTCATGCACTGAACATGGATGAAAACGGTAGTTCATTCGCCGAAAGTCAGGGTTTTCTATTACCAAAATTGCTTCAGCAGAGAGTTGGATTTGATGGGCGAAAAACATGGACTCAGCCATTGCAAAAAGGCAATCAACGAGGATTTGGACAGCAAATATGTCAATATATTTCAATAATTTTCAATTAATATGCCTATTCAATGAGGAAAACATGCGATTTTGAAACATGATGTCACTTTCTAAGACCTGGACCGGATCAAGAAAACCATGGACTTCACCAGAAATTGGGGACAACAAGTTTCTACCATTCTTGGCCATGAGAAAAAGCACATGATCCATTTGTTTGGATGGCGACCTAAAAAAGATCCTCTGGGAAACCAGTAAGTCCAAGCTACGGAATGATCTTATCTCATAAACTTCCAGATATCAGAAACCAGAACATGTTCGGCATTGGTGTACATTCCGGTGTAGCTACGGGTACAGCGTGGTGCTCCCTAGTTGCAAGTTGGTTTCTAACCCTGATTAAGTACAGATATTAGATATCGCAGAAACGCAAGTTAGCCATAAACCAACTTAGCTAACCATGGGGCACCACCGTATCTGATCAAGTTGTGTCCTCAGCCCATCAGATCTGCCTTCCTTTTTTGGGGCTCCCAGAAACCTGCAACCGGCCCTGAGCTTCGGACTGCACAAGCTTCTGTAATCCTTTGCCTTGACATGTTCAGTCGGGCCTGGCGAAAATCAGTCGCTTCAAATCCATTCGACCCGGGTCTCAACTCATGGCATCGCCATCGCCTCTAAAGCTTCTCCCCTCAAAGCCGAGAGCCTCATCGAGAGGCCCGGATGGCCCAGGGAACATACCACACGATGGCCGCTCGTCTAGTCTAAATCGGAATGAAAATCGATGTGAGAAAAGTCAGGATTGACTTGTACTTGGCAAAATGATAGGAAATTATATGAAATTATCCAACGGAGCATCATCTTAGCAACCAAACAGAATTTCTTGGCGTTATCAGTGAGTTCCCCTACAATTACGGGCCTTGACCGCATACAAGTAGGGCCCCATTATTCCAATCAATTCCTATGCGTTCCGCTGTAACCTCATTGACATCTTGTGTATCACGGTTTTATTCACCATTTCTGTCAGTTTCAAACCCATGTTTGTAGAATATAGACCCGTGGTTGGCTCCTCACTTCTAAAAGCCCTGTCATATCAAGTTTGGTCAGCCTTTTGACCTGTGCAGCACCATCGGTGGAGCAGTGAGACTGGTGAGACTGGAGAGAAACCTTGCAAGAGCACATTTCATCTTGAAGGTAGCTAAAGTGCCGCGATTTTGGTGGTTCAAGACCCTACAGTTATATCCAAGAAATTCCAAAGGATCCTAGAATCAATACAATCAAGACAACAGAGTCTTCAATGGCATGGCCAAGCACCAAGAATATTAGGGTTCTGACCCATGCAGAGGGGCTGGAAACGTCGTGCAGCCCGCAAGGTATGAAAAGGGCATGACTCAAAAATAATGGAGGTCCAGGTTCAGATCCCCCGTAGCAACCATATGAAATCATCATCTTGTTTTACCTTTCCAATCTTGTAAACGGCTTAACTTAACTATGAGCACTTTGAGCCATGGCCAAGTGTTGCGAAGGCATGTTTCTTGCCAGTGCTAGCTGCTGGGCCCAGGCTGGCTTTCATCTGATGCCACTAGCAGCTGGGTTGCGTTGACCATCTTCTCGTATCTGTCCATTTTCACTGATCTCGCTTCCTCGCAGACAGGTTGGTTTGTCTAAAAAATGGGGAATACCTCAAAATGAACTATTGAATAGAAAAATGGGGATTGTCCAATGGATGAGGTACCCTATTTTCTGACAGGAGTGCAACTGTGTCTTACTGTGCATCTTCGGTGCTCCACCGTTCCCCTGTCACCCGTCCTCCAGTTTTTTCAGCTCCGTTTCCCGCTTCATGATGTACCAAGCCAGGCTCTCCTGAAGGGACTGTGGTGGACGCAGCAGCTGAATCCCACCAAAAAAAAGTTTTCGAACATTGGGTAGGCAAAAAAAGAACGATAAATCAGTATGATTTGCCACGTTTATCAGTGATAAATCTTCCATTGGCAAAGAATCTCATTGTTTCGTCCCAGATTCTTGGTCATTTATAGCCATAGATACCCTAGGCATTTCTTCAACAAAATGGCAACTGTTTGATGGTGATCAATCAGCCATTTCTGGATGGTTTTCTGGGTCCGCAATGCAGCCCAAATGACCTGACCCATAACCACATCAACCCACCGCACCAGTTGGTTTACCTATATTTATCATATCTAATCATATAATATATGTGATTATATATATATATAGTCTAGTGCAGCCATGCCATTTGGCACTCAGCTGATTGCCATGTTTACTTCAATCGAAACCACGCCATGTGATGGTCAAGTTCCCCATCTTTCATGGTGAAATCCCCCGGAATTTGGGTGAAATCCCGAGATTTCTGTCGAAATCAGCATCTTAATCATGGAATCCTCAGAAATCATGGCAACCAAAATCCGCACAAAATCACCCAATTTTTTTCCTGGGTGAAATTTCTGGGTGAAATCCAATGTTGCCATCACCGGTTTAAAACCGAGTTGTTTTTCCTCATGAAAAATCCCCCAAAATCCGTGCAGTCGATCCTGATCTCGGTGCACCGCCTTCAGAGACCGCAGCTCCCGGCTACTGAGGTCCATCTTCACCTTAGGGATTTCACCAAAATTTAGGTCCCAAGGATTGGCTACTGATCTATTTTTTAACGATGAAAAAAATCTGAAACATAATTTTTCCAACAAGCCATTTTATTAAAGTGCTTTAACTTAAGCCAAACTTGGGGTTCAACCACCCACAATGGTGATTTATATCAACCAAAGATTTGGGTTACTTGGGGGATTGTACCCCGAAATGACCAAAAACACTGGGAATATAATCGGGTATAAACAGCAATATGGCGAATAACATACGGGCGCGTCTGAAAATGTGATCAGAAAAAACACCATAGGGATATAGTTGGGATGTAGTTTGGGACATAATATTGGAGATCATATGGGATAGATTATGGGATATCATATGGGATGCATTAGCAACAAAATGCGTTGGGCTTGTCTGAGAATGAGAAATGATCCGCCAGATATGGCCATGTTCATAGGGATCTACACTTTTTCGTGGGGCCTTTCGTGGTTCCATGTACAGAGATCCCCCTGATCGTGGCCTCTCCCAGCGATTTTTCAGTGAGTCCAGTGACCTTTTCGGCCTTCTTCCCCAGCTCAAAGGCCTTTTCCTGGATGGCGGTCTCTGCTTCCTCCTGCACATGATCGATATCGAACTGCTCCTGAAGCTCCAGGATGGCCAGACTGGATCGCATCTTGAGGCGGACGAGGAGGTCATGCTGATCATCTCATCTTGTCCTATCGTAACCTTAGTAACCTATCTTATCTTCTTATTTATCTCATCTATTCTATTATTCTCATCTAATCTACAGTACTCTAATCGCCTCTCATCTAATCTACTCTAACCTCATCTATCTCATTATCTGCAGGTAATAATATAATATGATCTAATGTGAATCATAATCGATTCATTCTACCTATCTACGGTATCTACCATACTTATCAAGCAATTGTATAATATGCTAATGAATCCAATGACATTGGGAATCGGCAACTCTTTTTGAACCTGTACTGATGAATCTCTCTTCAGCTGCTAACCCTTGAACAAAATGAATGCTAGTGACTGCTAGTGTTGTTGGCTTCCCGTTTCATTCAAAGTGAAACCTCCCGATCAATGGTTTACATGTTCTTCCCGTGTAAAAGGCTGGCATGTTCAGATTTACCATGAGGGTATGTTCAAAGCTGACTCCAAGCGTCCCCAAGCCCCCACTGTTTTATCTGTTTCTGTTTTATATGTTAGGAGTCTGTTGGGCTGATTTCGGGGTTCCTAATCTTTTCACCATACACCCAAAAAATCTGGCCCGCAGCAACAACACGTTATGGATCGTTATGGATTGTGATCAGCAAGAGCTCCTTGTTGTGCTTTTCTAATTCCTCTCGCAGTCGACTCTTCTCGTGAATGAAACGGAAGATCTCTTTGGCCGTGTCCACCGCCCACAGTCTGGCCGAAAAGTCTGGCTGGGATGCAAAATACCGAAACCCAACGGAGACCTCCCTTGGGGCTTGCGGAGAAACGACGGGTTCTACGGGGGTGTCTGAAAATATGGTATCCATGGGTATCCCAAAATCCCATAAATTGTCTGAATGGCAAGTTGACTCAGAAGGGATGAGTTTAGTTGGATTCCACTGAAGGAAGGTCTTAAGGCAAGACCCATAAAACATTGAGTCCAGAATGCTCGTGCGTTTGCGTTTTTTTTTAACATGCGAACCATTTTGGGAGTTTATATGCATTGGAAGGGTCAATCCCCACCCGAAGCAACAGGAACTTTGGGGCAAAGGACCATGGTTTATTCAGCGAATGCCTCTGCATTTTCAACCTGCCCTGAGCAAGAAAGAACACTCATCTCTGATCAGTGGAGAGACTCCCCCTACTGAATGACTGCCCTGGAACACAAATTCCAGTTTGCCGCAATTTGATCCGAGCGATGTTCTCCAACTTCCGTCTGTTTTGCTCTTTGCTTCCTATACGTTTTCCTGATTAGCTGCATCATAGGCCAATTTTGCTGATGCAAAGGCATCAGATCTTATTTACTGTAATGGTAATTTATAGCCACATATTCCTATTTACTTTTTGGGATGTTGTCAATGTATCCAAGTGATTGACCAAAAAAGGAGCAGTGGCAGCAGGTCCTGTTGACGCAATCATGAACCATCCCATAACCAACCATGACTGCGGAGTCATGTTTTACATCATCCCATGTCTAGGGCTATAGTCGGTATAGCCAATTTCATAAACCCAAAGTTGGTGATCTGGGGATGGTTTATTCTAGGCTATGCGGCTATACCACATTAAGATTAAGCTACACCATGCTACACCAAAATGCCAAAATGCATCAAAATGCCAAAAACGCCCATTGCATTCCGTGCCAAAACGGATCTGGATCGCCCTGAATGGGTTTTTATGGCCCCTTCGCCTGGTTTCATCAGGCAGGAATCTCCAGTTGGGCTCCATCAAGTCGTCAGCGATGCTGTCGTCCATCTGGTGTCCCAAACCCCCCAATCATTGCAATTAGGAATGGCAAAAAAAAATGTTGAAACCTTTTAAAACCTCGTGCTTCAGTGTGCTTCAGCTGCTAAAAGACTGATGTCTGAACCTTGGGGGTAGAATAGGATGAGGCAACTGGTGCATTTCACTGTATTTCTATCGAAGCAGGCAGGCCATCGTTTGAAGAAAGGATTTGGCTGCATCTGAAAGTATGTGGGACACCAAAGTGCGCTTAATTCAGGTCTCAATTTCATCAATCTTGTGCTGTTGATGTTTGAGGTTTTGCGTTCACATGCAAAAAACTTGCACAGCAAAAAGTGAGCTGGCAATGGTTTCTGAACTTGATCCCGGGGTCGTGGATTTGGAAGTCAAGTTTTTAACACATTTGGGATGTGGGACCCACCTGTTCAATCGAGTCCACCTCTGGTGATTCAGCCATCCGCAAAAAACGTCGAGTTTTGCATCCGATGTTCTTTTTTCCCGTTTGGTGAAACCTCCTCCAAATATCCCATCATCCGGAATCCGGTCCCATCCCATCCTCGGTGGTGTCCATGGACACGTCCGACTGTGACGCGTCCAATCGCTTCGGGGATTTGGGCGAGGCCACTGGGTCCAAATCCTCGAAGTTCTCCAGCGGTGCATCGGGATCTTCCTCCAAGGCCTTTTCGTTGGGATCCTGCCGATGCCATGCCACCGATCTCGGACCGGAGTTGAATGAGTTGATTTCGAAGAAATTTGGGGCGCTTTAAGCAACACCATTTGGGATTCACCCATGAATTTGACACTTTGACAATCAAACTGAGGTTTGGACCAAGAAAAAGCTGTTGGATCTGGGAAGTAGAGCGAAAAACAAGGCAACCAACCAATCCCAAAACTGCTCGATATGTTGAGGTCTTCCCCATTTTCAGAGAGACCCTGAACTGTTGGCAGAAAAAATCCCCATAATATCTCATATGAATCCTCACAATCCCTTAAATAGTACCCTAGAACTCCAGTTTTGGATCTATTCATTTTTGGGTCCCTTCGATTTTAGTATTCAACGGTGTTGATTTGAGGATGTGATGACAAACAAACAAGAAAACACACATCATACCCTCTGGTAAACTAACATAGCTATGGAAAATCACCATTTTTAAGGGGAAAATCCACTATTAATGGTCATTTTCAATAGCTACGTTAAAATACCAGAGGGTACCCATTTTGTTGTAGCCATGATTCGTTTTATCCCAATGTTGCTGCCCCCATTGGCAGCCCAGTGGCCTGCGAAGCCGGAGTCCACATGCCAAGCAAGGTCTTGAGCGCCACCTGGTTTCAACAAGTAGGGGGTTACCCAGATGGTCCCAATTGATGGTTTTGCGAAACAAAATGAATATACATGTCTATACAAATACATATATATATATATATTTATTTATAATTATATGTATATCTATATTTATATTTATACATACATATATATATATGTATATATACATATATAATTATATATATATTATCATTATTGAAACTACATTGGATGAAACAGTCATAAACGGCTTTCTCCGAAAATGTAGACAAAAAATGCTGCGGCGACCCACAATGCCATAGGAATGATCAACGAATGGCGGGAAACCCCTTGTTAGTCAGTCTCCCCAGGTGGGGGCGTCATACTGTTTTCAGGCCACCTATAGAGTTATTTAACATATATAAATATATACAATATATAAATATATAATATTTAGTATCTTATATATATATGTATTATGTCATATACTAGATATTATATAATTATATAGTGTATATATTATATATTCTATATATTCTATATTCTATATATTCTATATATTCTATATATTATATATATTCTATATATTCTATATATTGTATATATTGTATCTATTGTATATATTGTATATACTGTATCTATTGTATATATTGTATATATTGTATCTATTGTATATATTTTATATATTGATATATATTTTATATATTGATATATATATATATATATTGTATATATTGTATATATTGTATATATTGTATATATTGTATATATTGTATATATTGTATATATTGTATATATTGTATATATTGTATATATTGTATATATTGATATTTTGCATATATTGCATATATTCCCATATTGTATATATAATATATTATATAATTGTATACTGTATAAATTTATGCATTGTATATATTTATATAGCGTATATATTATATATGGTATATATTATATATCATATATTATTTAATGTATATTATATTATATTATATTATATTTTATTATATTATATTATATTATATATCATATATCATATATGATATATTATATATTAAATATTATATATTATCTATCATATATCATATTATAGATTATATATTATATTATACTATATATTATACAGTATATATTATATATTACATATTCTATATTCTATATTCTATATTATATATTATATATTATATATTATATATTACATATTATACATTATATATTATATATTATATATTACATATTATAAATTATACATTTTATATCATAGCTTATATATTATATATTATTTATCATACATAAAACAAATTATATTATACAGATTAAAAAATATATATTATATTATATATTATTATATATATTATATTAATATGTAAAAAGTATAACATATATTATATTAGATATATATATATTATTATTACTATTATTATTACTACTATTATTATATATATCATATATTATATATATTATATGTTATAAATTAAATAGTACATTATATTTATTATGTATTATATATTATATTCTATATTCTATATTCTATATTCTATATTATATATTATATATTATATATTATATATTATACATTATATATTATATATTATATCTTTTATTATATATATATTCATATATTCTATATCTTATATATTTGCATATATATTAGCATATATATATTATATTAAAAATGCATTATTATATATATTATATCATTTCATATTATATTATATTATATGTAAAATGTATAATGCATTCTGTATTATGTATTATATATATTGCACATTATATATATATATTATATTATATATTATATATTATATACTATATATTATATATAATATCTTATATATTATATATTATATATTATATATTAGATATATATATATATATTATTATATATCATATTATATATATATATATATTATATTAATTATATATATTATCATATTATATATATATTATATCATGTTATATATATATTATATCATATTATATATATATATATGGGTGCAGATTAAAATGTGCCATTTGCACTGTTCATCGATTTTTCCATGGTTTTACTCGATTTTTCCATTGTGTTCGTTGCAGCGTGGGTGCAATGTATGTCCTTAAACTGCTTTGCGCCGCTGCGCTGCTGCGCCGCTGCGCCGCTCCAGTCGGTACGTGCGCGCTATGCTTTCTCTGCTACTGCGCCGCTGCATGTGCTTGTGCGTTGGTTGCGGTTGCGCCGCTGCGCTGTTGTTAGGCTTCGCTTGCGCCAGTGTGCTGCTGCTCCGCTGCGCTGTTGTTACTGCGCCGCTGCGCCGTTGTTAGGTTCCACTTGCGCCGCTGCGCCGGTGCGCCATTGATTTACCCAAAGTGTTCAATGATTTTTCCATAGTGTTCATTAAGTTTTCCATGGTTACAATTGAATTTTCTATGGTTTCAATCAATTTTACCTTGCATAACATGCACCTGGTGAACATGTAGAATATAGGTTGAAGCACAACCCTGTTGGGTCTAAATAGTGGCATTGGATGCTATCATAGTGCTGGCGGGATTAGGGTTTATTTAGGATTGGTTTAGGGTTGGTTTAAGGTTTATTTAGTGTTGGTTTAGGGTTTACTCAGGGTTATTTAGGGTTGGTTTAGGGTTTATTTAGGATTGGTTTAGTGTTTATTTAGGGTTATTTTGTGTTATTTACGATTATTTAGGGTTGGTTTAGGGACTATTTAAAGTATGTTGAGGGTTGGATTAAGGTACATGTGGGGATACAAGGTGTGTGTGTGTGTAAAAAGATAGATATATAGGTAGGTAGGTAGGTAGGTAGGTAGGTAGGTACGTAGGTAGGTAGGAAGGTAGATACGTAGATACGTAGATAGATAGATAGATAGATAGGTAGATAGGTAGATAGGTAGATAGGTAGATAGGTAGATAGATAGATAGATAGATAGATATGTTAGATAGATACTTTAGATACTTTAGATACTTTAGATAGATAGATAGATAGATAGATTGATAGATAGATAGATAGATAGATATGTTAGATAGATACTTTAGATATATAGATAGATACTTTAGATAGTTTTATACGTTAGATAGATAGATACTTTAGATAGACATATACTTTAGATAGATAGATACAGTAGATAGATAGATACTTTAGATAAATAGCTACTTTAGATAGATAGATACTATAGATAGATACGTTAGATAGATAGATACTTTAGATAGTTACTTCAGATAGATACTTTAGATAGATTCTTTAGATAGATTGGATAGATAAGATAAGATAAAAGAAGATAAAGTCAGATCAGATTAGATAAGATTAGATTAGATTAGGTTAGATTAGACAGATAAATAGATAGATAGGCAAAGCATGGTAAAGCCACAAAAGCCACAAAAGCCCCAGGCTGGAAAAACAAAAGAAAGCCGAGAAAAAAAACAAAAAAATATATATTAAATTTCACGAGCTCCTGGGATTTTGTGATTTTTAGGGAATATTGGATATCAAGGTCAAGACGCAATATTTGGTGCAGTGTACGCGCACAAGGGTGGCGCCAAAAAACTGAAGCGTCATGGTTTGCACGGGTTTGCACTGGATCAGCCTTCAATAAATGGAATTGGTCCAATTAATCGTTCAGAAAACATGAAACGGTCGGAAACGGAATGCGATCTCCGACTGTTTCCAACCGTTTCCCCTTGGACACCTTTGGACCTTCAAAAAAAAAACGGCTTTGCGCGGAAATGCTTATTTAAAAGAAATGCGGGTTGAACAAGGTTTGGCCTGATCATGTTTCCGACCGTTTCCGACCGTTTCCGACTGTGTCCGACCGTTTCCGACCGTTTCATTTTTTCTGAACGATTAATTGGACCAATTCCATTTATGGAAGGCTGATCCAGTGCAAACCCGTGCAAACCATGAAAAATATATATCCCTCCTATATATATATCATATATCATATATTATAAATTATATCATATATTATAAATTATATCATATATTATAAATTATATCATATATATTATATTTTATTTCATCATATATATATATATATATATTATATGATTCTATATATATATAGTATTTTTATATATTATGGTTTTATATAATATATTTTATATATCATATTATATATATATTATATTTTATATTATATTATATATCATATATTAAATTATATATTATATTATGTTTATACTATATATTATATATTAATATTGTTTATTTGATTTATCTATATTGGCAATATATATATATATATTATTATTGTATTGTACATACACACATATTGTGTACCTTGACATACACACACACATTTTGGTTGCTGCATGGTTAACCCGCTTAACCCCATCGGTTTCATCCCACGCCCCCGTTTGCGCGCCTTAATCTGCTCCAGCATGCTCTGGCTTTCTCCAGGTACCTGCTGCGCCTGCTGCGCCTGCTGCGCCGCGCGTTCCAAGCGCTGCTCCTCCACTGCCTTGTCTTCCTTCTGGAAGTGCTTGGCAATGATAGCGAAGAACATGTTCACCAAGACATATCCTGTGCTGATGTTGAAAGATGTTGAAAGTCTTTTTTGGCTTTGTTAGGGACTGTTAGATGTCAGAGTTCAGAATGAATGTTCAGATGTTGTTGTTCATGTATGTTCATGTTCATTTCAGCATGCTTCAGCCTTACAAAATAAAGTTGTGGGTACAGTTGAAGGGGCGATTCTCAGGGCTGTCGCTGATTTTTTTTCCAAGTTGTTCGTTCAGGGGAAAGGTCGGCTCGGGAAAAACTGGTTAGATTCGGACTCGTTAGTCAAGGAGCTGGAGTGTCCCACGCTGGTTCTTAGGATCCCGCAATGGCCCAAGAGAAAACCAGTTCTGGTTCCGGAAGCTCCCGTGTTTACGCTTGTTTAGACTTTAGACCGTGTTTGCTTTTTCAGCCCTCATCCAATTGAACACATCTTTTGATTCTGGTGTGAAACTCAGCAGCCCTATACACCAGGGATAAAAAAGACACGGGCCTGTCCAACAATAGTGTACAGTCACAATCGGAATAAGGACAATGAATGAAAATGAGGTTCCAAACGATTGAAGGCTTCAGGGGCTCTCAGTATTTGGATCAAAACAAGCTCAGATCTCAACAGATATCTCAAGTATGATTCAAGTGACTGAAGAGCACCATGTAGGTGTACCAATAGAAGTAGTAGGCAATACTATTGGCCTGTCGCATCTCTGCGAAGCTTCGGAAGGTTCCCAGGAACATCTGGAAGCAGGTAATCACCTGGGTTGCGCTTTTCGAATCCCTTGGAATTGGAAAAAGTGGGAGCAAAATGTGCTGGAAAAAACTGGCAAAATCGCATAGTTGAATGGACTGCGAAAATATAGATGTGACCTGTCTTGTTACCCTGTGTTCAAACACGTCCAATCCATGCACAAATCAGCATCTTCCAGGCCACAGAATATCCCAGGGTGGAAAAGTCCACCATGATGGTGCCGAAGATGGTGTGCCCCATGGCCACGTACCCCAACAACAGGACGACCATGACCACAAAGAAGCACAGGATATCCGCCAAACCATTCAGCATGGCACGTGCAATCACTCGACCAGTCGGAAAGGCAGACAAGTACTTCCTCGCCCGTGGCGAATGCGAGTTTTCACGATGATTTTTTATAAATGAATAGTGAAGCCAAGAATAGCCATTTCGGATAGAAAGGAACTAAGGAACATCGTCCAAATGATGTGGAAACAGTGGTAGAAACCAGTGGTGACTTCTTGGAAGTGTGGAACCTCGAAAATTGCTGGCTTTCCCACCACAAACTGCCACTACTGTACAACATGACGAAGCGCCAATCAGAACTGGGGGTTTAACTCCAGTTTCCCTCGTACGATCGGATACGCGGCCAAAGGGCAAGGGAGAGCACTCCTAGGTCTGAAAGTCCCCGCAAACCCCAAATCGTTGGCCTACTTTAAAGAAAGGGAATTCGAGGGGGCATCCGGCTTTTGATGCACCATTTGCCACTCAGCTTCTGGTAGCACAAGAAGAGAAAGATTGTGTTTGCAGCGCAGATCTGCAGTCGCGGCAGATTGGTCAAATAGGCTTCTCCACTAGCCTTTTCTCATCTTTTCTCCAGAAAAAAGTTTTTTTCCATATTTTTCCTAGCGCAGGTCTTAATGAGCTTCGTGTTTCATGTCGGTCAGGTCTCATTTTGGGCATGTCGGTGTGAAAAATGTCGGATCCATCCCCATGCATCGCGGCACTCTCCGGACCTGGGTGAAGAAGCGCATCTGTTGACTGGCCTGGCGGATCGGGGTGGGATCCCATCCGAAGTTTCACATGGTTATCACATGTTATCACATGGTTATCACCTGAAAATCTACATGGAACAGCGGAATAGCCTTTTTTTCAGGCTGTTTTTCTTGTGATTTGTTGCAGCATCTTGCAGCAACTTCAAATGGATCCCCTGGCCAAGAGGCGGAAAAAACCTGGCCGGCCTGTGCAAACTTGGAGATGGCCGTGTAGTCGCTACAGAGCCCCGTTTCCGCGCATTGGGCTGGAGTCCATTCCTTGGTTTCAGGCGTTCAGGTTGGTTTTTTCCAAAAGTTAAGGCACTACTGTCCAATTCACGGCAAGTTGAAGGCTCAACATGATGATCACCAATTGAAGGGGTTCCCCTCTTTTCAGGCACCTGCGCCGAGCTTCTGGGCTCTCGGCGAAGTAGAAGCTCTGCGTTAGGTCTAAGAGAACGAAAGAGTACCTAAGGCATCAGCATGAATCTGGGCGAAACGATCTTATTCTTAGGAATCTATGAAGCTGAAATGAGGAGATTTTAGAGTGCTTACCGCTACCTTCATTTTACGGCCCGGAAACCGAACGATGCCAAAGTTTCCATCACCCTTCAAGCAGCCATATATATATATGCATACACGTACAATAAATCTCTGTATTAATTAATGTGAATAATATATACATTATATATACACAATACACGCTATGTATATATATACATATGTGTCATATATATATATATCATATATATATATGCATCATGTACACATCATATATGCACAATGTGTACATTGTATATATATAACACATACATAAGATATACCTAATAGATAGATACTGCACATAGATCTGTACCGATCGAGGCGACCCCCGGGGATGTTTTTGCCCTTGCCATCCAAGATGCCACATGACTAACGTCAGCACAGTGCTGATACCGCTCAGGAAGTCGAAGACGATGAAGGGATGCTGCACGATGTGGAAGACTAAGACCTGGCAGTCACCATTAGCAAGATATGGGTGATTTTATGAAGATGCATTTTCTATATATGATATCATGCATCTTCCATATTATGTGATTTCATCATATTATGCTGTACTCCCCCAAGATCAAATACCCCCGTATATCAAAATCAAGGGCATGGAATAGCATCAACAGAAACGGTAAAAACGTGTAAAAACATGTAAAAACGTGCTCAGGTTGCAAGACTCCGCTTTGCAGCTGGGGTTAGAACCCAAAATTCTCATCAATTGCCACGCAGGAGACTAGGACTAGGATTTCAGCGACCAAAGCTTGGGGATGCAACGAAGAAAAAAAGTGGACGTAGTTTGAAATAAGCATCCAATCGGGATTGACCATTAGGATGCCCGCAAGTCAAGTCGGTCACTGTTTTTTGATGCTTTCTTGGCCCACATCCCCTGTGAGTCGAAGGGAAAGAACCGCAGTGATTACAGCCAATCTGTGTGGACTGTGTAGGTGCGGACCTATATCATGTTGCGTGCGGATCTTTAGATCTTGTCGCCGAATCCTTTGGATCCTTTGAGAAAGCTGAAATCATCTGTTTCTCAATCGATCAATTGAGTTTTACAATCATCAAATCATCATAGTTAAAACAGATTGAAATCATCTGCTGTAGGAAGTGAAGATATAAACGCGTCGGCAAATAAGGTTAGCCCCCTGCAACAAAAAAACAAAAAAAAAACAATGTCAATTCTTCCTGAAAATTGAAGACCTCCAAATTCCCGAAACTGTTTTGGTTTCCTATATTTGGGTGGTTCTCAAATCGGGGTACCCAAAACCATTGGATACGGTAATCTAAAAAAAAATGACCAATTTTGGAGAATGTTGGATGATGTTTGGGTTCCTCATGGGTTCCCCATATTTTTCATATGCTAAGAAATCCCATTGCAATCTATAAATGGATCATGTTTTTCCCCCATCATTCCTCATTCAGCTGCACCTGAAAGGCAACAAAGAGCCGATGCCCGAAGGTGCCTGCCTTGCCTTTCCTGGTCGGTTTGGGCGCCCTGGTTTTCCAAAACAAAGGGTCTGCAAATTCCACCATCATCATCCATCATCTACCACGTGGTGGTTTTATGGGAAAATCATAGGAAAACCATAGGAAAATGGTGGTTATACCCTCTGGTAAACTAACATAGCTATGGAAAGATCCACCATTTTTAATGGGAAAATCCACTATTTCTATGGTCATTTTCAATAGCTATGTTAAATTACCAGAGGGTATCACCTGGTAGATTTCAGGCTCTGGCTTCCGGCTTCCCCAGCCTTTTTTGGGGGAAAAAAATACTCCAACAACATGCTGAAAGCCCAAGACCCAGCTTCTTGATGCCGGCCAGCAGGACGCAGTAGACGGCTCGCATGCACTTGGCCAAACGGCCGACGGTGAAGGCGATAATCAAAATCTCCAGGATTAGGCGGATGGGGAAGAATGCACTGGTCATATCCGGCAGCTTAATGGGGAAGATCTTGATCTCCTTGTCAATGTAGCCACCTGATAAATCATCAAAGGGGATGATCTATCTGACACAAGTTGCACGGGAAAACAAACGGATCTTGGAAAGAGGATGCCAACTCGAAAGAACAAACCATTTCTTCATCCTCGACCCAAGAGATTAAAATTCCAGCCAAAATCTTCGAAGAAGCTCAGCTTCAAAACAATCCCCTACAAGTATCGTTGTTTTCTCACAATCCCAAAGACGAATTCCAGCAAACAATGTCCCAGCCACTGGTGGTGAAATCGAAATTGATGCAAACATAGAAGAACATGTCGATGTTTCCATTGTAGGACACGAAGTCTAAGGTCATCTTAGAGGTCTGGTTGGTAGCAATGCCTTTCAAGCGCATGTCCAGAAGCGCCGGTATCGTCACCTCTGAAGGATGATGATGGACGAGCATTGTTGGGTACATGAAAATTGGAGATATGATGGGGATGTATATACTGCACATGTATATATATATATATACACATACAATATATATTATGGTAGTATATGTGTACATATATGTACCTACGCACGACGTAACCTGACTGTGACGTGACGTGACGTGAGGTGAGGTGAGGTGAGTTAGGGTGAGGTGAGGTGAAGTGAAGTAATGTGATATGATGTGATTTATGCATGCATGCATGCATGTATGTATGTGTATGGTGGGTATGTGTAAGTGTATGTGTATATGCATGTGTGCGTTTATGTATGTAGATATGTAGATATGCATGTAATGTAATGTAATGTAATGTAATGTAATCTATGTGTCTATGTACCTATGTTTATATGTATCGATCCATCGATCCATCCATCCATCCATCCATCCATCTTTCTATCTATGTACAGTATGTGTGTGTATGAGTGTGTGTATGGGTGTCTGTATGTGTGTATGTATTTGTATATGTGTGTGTATGTGTGTATGTATGTGTGTGTGTATGTATGCGTATACGTATATGTATACGTATGTGTATGTGTATGTGTATATGTATATGTATATGTATATGTACATGTGTATGTATGTGTATATATATATGTATATGTATATATATATGTATATGGGCCACGGTCAATATTTAGTATATAGCTCCAAGTCAATTTTTGAAGAGTGTATTATCGTTTTTCAGGTTTTGGGAATATGGCAAATGTTATCGTTTTTTGAAGAGTGTATTGTCGTTTTCCAAGCCCCAGCTCAATGTCCAAAAAATAAATAACGATGTCTCGAATAGGACTTTCCATTACGGTAGATTTTGGCTGTAGCTCATATGGATGTTGATCTACTGGGGATCAATCCCAAGATGCTTGGGATGCCCAGGGGTAAGGGACGAAAGCTTCGCAGCAAGCTTTGCATGAAAACACAATCATCCTGAAGTTCATGCGATTGGAGATTCCAGCCCCCAATACCTTGCTAAAGCAAGAGGGACTTCAGCTAGCAGAAGCTAGCTTCCGTGAAAACAAAATCGATCGTTGAACACACATACACACAAACAGATGTTGGAAAAGCCAGTAATGTTGAAGTGTGAAAGGTGGACCTGTTTGCGGAACTACAGTAAGGAAAATGGGCAGGATAAGGCAGGAGATGGAAGAGTGGGAGTGAAATTTGAATCATATACATACAATAATATATATATATACTAGTACTACGTATATATATTATATACATCATATCCCAGACATGTTGGATTCAAATGATTCAGAAAAAGTCCTTCAAGAATTTTGGAGGAGAAGTGGACGATGAGGTGTTCAGCATTGGAAAATCCACCGACCCGACCTCAGGATCCACGCTCAACATACAGCTGAAGCCCATCTCCTCAGTGTAATTGCCACAGTACTTCTGCAACACCTCCTGGGTGACCAGCTGCGGTGTCGAGCTCTGGAAAAATCTACAAGTCTGGGAGCTCTCCGAATTTTCGAATCCCTATTTGAGAGAATTGAGTCGTCAAAAAGAACAGGATCAAGAAACCTCACTCAGTGAGGCCCTTACACATTGCTGCGTGTCTTTCTGGTTCCCCACGCATGCGCGCAAGTGATAAAATTCCACAAACTGGAAAAGGTTTGCATAGTTTCGGATGATTCCACCTACAACCCCTCATTTTTGGTGAGATTATCAAATCTGCCTGTCGCATCATAAGCCTCTGACAATATTACCTTGGCCAATGGACATGGTTCCTCTCTTGCGATTCCCTATGATGGTCATTGCTTGGACGAAAACCCTAACTCATAGACGTTTTAACCCATGAACTCCCCTGAAATCCTCAAGTTATCATCTTCTTATCAAAAACCCAACTCCACCGTGCATTTCCCCCCAGTTCGGCCATCCTCCCCCGTCCTGCGCCCGTAGATCCTTCAGCTCCGTCCGCTCCTTCACCAGGCTGTCGCCGCGAATCAGTTGCGCCACCGGCAGTCGCGCCGTCACCGACAGGTTGGACACCGGAACGATGTGGTCGTACTGTAAGGAGAGGCGGACGGGGCGTTGGCCCAGCAAAATGTTCCAGTCGTTGATGACCACCTTTGGAGGCGGCAATGGCGGCCTAGATGGATCAATGGAGGGGGTTGTTATGACATTTCCGGGGTAATTTTATTGCAAATAAAATGAATGACCTAAGATCCAACATGACTCGATGATGGTGAATGGAGAATGATGTGTGGAATACCAACCCGAGCAAGACACGGGAGCTTGGTTCTGAAGCAGACCTGGATCATTGCACGTTGAACAAAACATCCTAGGGCACCTAGGTGGGGCTGCCATTGACACCTGGCCATGTGTCTCCAACTGGCACTTAGTGATGAAATCAGTCTGGTGAAACTGGTGAAAACGATCCCAATCTTGTCACACACTGAAAATCACCTAGGAGCTGGCCACATGGTGCAAGTGAGGGGGTCCCAACAACTGACTTCCCACCGCTGCACGGTCCACCTGCTTGTACTGAGGTGAAGCTGCGTAGTTCCCCAAGACATTGTCGCTGCTTGAGGAATTGTAGAGGGCCTGGCTTCAGAGGTCGCGCGAATGGTTTCAGCGATGGTTTCAGCAACAAATGCAACAGATTCTGTCGGCTGCGTAAAATGGAGATCCAACTACGAGCAACTACAACCAGGAGTATCATATGATATTTTTTTAAAAAAAAAATGTTATATTATACTATTACAAGAGAAGCGAACAGAAGCCCCTTCTTCAAGGGTCAAAACAACCCCAGGGATCCGTGGTCATTGGATGCCAGCTGCAGGAGGAGAGGATCCGCATGGCTCAAGTGCGCCTAGAATTGATGTCCTCGCCTCACATCAAATCCATCAAATAATGTCGCAGGACATCAATTCATGAACTTATGAAGTAACTTATGTCCAAAAATCCAACAAAATCGAATCAGAAAACGAAAGAACATGTGTTGTTTGAAACTTTTTTAAAGATCTGGAAACTGCGTTTTTTTCATAGATCCACCCCCCACCCATCCAGCATTTGCCATTGGCACCCACCCCCCTGGCGCGTCCTTGGAGAAGGACACGGCCAGCCAGCGAAGCACGTCCTCCCGCGTTTCAATGCGATCAAAATCCATGTCGAGGTCGATCTCCCGCGACAGGGGGTTCACCTTCCAGCCATGGATCCAATAGAAAAAGCTGGGACTTTGAAGCAAAAAATGTCGAGAAAGTGGGATCTTCATATCTTATTTACTTATTTATATATGGATGGATTTGGAAAGAACCAAACATGTGGATTTAATGGGATTCAATATGATTGGCTTGGGATTTATAGATTGAAACGGAAGTGTGGAGTTCAAGGCACCAAGAATTCTGCAGCTCGGCCTTGCTGAAGGTGGGTCTCTTCAAGGCTTCCGTCAGGGACTGCACCACATCGTGCCCCTCAGGCACCCAGAGAACCATGGAGATAAAGATCACATAGATGGCACCTGGGATACGAGTTGAGCTGAAGTAATAGGGATTATCAGACTTAGCATAATAAACCTATCATATTCTTGGGAAACTCTATTCGTAGCTCCAACTGGCTCCCCATTCAATAGGAAATACCCCTAGCTCCTGAGAGAAGCCAGTAAGATCACTGCTGGTTTCCAGCCCTCCAAAAATAGCTGATGGATAGAAAACGACAGAAATGTCTTTCACTGGTCCTTCCCATTCTAAAGAGTTCAATTTTGAGTGGTTACGGTTACTTGACCGTATGGAGTGCTTCTCAGACTGGTCGTGATACCTTCACTTTACCTGGCTGTGCCAAGGCACAGAAGCCGGTGAAGGGAATGAGCCCCCACTTCTGTGTGGGATACGGCTCCATTCCTCCTGTGGCATGGGAAGGGAACCGTGGAACCTGCTCGGATTTTAAATGGCCAACCTAGGAATTGCCCCCCTTTCAATTACCCAATCTTTTTGTTGAGATACCATGTGTTCCTCCATCAAGAGCCCCTAACAAAAGTAACAACATGCTTAAAATCAGCTCATGATCAACAGCTCACCCCACTTTCCAATCTAGATGTGCCATGATCAAAACGGTCAAAAATGATCAAAAAAAATGTATTTTTTGTTGATGGTGGTTGTCCCACCATGATTCAATGATAGGAAAGCCTTCTTTTTCTCTGTTGTTTTCTTTTTTCACCCTCTGGTAATTCAACATAGCTATAGAAAATCACCATATGAATAAGTAATTCATCCAGAATCGGGCCATGGCTTCCATAGCTAATGTCAACCCTGGACTCATATTCACCCCTAGGCTGTTGATTATTGTTGGTGTACCATTTAAAGTATCAGATGACATCACTAATTCGGATGTTTCCTGAAATGGGGGTACCCCCAGTCACCATGGGTTTAAAAAATCCCAAAATACCAAGTCATGGTCATCACTCGGATGATTTGGGGTACCCCCATGACTTTACCAAAAAAAAATCATTTCGGAGTGTCTGAACATGGGTACATTCCCATTTGTTTCCACGGGGATTTCTGCGGTTTTCCCCCGGCCCCTGGCCATCCCCACCTGCTGTCTTCAGATCCCGGGCGCGAAAGTTGAGTCCCAGGACCTTCTTGGCCCAGGCCACCTGGATTGCCCCCAAAGGTTTGGGGATTTCCACCTTCGGAGAGCATCAAACATGGAGGAATTCGATGAAGAATGGACCTAAAAAAGATGGATCCATGAGGATCAATGGATTTTCTCATGGATTGATGGACTGACCTAAGGGATTCTTTGAGTAAGTCATGGTTTCAAGAAGAAAAATTATCCCATCTGCAGCAATTCTGGAACATTGAGATATGACTCTGGAACGTTGAAACCCAAAAAATGTATAACAATTGATTAACATGGTGAATCGTCCAACTCTAGACTCTAGATATGGCCAGTGGGGTGTCTGCTTGGCTTCTCTTAGTCGAGTATCCGATGTTGCAGGTCACCACTAGAAATCATTGGTTCCCAAGGATCAGTTCCGTCATGCACGGTACCCCCACAAACCATACATTCTCACACATTATATATACAGATATACATCATTATCGACATGATCAAGTTATATAGATACCATCAAAAGACTATCAAAAGGCCATTAAGCCATGGTCCCAAACAAGGGGATCACTGCACGGTACCTGTTGCTTGAAGAAGGACGCCAGCTGATCGCCAGCCAGCAGTTTCTTGGTCCTCTGGCGCTCCTCAAAGCTGCGGGTTGCGTCGTCGAAACTGGTCAGCACGATGGCGCGACTCAAGTACTGCAGGATGAAGAAGAAGAGAACCTGTTATTTTTTGATCTTTTTTGAGGGGGCAACATGGGCAACTATACACCAAAGCCAACCAGACCTCCAGAAATCCAGAAAAAAAATGCGGATAGTTCGCCAAACAAAGGCGGGAGAACAAAGTTGTGATACCTGGCGAGGAAACCACCGATGTTTCACCCCCCTTTTTTGGGGGGGTGGGATGTAGTAGGCCTAGTAGGCCACGCCACGAAATGTCAACGCAAAATTGCGATTTCACCAGATTGCTGCGATGCGGCAACCAACCCTCCAGGGGAATCCCAAAAATCATCCAACATTTGGGTGTTGGTTAAGCACTGAAAATCACAAAAATCTCCTGGATCCAAGCAGATGATATAGATTTTGACTCGACTGACAGCTGCTTCTCCGTGAAGCAGATCTTTTGCCCAGGCAAAGTCGCCAGGGCCCAGGAAAAAAAAAAGCATGGCCGGGGCACCATGAAGACCAGATAGAAAAAGAAGCCAGTGATGGGAAAGGACAACCGCAGATCTTCCACCACGTCCAAACGACCAAACAACATCTCCGTCAAACTGATGGCGGTCACCTGACAAGGAATGCTCGAAGGAACGCCGGGGCCGGGCCAAGCTTCACCGGTGTTGAGTGATAGCTTGGAACGGTTGAGAATCACCTTTGGGGGAGATATATGAAGTTCAAATCACCAAAAACATCAAGCTGATTCAGATGTCATATCAAAAACAAAACGGTTCTTCCCATCATGATCCGCCCAGGCCTGGATATTGCTGAAGTCCCTCACAGTCTTGCCGAACAAGAGATTGCACCAGATGACAAAGGCAAAGAAGACGTCGCAAAGGATGATGACCAAGAAAAAGACCTGAAGAATGGTGGGATCCTACCCATAGCTACAACTGGGGTGTGCCTAAGAGCTGATTGGGATTTTTCCAGCGCATTCACATCAATGGCGATTTCACCCTTGAGTTCGTTCCCCTTTTGTGTGGTTGCTTCTTCAATGTTCAGCATTAACCATTCTTATTAACCAGCATTAACCATTCTTATTAACCGTTATTAACCATCATTAACCATCATTAACCATCTTGTTAACCAGCATTGTTAGAAGGAAAATGGGAATCGCCGGGGTATGAAAAAACACTGCAACTGACATCAGCATCACGGTGACCAAAAAAACAACATCCAGGTGATCTAGAGACATTTTTCTGCATCAGCCCTCCACTTAGATCCATCTTCAAAGATTTTATATCTGCCATTTGAGCAAAACTGAAATAGATTGAAATAGAACTTAAGTGAAGAGAATTTTTCGAATTGGAACTGAGATGAACTGAGGAATGATCTTCAACTCTTCAACATCTCATTTTTGACGCCATCCAAAAAACTGCCATCTGCTCCAGGTGGCAGGTGTGATGGATCTGCTCACAGTGTCCACCAAGACCGAGATGCGTGGGAAGAGATCACCTGAGGCGGATTTCAACATCTAAAATCTTTCAAAAAAGCACCCAACATACATCACCCAACCAGCCATCCACATCGCCACATCCCCCTCCAGATCATCCAGGGGGCTAAGGTATTGGACCAGTCCCCCAAAGAGGAAGACCATCATGAAGCAACTGGCCAGCAGAAAATTGCTCCATGCCACCGCCTCGTTCTCGAAACTGGGCAGGTCTAGAGCCAACGTGGAGTCCAAGTCCTTGCGAAGCTTGCGGTGCACCAAGGATCCACGTCCGGAAGACCCCCAGAGATCTCTGGAAAAAATTGGATGGATACGGGGGGGAAATCACCACTTTCCCTCCTGACAGTCGTTTACTTCAAATAGGTTGAAGCAATCCTGAAGGCCGGGAAAAAATGGCCAGCAATGGGGCTAGAGGAGCAACACCATATTGGTCTTGGGGCTTCGTCAATGGAGATGGTGAGGCCAGAAAATCGGATGAGTTGGAGGAACCAATTCTGCTGATTTGTGGACATGCGACATGTCTAGGTCAGTAGATTTTGAGGTTCCCAGACTTTGCAAATCTGAGGGCAAAACAACAAACACCACAATGATATCGGGAATTCAGCCAACCATCCTTAGTTTCTACTGATGCGGGGTCGGCTGGTGTGGTCCCCTTTTGGGCCGAGCATCTGTTGCAAAGGTCTTGGTGAAGTTCGAGATGCTGTGATGATAGTATCTCAAGCCAATGACCGACATGTGCAGCAAGACGCCAATATCCAGCATGAGCTGCCAGAAAGAGAAGTAACGAAGTCCCGTGGTAATCAGTTCGTAGACCTCGGCGCTGTGAAATCGCTGCCAACCGCCCAACCGCCCAACCGCCCAACCGCCCAACCGCCCAAGCCGTTGCCATCTCCGGCACCCTGGACCGGTGACCTCCTTAAAGAAGTAATAGGCCACCAACAGGATATACAGGCCATGCCAAACATTGAAGCCTTGCGCGGCAAGATGCAGCAAGACGTTTAAGGCGTGGCAAGATGATGCAGGAAGTGCCCAAGTAGCTACGCCCATGACTGGCCCATGACCCTTGAATGTGGAGTTCTTCAATTTTGGTCACTTCTTGGGGAGATACGTCACCGCTTTTTGTTGTGTAGATATGGGATTGTCTAAAAAAAAAATCAGAGAAAAGACTTGAAATCCGTTGGTCAATCAAAATGTTCACTTTGAAAACAGCCATGTGGATCCATTTGGGGGATCAGTCCACCCTTCTCAGACACACAAAACATCAGCCATGGCATCCCAATATCTAATGGTGCCCATCCGACCTGGCCAAAAGATGGAATTGGGATCCTCTCGTATCAGGTCCAAGTCCTTCTGTGGAATCCTAAGGCCGCCGGTAAAAACTGGCCCCTTCGGCTGGAAAAGCTGGCCGGGTCTCTTCGACTGTTTCGACTCTAGACCTCGGAGCTGATGTAAATCCGTTGTAAATCATGTCGTAGAGTCGTAGAGCCCAGATCCTATGCTCTATCACTCCGAATCAGGTCCTATCAGAACTGGGGTCCCATCATTGACAAATCCACCCATGATCCTAGATCACGATCCACATCAGCTTCTCTTCAGCTTCACCTGCATTGTCTGTCACCACTTCAGCTGGTCATGCTAAGAGACGCTTGATCCTCACTCAACATGCATATGTCCGCCATTTGAACTTCTGAACCCCCCAAAAAAAAGAGTTTCCAATTCACCAACCATCGCCTTCAGGAATCATCCCAGTCCAGAGTCCCACCCAGTCCCGCGACTGTTGTGGACATGTCCGCCTATCCAATGGTTGCTTGAATCCCAATTCCCTAGAATTTCCCCCAACAAGGGACAGGCACTTTTTTTCTTATCGTTGGTGGGCGGCCCAGCAGCTGAGAACGCCATTGCCATTCCCCTTAGCCTTAGCCAACTCTCCATATCGAGGCCAAGAAGCACGAGATGATTGATGCTGCGGCCGGTGGAGACCAATCCGCTGGCATCCACTTTGAACTTCAGCACTACCCAACCTGCAGTACCGGCTCGGACGGGACAAGCAGCATTGGTTGTCCATCCTGCAGAGGCACGGGTGAGATTTATGTAAGTCAAAAAACAAATATAAGTAAATGAATAATCCAAGATAATCCAAGTATGGAGATCAGTGAGATCAGTTTCAATATGACATGAAAGTTCTTTTCAAAAAGTGCCCCCCCCAATTCTCCATCACCAAAATTGTCCAACGGTGTCACACAGGGATACACCAACTGCTCCGAGCAACTCACCACATCGTGATTTGGATTCCAGTTCATCCAATCCACCACCAAGTAGCCTCTGCCAAAACGGCCGGACTGCTACAAAAACTACAACAGCAACAAAGAAAAAACAATGGGGTAATTATACACGATTTTAAATTTGATACAAGAAACGATTGAAAACCAATTGGGTTCGAGGGTCCCCTAATTTCAGACAAACTCAAATTCAGCAACAATTCATGTTCAATACTGTTGATGCTGCTATGTTTCTGTATACATTGATTTTTCAGTTTGCTTCTTACGCTTGAAAAATGAAAGTGTACCCAGCTGACCAAACCCATTGCCGGCCTGTCTTGGGGCCAAGGAAACCTCCCAAAATCCAATCGTTCAACTGCTTGAACATCAAACCCTGGGAGGAGGGTGAATCCCCATCCCCGCTGTTCGAGAAGTTCTGTTTCAGAGCAATGATGCCGTCCACTTGCTCTTGCGTCCAGTAGTGCACTCCCTGCGGGTCTTGGAGCAATTGCAGTCCCAAAAAGGACATGGTGTTTACCCCGATTAACCATGAGAGATGCCTGATGTTCAAAATGTGGATGAATCAAAAGCTATCACGTTCCCATCGTGTACGATGGAGGGGTGAACATCCACAAATCACAACCACTTGACGTGAAACCATGCCAATTGCGGGTTTTTATGTACATACCATCCCATGTCCACATTTCATACAGCCATACATATCTGCCTATATGTGTACATATATTGACATATGCGTCTACGCATAATATACGTATACATACTATATACGAAAAGAAATGTAATTACCGTACATGTAGTATCAAAAAATGTATACTGTTATTGGCATTATTACTATTATTCCTATTATTGCTTATTATTGCGTTTTATTGTTAATTATTGTTTTTCGAAGGAAGTTTAGTTGGAAAACTTCCGAGTTACGGACGATGGTCATGGTTAGCATTCACACCATGATGTCAACCACATAGTCATGTTCATCTGAAACATATAGCCATGTCAACCACAAAGTTTGCAAGAGCGGTTAGCGCGCGAGAGCAGCACAGGAGAGAAACAGCTCGGAAGCATGTGAATTCACGGGTGAAAACACTCTCGGGCGCAAAACCCTGCGTTTTCTCGGGCAATGTGGCTCCTAGGGTCACCGAAGTAGGGTCCTCGATCTGGGAAAGTTGTGGACAAAAAGCGCACAGGACTGCAGCGAGAGCTCGGTTTGCACTTGAAGATGCTAAAAAATTTGATGGTCTCAGACTCAGAGCACTTTTCAAAGATAAGGTCGGAAAAACTTGCACGAGACTGTAGCGAGAGCTTGATTTCGCAAAAAATACGTAAACAGCCGCCACCATGTTCGGAGGCTGCGCGAAAGTTGGTCGATTTCGCACGACACTCCTGCCATGCGGGCTTACAACTGGCTGTGACAAAACGCATTGACACGCCTGCGCGCAGCAAAGCAGTTAGCGATGCTGCGACGCTCCTGGCAAGCGGCATGAAGTGGAATTGCAGCTGGACGTTACTAAACGCAGTGTAACAGCCGCGCGAAAGGTAGTTCCTGCCATAGTGCTACTCTTGTGCTATGCGGGATTGCTGCTGGAGGTTCCTAAACGCATTGTAACAGCTGCGCGAAGAGAAGAATTGGGCTGCAGAAGCTACAAAAGAGCTAGCTGAGAGGCAGCTCAGAGCAGGGTGAGAGAAGAAGTAGCCCAGATAAGAGGCTGTTCGACTGTCAGAGAAGAAGCAGCTGAGACTTGGCGAAGAGGTCGCTCAGTGAAGAAGTAACTCAACAAAGAAGTAGCTCACTCATCCATCCATCCATCCATCCGTTCATCCATCCATCCATTCATTCGCTCATTAGTTGATTCATTGGCTCATCGGCTCGCTAATTCATTCATTCATTGGTTCACTGGTTCATTGGTTGACTGATTCACTGATTCATCGACTCACTCATTCACACGTTCATTGGTTCATCGACTCACTCACTCATTCGTCGATTGGTTGCCTCACCAATTCAACGATTCACTGACTCATCGGTTCATTCATTTACTGACTCACTGAATCATCGGCTCATTGATTGTTGATTCATGGGCTCAGAAAAATCACTCATTCATTGATTCGCTGGCTCATTGGTTCATTGATGGAGACATTGATTTATTGAATCATGAGTTCACTCAATCAATGATTCTTTGATTCATTGGTTCATCGACTGACTAATTCACTCATTTATTGATTCATTGACTCGTTGATTCATTGGTTCACTGGTTCATTCGGCCAGTTGTGCATGGATTCTTTCATGTCATCTCACTCGCGTCTCGACCACCATTTGCTCATTCGTTGATGATGATGATGATGATGATGATGATGGTGATGATGATGATGATGGTGGTGGTGATGATGATGATGATGGTGGTGATGATGATGATGATGATGGACCTCACAACTTCAGCAATTCATTGCTTCTGCGTTGTGCATCGCAAAACTTTCCTATAGGCCATTGGTTTCTTATAGCCATTTCATTTTTGGAAGCTTCCGCCCATATTTACACACACTGAATCCCAAAAAAAAGGCTGCGCCTGCAGAAAGCCTTGTGTGGAGCCGTAAGCCTCTGCAAAGAAGCCCCCCTGAGAAACACGATGTGCACCACAACGTGTTGCGAGGGAAAAGGGGGATGGGTGCTCCATGGGGTTTGAATCATCAAAAGTGTGGAATTCACCATCAAAAATGTGGAAACCACCATCAAGACTCAGGGTTTTCGCAATTTCGCCAACACATGTTTGGTTTTAGCCATCAAAAATGGAATTCTAATACCATCAACTTATGGTGTTACATGGGGAGTTCGGAAACATTCACCAAGGAAAATGGGAAACTCCTCAGAATTCGGAGTGCAACCCTCCACTGTGATGTTCCTTGAGTTGGCCCTTTGGGGAAACTTTCCAGGAAGCCAGATTCCTTGTCATCGTGAAATTGTTCCCCTGACTTTTGGAATCATGGGAGGATGCATCAATACAACATGGATGATCCATACGAATACCATGGTTCCATTGGTCTAAATTTGAACACACAAAAGCATGGAGAGAAATGGATGATCAATGGGAGAAATTGGCAAACAATAGTGAACATATCATGAACGGCCTGCATCTGCAGTTTCAAGACTCTTAAGTTTAGCCCCACATCCAACTGGGGAAGGGATGGTGATTGACCAGCTTCACGATCTCAGTGAGTTCCCAGTCCAGAGACATTTTCCTCCCAACCCTACATGAAACCAGAAGAAGTGAAGGTATGTTCCCACTAAAATGTAGGGGATTTTCTGGATTTCCATCACTTCCATGGCTTCATCTAAAGCACCTGTTCAGACCTAGCTTCTAAAGGTCGGTTGCTGGTGTGCACAAAGCGCTTCATCAAGGGGAAGTACGAGGTCCGCCCGTTGGTGGATTCGATCAGCGTGGGGTACACGTTCACGCTGCTGTGGTTCCAGCATGGTGTCTCCACCGGAGGAGTGCTTACCAACCTGGGGATCACGTTACCATCCGTCAGAAAAACACGAGTTGCGGATCCGTAGAACTACCAGAACATGTTGCTGCAGATGTTGGAACCAATTTGAAATATTGGTCAGCTGGTTGAGTGTGAGATTGCCATCTTCTTCTTGGTTGTTACTGTAAACTGGTTGATTTGGTTGCTGTGATTTGTTGCAACAATCTTCCCCAGAGAGTTCAGAGTTCCGTAATGTTCCATACATCCATTTCTGGGGCATAACCAAAGAATGAACCAACACTCCTGCTGACCGATTTTAGGGTTTGATGGATGCCACCATCAAATGCGAAAGAAATACGAAATCTGGAGGCTTGAACCGCGCTTGTTCCAGAACAGTGAAAATTCCCACCCTTCAACTCTCAACTCTGCAAAAACAAACGCGCACACACACACAGAAGAACAATGTAGGTTCTGCAACTCAGCAACAAATGGAGCGGCACGTGATAAAAGTTGCAATGCGTGGTGGTCAAAGTCCAGCAATGACAGAGCCGATTCTGCCGCTGCATCTGTTCGCACTTCAAGTTGCAGTCATCAACCACTGCCGAGGAGGCTTGGGACCGATCCTGGTGAGTCTGAAATTGGG
The DNA here is from genome assembly GCA_947184155.2 of Cladocopium goreaui. NCBI lineage: Eukaryota > Dinophyceae > Suessiales > Symbiodiniaceae > Cladocopium > Cladocopium goreaui. The sequence goes on from CAMXCT020000185.1 coordinate 157,573, forward strand.
TCCGGGTGGAGATGGGTCCCAGTATACTCCATTGTTAGTTTCATTGCGGAACTCACGACAGCCGAATTTGGGGAAGCTTTCCCCTAAGTTTTTAGTCAACGCAAGGCAAGGATTCTGAGCGCCCTTCATGTTCACCGTTGGATCGGAATCTAGATGGGTCGGATCGGCACTGCTGGATCGAAATCTACATTGGCTGGGTTGGGACGGTATGGGTCGGAACCTTGCGGACTACCCCGACCGTCACGACCATCCCGACGGTCCCTAAAGAAACGGGGAAAACAGAGGAATCCATTTTCTACAAACGCCAAATCAAGCAAAGTCCGGTATATTGCTGCTTAAATTATATACAAGTATACGGTAACCATGGATGCCCTTGTAGTAACATATGACACGCTCCTCCTGCCATTGCTACCTCAACAGCTTATCAATGCTTATGATAGTAGTCCCGACCATTTAATGTTAATTAATCCAGGATCGTCTTTGACGCTGATTCTGCGACGCTGCTCCGAACCTTTGGATGTTGATTCCGGGCGCTGCTCTGTGCCGCTGATTCAACTCGATAGTTTCTGACGCGGAATTTACTAGGGCACCTAGCCATGAAGAAAAAAAACTCACCTTGCTAATGGTTCCAAGACAGCCATTGAATGATGCACCAACAGAAATCTGCCCGGACCGAGGGTGCCGAAGCGTTTTTGTGTGCACGCATGATCCAGAAGCAATGGCAACAGTTGTTAAAGCCCAACATTGACACAAGCTGGGCCCCACAGGCCCAAAATGACCCTAACATGGGCCCGACATAGCGCTAAGATAGGCTCAAAATAGACACATGACATACAATAACATCGCCTGAACATGCGCTCCGAATTCGCCTCCCTTCACATCAACATAGATTTTTCAATGAATATGATTATGTTTCACGCGTTTCGAGGAAAAACAACACTGCCAAAAGAAAAACAAGAAAAGAAACGTGTTTTTGTGTATGTTTGTCATGTTCACGCCTGTGCCAAACCTAAATCGAACCCATGTTCAGCGTTTACTTGAGTTCCCGGACCCCCCGGATTAAGCCCACCTTGGATTGCTTATTTATATCTTTGAGTTTTGTCTTGCACAGTTTGCGCTATTTGGAAAGATGCTGGGTTGGGCCATTTCAAGTTGGAGTTTTGGGCCATTTTGAGGTGGTTCGAACCGTTTTCCTCACATCACAAATAGCGCAAAAACACAGCAAACATCACATGTTTCCCCCTGTAAGGTGAAGAAATGATCAAACGGGTCAAAATTATATCAGCTCAGCAGCGTCCAACATAGGCTACATAGGGTCAAAAGGGGGTCCAGCATGGACCTTATGGGGCCCAATATAGGCACAAGTATCTCAATTTGGTCTTCATTCAGGCTCAACATAAATCAAACCCAAGGCCCCAAGACCAACAAATGAGCCCAACATAAGCGATAAACAACCGGGCAATCGGATTTCTTACAGGATCTTAGAACTTTGTAACCATTAAAGAATACTTTACTTCGAGTAATCACCGCCGTGACATTATTTCGTCATAGTTTCTGACATCTCATGTGGAAGTATATGGCAAATATTGTCTGACATTCTATTCTAGCAGTCTATCTGACATTCTATTCTGGCAGTCTATCTGGCATCCGTTCTGACATCCTATTTGGCATCCTTTCTCGCATCTATTCTGACATTTTCTCTGGTATTCTATCTGGCAATCTTTCTAGCATCTATTTTGGCATTCTCTCTGACATTCTATTCTGGCATTCTATCTGGCATCTATTCTGACATTTTCTCTGACATGGGCACTGCCGGACCTCAACCGCGAGCAAGCAGTGACGACTGTGATTTGGCGCCCGCAGTTGAGGTCCGGCAGTGCCCACTGAGATATGGCGGTTGGGGTCCGGCACTGCCCACCGAGATCTGCCGCTCGCGGTTGAGGTCCGGCGGTGCCCGCTGAGATCTGGAGCTCGCGGTTGAAGTCCGCAGTGCCCACTGAGAGGTTCGGCAGTGCCCACTGAGATCTGCCGCTCGCGGTTGAGGTCCGGCGGTGCCCGCTGAGATCTGGAGCTCGCGGTTGAAGTCCGCAGTGCCCACTGAGAGGTTCGGCAGTGCCCACTGAGATCTTGCGCCCACGGTTGAGGTCCGGCAATGCCCACTGAGATCTGGCGCTCGCGATTGGCAGGGAGGAGGCAGGGAGGAGGAAGGAAGGAAGGAGGAAGAGGACGGAAGGCGACAAGCGATAAAGTCCAGAGACCCTCACCTGGCAGGTGGGGAACTACATAATAAACTTGATGGTCTCACACAAAGTTTACAAAGCGTTACAAACAGGCTTTATTGCAATTTAGTCCTTTTAAGAGATATCACATGTTCTACCCTGAGCAAACAATTCCAGTGCGGGCGCGGGTGTCGTCGTGAAGTGGCCAGAACATTTCTGGGTAAATCATAAAAATAACATACCGCATTTGGGCATTGTTCTCCTACGAACCATCATTTAAAGTTATATGTCGTGGTTAGGTTGTTGTAATTTGCCCAGCTGGTTGTTGCTTCAGGGTCATCTATGGTGGTTAGAGACGTTGGCCAGTGACGTCATCATAACTTGTTCAAATGGGGGTTTGTTGCAAATTTGCTTACGCCAAATCTCATGACCCCAAAAACAGCTTCCCCCATAGATCCCCCTTGGTTTTTCTAGACCCCGATGGACAACCTCCTCAGATCTTGACCCCTCCAAGGCACATAGAAGTAATCCGTCAACAGCTCACCATCGCAGGTGGAGATGGGCGCCTGAAGGTGGTACCCTCTGGTAATGACGAACCGTTTGCTATGGAAAATTGTCAGAGGGACCTATGTGTGTGTGTGTGTGTCTATGTATATATATATATATGGTTGGTTGGTTGGTAGGTAGGTAGGTAGCTAGGTAGCTAGGTAGCTAGGTAGCTAGGTAGCTAGGTAGCTAGGTAGCTAGGTAGCTAGCTAGGTAGCTAGGTAGCTAGGTAGGTAGCTAGGTAGCTAGGTAGCTAGGTAGCTAGGTAGCTAGGTAGCTAGGTAGCTAGGTAGGTAGCTAGGTAGCTAGGTAGGTAGCTAGGTAGCTAGGTAGCTAGGTAGCTAGGTAGCTAGCTAGGTAGCTAGCTAGGTAGGTAGCTAGGTAGCTAGCTAGCTAGGTAGCTAGGTAGCTAGCTAGCTAGGTAGCTAGGTAGCTAGGTAGCTAGGTAGCTAGCTAGCTAGCTAGCTAGCTAGCTAGATAGCTAGATAGCTAGATAGCTAGATAGCTAGATAGCTAGATAGCTAGATAGCTAGATAGCTAGATAGCTAGATAGATCGATAGATCGATAGATGGATGGATAGATAGATTGATAGATAGATAGATAGATAGATAGTGTGTGTGTGTGCGTGCGTATCATCGAAGCACATGGGCCATGTTCAACAGCTAAAACTTTACGTTAGATCTCTAGAGGGCTTAAAAAAATAGGGCAATGTTGAGATGCTATCTGGACCACTTAGGATGATTTATAATGATTTTTGATAGTTCGTGATGATTGTTGATGATTTGTGATGGATTGAAAATTCTAAACTTTATTCAACCTATTCAAGGCCATGGAATTGACAGGTGTATTTTACCCAAATGATATAGTTTGAACCTATGGCCATCTGATATTTAAGCTACCTCTGACGAGAAACGAACATCCCTGGCCCAAGGCAAGTTGTGCTGTCACTAACGCGCCGAAGTTCTTAGGATTCCACCAATTGACAGTTGGCATCAAGTGGCTACGCTTTGCCAAAAATAAACAATCACCTTCCAGCCCATCCATATCTATGGGTCCATGGGCCTATCAGAAAAAAACAAAATTTCCTTCTCCCAGTGGAAAGGTCAGTTAGATAAGAACGGAACTCACTTACCAGAATGACTTATGCCCATCACAAACCATCCTCACATCCCCAGGTTTCAAGATGGCTACCACCTGAGTCAAGTCCTTGTTCAAACCCCTGGACATCATGAATAAACGCTTTAAAGAATGGATTACCAGAACCCCTTTATGTAAGCCAAACATAAACCAATCATTTGAGCATGGTTTTTGCCACCCATTCATGGGTAATGTTGAGGACGATTTGTTATAATCCAACATAATGCCAAGAGCTGTCCCAAAAAACATCCCTAAAATCATTCCATCAATTCCCGGAAAAAAAATCGGGTTATGGGTCAAGACCCTGTTACCCAAACGGTGCCTAAGTTATAGCTGGTATAGCTGGATGGTTCTTCCCCAGTGATATGGTAATTTCGCAGGTAACTTGACCCATCCCCGTCTGAGCAGTGTTCAAAAATCCTCCGTCATTCCACTGTACTGGTTGGGTAATGGGAATTCCTACAGCGGATTGTGACAACCTCCTACATATATATATATATATATACATATATTTATTTATTTATTTGTTTACATTGGATATATAATCCCTTGCAAAAATCACCCAATAGGGGTGTAGCAACCACTGCTCATCTGACATGCTTTACATCTGGCACCATCCCAAAGCCCAGCGCCAAGGCACAGAGCACCACTGCAGTCCCAGGCTGAAGTTCTGCAGTTCCTCTGCTGTGGTGTTGTCACGCGAGAACAGCCGCTGCGCCTGCTCGCTGTTGAAGCCGTACCTGATGCGGGGAGCTAAGGAGCTATGCTCATTCTGGAACAGCGAAATGATCTTGAAAAACCATCCCAGATATAAAAATGACCACAAGAGGAATAAACACCATGACGTTCGGACAAATATAATAAGTACACAAACAAACGAACGAACGAACGAACGAACGAACCAACCAACAAACAAACAAACAAACAAACCCAACAAACCCAACAAACCAACAAACCCAACAAACAAACAAACAAACAAACAAAACCAAAAAAAACAGAGAGAGAAAGAAAGAAAAAAAGAAAGAAAAGGGAAAGAAAAAAAGAAAGAAAAGGGAAAGAAAGAAAGAAAGAAAGAAAGAATAAAACAATGGTTAAATGAATGCATTACGCAAGCAATCAAAAATGCTCAAAAATAGTATGGGCCGTTATGACTAATTTGGTTCTCGGTTTAAAAATGACGGTCATCATACTATATGAGTTAACCAATCATCACCATCATGGTTCATTACTGTTCGAAGGAAGTTTGGAAGTCAAACTTCCGACAATATGGACAGATGAAAAAGCAGAGGTGGGAAGAGCAGAGAGGAGAAGAGAAGAAGAAAGATCAGAGAAGAGAAAGAATAGGAAGAAAGAAGATGCAGGCGCGCGAAGAAGGTAGAAAAGTCGCGAAACACTGTGTTTTGCCAATGGTTTGTGACTCCGGAGGGTCGAAAAGTAGGCTCGCTAAAGCGGCGGGTGCGGAGCCATCTGGCGAGATGAGAGAAGAACAGTTGCACGCCGTTGTGGCGCGATGCACATTTCGAAGTCAAAGTGCGCAAAAACCCCACATGTTCGGAACACTTTTGGAAGTTGAGTCGTCGAAAAAGTGTACGCCATTGTGGCGCGAAGCACGTTTCGAAGTCAAAAGTGTAAAAAGCTGACGGGTACGGAGCACCTTTGGACGTTCAGATGCCGTTTTGCGTGGCAGGCGCAAGGGATTGTGCACCTTGTCAAAAGTGAGCAAAACGTGGAGGTTTTGGAGCAATTCAAAAGCGTTGGCAGGCGTGGGACATTTGAAGAGGATCTGCAAAGATGAATTTCGCGTGGTAGGCGCAATACAAGAGACATGTTCATCAGAGATGCCGGGAGGTCCGGGCGCTGATTTCCCGAGAGGGGTTGCATTTTGAAGCATCAGATCTTCAGGTTTGGTAAGATGATTTTTGTGTGACACGCGCAGCACTTCGTATGATCTGGCCTGCGCAGTACTTCAGACAGATGGAGTGGAGAAGTCGCAAAACGGCCGTCAGCTCTGCACTCAAGTTTCCATTTTTGAAGGAAGTCTCCCAGAATTGCGTCGTTTTTGATGCTGTCAACTTCGAAAATTGGAGCCCGTTTTATCTGGGCTGCACCCTCACTTTCTCAGCCTGCATATGCGGGCTGGTCCTCAGCGTTTGCATAAACAGAAGGAAAACCAGGCAAAAGCAGTGGAGAAGCAGAGGACGGAGGGAAGAAGAAAAGGAACCTTGTAGAAGAACGGGAGAGCAGGAAGCGCAGGAGGGTATAGGCAAAGTAGGAGGTAGAAGAGGCGGGAGAAGACAGGAGGGAAAGCGGGCAAAGTAAGGAAAGCAGGGAGGGTAGGGAGAGTAAGTAGGAAAAGCAAGGAAAACAGTGAGCGTAGCGCGAGCAGGGAAAAAGGTACTTGCTGGAGTTTAGTTCCCCGAGCCCCTCATGACAGCCAGCATCTGCCATGAGTGCTGCGGACTCGGGGCAGAGGTGGAAGAGAAAAAAAGGGAAAAGGGGAAGGAGGGGAACGAAAAAGGAAGAGAGCAGCAGAAGAAGCATGCTGCATTTCAGTTCCCCCAAGTCCCTCATGCCAGCCAGCACCGGCTATGAGTGCTGCGGACTTGGGGCAAGAAGAATGCAGAACGGAAACCAGACAAAAAGGCAAAAAGCGAAGGAGAGAAGAAGAGGAACCTTGTAGGAGACCAAAAAGAGCAGGAAGAGCAGGCAAAGTAGGAAGTAGCGGAGCTAGGAAAAGTCAGGGAGCAGGGAGATCAGAAAGAGTAAGGAAAGCAAGGAGAGTAGGAAGAAAAAGGAAAGCAGCCAGAGTAGGGAAAGTAGAGCAAGTATAGAAAAAGCAAGGAAAGCAGGAAGGGTAGTGCGAGCAGGGAGGAGCGAGCATAGAAAGCAGAAGAGGGCACGAAGAGAGAGGTTCTTGCTGGAATTTAGTTCCCCGAGCCCCTCATGACAGCCAGCATCTGCCTTGAGTGCTGCGGACTCGGGCAAGAGGTGGAAGAGAAAAAAAGGGAAAAGGGGAAGGATGGGAACGAAAAAGGAAGAGAGCAGCAGAAGAAGCATGCTGCATTTCAGTTCCCCAAGTCCCTCATGCCAGCCAGCACTGGCTATGAGTGCTGCGGACTTGGGGCAAGAAGAATGCAGAACGGAAACCAGACTAAAAAGGGTGGAAAAGGCAAAACGCGAAGGAGAGAAGAAGAGGAACCTTGTAGGAGACCAGAAAGGGGAGGGAGAGCAAGAGAGCAGAAAAAGTAGGACAGCGAGCTCCAGATCTCAGTGGGCACTGCCGGACCTCAACCGCGAGCTCCAGAGCTCAATGGGCACTGCCACACCTCAACCGCGGACGCCAGATCACAGTAGGCGCTGCCGGACCTCAACCGCGGGCGCCAGATGTCAGATAGAATAGAATGTCAGAATATTTGTCAGATAGAATGCCATATATAATGTCAGAATATGTGTCAGATAGAATATCAGTTGGTGGGGATCACTAAGAAAATAATTATCCTTATATACTTCAGTTCATTGAAGGGAAAATCTACAGGGAAACCTGTGATTTTGGGGTAAAATTCCTACTCTCCTCTAGATTTTCCCTCAAATCAGCTTGTAGTAAAACACAAACATGCTGAAAGCCCCTTGTCTTGGCAACCATTCTGGTTCTTACATGGTGTTTCCTCAATAACCCATGGATTTACATGGTTTTTACCATGGTTTTTGCATCATCCCCCAGGGCTTCCCCGGTGCTTCCCAGGGCACTCCCGGTAGGCCCCGAAGCTCTCGGTGTCGTCGTTCTGGTAGCCCCCGGTGAAGGATGAGGCTGTGGCGGCGGCGGAGGTGCGGATGCCCGCCTTGTCCTGCAGCTGGTGATGTTAATATGATATGATAGATTAATGAAATATGGTGATTAATAGTGGTTAATAGTGATTTATAGTGGTTAATAGTGATTAATAGTGATTTATAGTGGTTAATAGTGGTTAATAGTGATTTATAGTGATTAATAATGGTTAATAGTGGTTAATAGTGGTTAATAGTGGTTAATATGATAGATTAATAGTGATTTATAGTGGTTAATAGTGATTAATACCTGATCTAATGAATATTATTTATAGTGGTTAATAGTGGTTAATAGATGTTAATATATGGTGATTAATAGTGATTAATAGTGATTTATAGTGATTTATAGTGGTTAATAGTGATTAATACCTGATCTAATAATATCTGGTTGGTGGTTGAGCCTACCCCTCTGAAAAATATGAAAGTCCGTTGGGGTTACTATTCCCAATATATGGAAAGTCATAAAAAATGTTCCAAACCACCAGCCAGTATAGATATGGGAATATGATGCCATAGTGGGATAACTCTTAGTTGATATTGTATATATTCGTCCCATATGATATTATATTATAGTGGAATATTGACAGATATAGTAGATATGGGAATATGATATTCCACTATATATGATACTATATATATTATATGGGAGTTTCCATAGATAGAGGTACCCTAAAATGGATGGTTTATAATGGAAAATCCTGCTAAAATATGGATGATTTGGGGGTACCCCCATTTCAGGAAACCACAATATAGTGGAATATGATTGCAGAATAGATATAGAATCTGTTGATCATATCTTTAGAATATAACATTTTAGTTATAATGCATATTAATTAATACATCTTGTATGAGTGTATGGCTGTAGTAGACAATATATGTATATATATATATGGCTATGGATCAATACCTATTAATACCATTTTTAAGGGGATGAACATCCATTTACCAGCTATTTTGATGTTCACCAGGGGGATAGGGTTTTGACCCATCCCCATATCAATATATGACACTGTGATACAATATGATCCAATATCTTCAAGTCCTATCCAAAGTGCGGTCCCAAAAAAACTATGTCTCCTTCCAGGTCACTTTGGCCAAGGACTGAAAGCGAGGCTCCGAGTTGTTGGTGTCTAAGACCTGCGGTTTGCTGAGCGCTTCTCCCATGAAGGGATTAAACGAATTTAGAAAACCATGATGATCAACCAGTCAAACAGTTACTAAGTGAGATGAATGTCCATAATGTCCAAGTACAGACCCCGAAAAAAAACGTGTTTTCCCTGTGGCAACAGGGGTGAACAAAGCCTGCGTACAAGACCTGAGTGGCAAAATCTATTGTGATACCCTGAAGCCAAGTCTACTTCTCCTCCTCCAACCAGGTGAAGCACGTTGCACCAAAAAAATCGGGCATATTTCTGGCCAAGAATCCTCTATTGGCTAATCATACATACATATATCATCAATATCTATACATCCATCAATCTACTAGTATCTGTCTATATATAATACATATACATAATTATACATATATATATATATCCCCATGTTTGTTGGTTAAAGCGGACACCAACAGGGCAAACGAGTGAGTTGAGCCCCCTGGGCAATTTTGAGATGCTTTCCAGGCATTCTTCTAGCGGGGTTTCGCATAGAGAGTACAATCTATCAATCTCCCAACAAGTCGCAACTCTTAATATCTTCACAGTCAAAGCACAGCTTTGCTAGCTCAACAGTTGGTAGTTTCGGAAAACTTCAAAATCTCAAACGTCATCAAATGTTGTTGTGGGTTCAGCTGGATCACATGGCATGCTTTGGCCTTTCCACACAGCCTTGACAGCTCATCAAACATCAACCGGTGCCATGTCACGTTCCGCAATGAAAAACGGACTCCGAAAAGTGGGAAATTGGCTTGTTGCACCGGCGAAGCAATGATGGCTGGGAGAGCAAACCTCAACCAATCCTCTGCTGGTTGGCAATTTGCAAAGTTGTCATCATCAAAATGTCAACCAAGTGGCATGGAATATGTTTTCCACTCAACACGCAAATGTAGTCAGAACAAAGCAAAATATGAATCAGCAGCCATTTGAGAAAAATACTCTTGAGGTGTTTGAAACCATCTATGGCAGTCGTGACTCCATCGACGCTCCCAATTTTTGGCCCCCAATGGTTCAGTACAGGGTTCGTTTCCGGATGGCTGGGAATTCAGCTTGCAACTTTTGGGGGTCCAAAACACGCCAACCAAACAGGCTTGAGCTCCCCGTTTGGAAATGTTTGGAAAACACTACAGACAATGTTGTGATATGTTGTGATATAGTAATGGTATGTAATCGTATCCCTTTCTGCTCCGTGTGCATTCCTTTTCTTGTCGTTTGAACCTCTCACCTCAAACCCCTCTTGCCTTGGTTCCAATCATGATTATCTCCATCTTACCTGCCAATCTCTATTGCGAGAAATGGCTGAAATTTCGGCCAACTATCCCCTGTAGGGACCCAGCAGAATCGCCCCCCCAGCCCCAGCCCGGTCTCCTTCACATCATCCAAGTCGTCGATGTCTGCGAAGGCTTCGGGGGTCAACATGAGATCGAACTTTCGATTGCTCACCTGGGTGAAGCTCTGAAAACGGGAGACGGACGTGAAAGAAACACAAAGAAATCATCAAACATGGTAATGCCACCATTGATCGCTGGATTTTTTTGCTACAAAGGAATAAAAAAAGGATGCAAAAATCGTGAATGAGAATCGGGGATCTATGGGTTTGTCTTAATAGAGCACCCCAACATCTCCAATGTTGTCAGGTTCTCCATCGAAAATGGCCGTAAATCGGGGCATCCCCCCGTTTTTGGACAAAGCCGTTTAGCATTTTGCAGCTGAATTCCTCCCAGGTACCCACTGTAGCACTGCACGGGTGACCACAAATTTGGACTCAATGACTCCACCCTTCCAGACAAAGTTCATGGCGGACAAAATCAAAACAATGTAGATGATCATCGAGAGCACCTACATAAGATCGCCACAGGATACTGGAGGGCTCCAAACCCAGAAATGATTCAAAAATTGTGGTTGGTTATGTCTGGAAATGGGGCATACCCGAAAGTTGTGGCCATGATTTTAAATGGTGAATAAAAGGATTAGAATGGGATCGTGGTTTACCCTACTTCAAGACAACTCGACCCTTTTCCCAGCAGATTGGAACCCCCCTCAGGTGCTGATGTTCAGAGACTTGACCACCCCAGTCCGCCAAAATCCTCTAAAGCTGGCCATCTCTGTGTAATTGTGTGTGTGTGTGGGGGCAACCCCTGTTCCGAAGGGCTTTCATCACATGTCCAATTTTTAGTTACAGTTCCCAATTTACAAGCAGGGGCACACGGCATCCTTGACCCACCGTGTGCAACGAAGCTACGGTCTTGGATGGGATATCAGGGCTGATCACCCTGACGTACCTGCAGTTGGCCACGATGTTCTTTCATTATCCAAGCTTTTTGATGACTTTCCGGTTATTATTTTTTATCATATGCATGAATAATTCGAGAAATCGGAGTCCGTTACGCATTTTTCCGTATTTACCCATTTCTGCGACTTTTGTCCAATGTGGACAAAGACGGCCTTCCTGAACTAAGCATGTAAACAGCAGAATCAGTTCAGGTGCCCTGTTGGGAATGAAAAGACTCATAGACGAGATACGGTCTTTCAAGTGTGTATTCGGCAGAGATTCCGTCATGGTCCTGTCGTGATCCGGTAACTGCCGGCGTGTGAACAGTATCCCTCTGATTTGGCTTCGGCCCTCAACTTTTTCACCACCAAAAAATGGGGGTATGTCTGGTCCTTGTCCAGAAAAAAACAACAAGGCAATACCACTGGGTCGTTTTGACCATGAATCGTAGCCATCGGTATTTCTTTGAACCGTATCCGATATGATTTGGGACTAATTTTCCCTTCCGTCCCCTCGAGATGAGTAATTCGTGCTACGGAGTTCCACTTTCCAACGGAGATCGAAGATCTCCATGGAAATTGTCGTGCATGTTTTCTCAGGCGTTGAAGAATCTCTGAAAAATCTCTGAAAATCTCTGATTGCACTTTGTGCCTCTGAATTACTCTGATTCACTCTGATTCACTCTGAACATTCGGGGTTATTCCTGAACAAAGGCTTTCGGGCCCTCCTCTGAAACAACTATGAGTCGCCAAAAGAACAAAGCAGAAGAAACAGCAATAGAGCATTTAGACTTACTCGTAGGACGGATCAGTGAGAGTTTCGATGCAGTGTTTTCACGGTACTTCAGCTTTCAGTTTCTGTACAGACATCCTGGCTCAACCGACATGTTTTTCACGTTCATTCATGAAGCCAATCACTGAAAACGTATCACACGTTGATACTTGTACAGTTGACCTTTTCTAATTGTATGTTGTCATGGTGTTCCATTTTCCATTTTCCATTTTCGACACGTAGAGTTGCATCCATGTCATACAATGTGTATTTCATTGCAGGGGACTACAGCCGTCAGGCGGCTAAAGCACCACCGCCTCGAGCACCGGCTGCCGTGGTTTCGACGTTGAGACCCAAGAGTGAGGTCCGACCTGCGCTGCCAATTACTGATGGTACTGCAAGCTTCGACCCCCCTAGAAGACCACCGGGACCAATGTCTGTAGCCCTTGAAGATGTACAGAAAATCGGTAGACCACCAGCTGCACCGAGCAGTTTGGCACCTTTACAACGTTCACCACTGAGATCCAGATCTTCTCGATCCCGTAGACCTCGTCAAACGAGATCTAGATCCGATAGCCGTGCACGATCTCGGTCCCCAGGACCTAGTGTCAGTGAAGTTCGATCAGAGGCTCGCTCTTTACAGCAAGCCCATCATACATACCCACCAGGGAATTGGGAAACTTCACTTGGAGTATTTGATATTTACGGTCACAGCGGCCAATTTCAAGAAAGACCTCCGCCGCCGCCACCACCACCCCGTCCGGTGGTGCCACAGACCGTTCGTAGTGCTCCGAATGCATCTTTGAGTGTGCCTTTAGGTAGTGCTCCTTTTAATGCGTTTTCGATTCCGAGCACGCCGTCAGGCCATGTCCCGCTAAATGATCATGAGCATTCCTTGTTTGAAATCCTTTTTTGAACCAACAAGTCAAGGAGCATCCCACTTCTGAAGCCTTTTTGCATTATGTAGCCAAGCTACTGGCACAGGCTGACATTTTGTCACAAGATTTGGGACCCATGAGAATGGCCACGTATGATCCCAGCTATTACGGATGGAATCAGGGATCTGACCAACCGGCTCCAATGGAGCATTTTTACCTTTTGCCGATCTCAATTTTGTATGATAGAGCCAACCTTCCAGCAGGGATGCCGCCGATACCAAGACGGGCGGCACCAGACAGAGGCCTCGATGAAATCATCCATCTGGCCTTCACACATGCCACAAAACCTGGTAATTTTGTTGCCATTCTCAAAAAAGGTAAGCTGGCACCTAGCAAACTCCACTTTGCAGAAAGTGAAAGTTTCTTTGCTCAGGGATTCAAAGTAGGATACACCTCGTGGGAGGCGCGCGAATTAGGTCGTATCTTGCACAATGGGACGAATCTCAGCAAGAACGAATGCGGCGCCATATTTGTGGGCCTAGCCTGGGGCACAGGAAAAACCGTGCACAATGGCGGAGAGGGTGAGTGCATTGACCTCACCCGTGGCCCGAATTCGCAAGGATGCGTGCATCACAAACATGGCCGCATGTGGGTGATAAACACCCACAGCCACTATTTGACAGGCATTGCTTGGCGATCTGATTCCCAAGCTCCCGTCAGGTTTTTCTGAATTTCACACATTCAGCTTGATTTTTCATTCGATATTGAATTAAACTTGACATTGGACTGAATGCCATAATGGCTCAGATCATCACTTCGATCTTGTCGACCGATTTCTTGAGCAGGCTCAAAAGTCGTGCTCATTTAATTCAACACAGGTACCCGTAGTCACCAACCCCAACGTCTTTGCATGAATTAGCACCGCTGTATGTACAGACAAGAATTCATTCTTCAGACATTGACAGTGTATGGCCCTGCCATTTCTCCATTTTGAAAGCTAGTTATGCACTGATTTGAACCTCCGTCAGATTAGAAGTGCAGGACTCGGAAGTTATAGACCTCTTTGACACTGTCGTATTTGGCCGTGACCACAATGAACGATCGTGGAGCAGTACGTTTTGGAAATGTTGATTCAACCTTGTTTCGAACATCTTGTAGTCAGCTGCGTCGATACGTCGACAATAGGTTTCTCATTGTACAGCAGAGACCACCTTCAGACCTCCGTTTCTCAAGTCTTTACAGACTTGGATTTTAGTGGCAGTCCAGTTGAACTGGAACTTGTTTTCGTTGCACTCTCACTGTGCATCGGGCTCAAAAGTCGTGCTCATTTAATTCAATACTCGTAGTCACAAACCCGAACTTTTTGCATGAATTAGCACCGCTGTATGTACAGACAAGATTTCCATCTTCAGACATTGACATGTCTCGCCATTGCGATTTCTCCATTGTGCAAACTTGTTCCGCACTGATTTGGATTTTGCGTCAGATTTCTCAAGAATTTCAATTCTTTACAGACTTGGAGTTTTCTTTGTTGCAATTCTTGAACAAACACTGATGTCCACACTGCCAGGCATCAGATTTGGGACACTGTATCCGCCGGAACCTTCCGTCTTGGTTTGAGCGGGCTCAAAAAGCCATGCTCATTTAATTCAATACTCGTAGTCACAAACCCGAACTTTTTGCATGAATTAGCACCGCTGTATGTACAGACAGGATTTCCATCTTCAGACATTGACAGTGTTTGGCCCTGCCATTTCCTCATTTTACAAGATTGTTTCACATTCATGTGGCAAAGCTTGCAGAAACCTTTGACTTTTCCCTATTATACAAGCTTGTTTCACACTCATGTGGCAAAGCCTGCCGGAACGTTTGGCGTCAGATCCGAAGTGAAAGAATCGGAAGTCAGACATCTTTGACACTGTCAAATTTGGCAGTGGCCACGTTGAACAATCGTGTAGCAGTATCTTTCAAAACCAACATGTTTCCACCTTGTTTTGATCATCGTGTAGTGTAGTCAGATACATTGATACGTCGACAATAAATTTCTCATTGCACAGAAAAGACCACCTTCAGACCTCCGTTTGTCAAGTCTTTACAGACTTGGACTTTAGTGGCAGTCCAGTTGAACTGGAACTTGTTTTCATTGCATTCTCACTGTGCATCGGGCTCAAAAGTCGTGCTCATTTAATTCAATACTCGTAGTCACAAACCCCAACTTCTTTGCATGAATTAGCACCGCTATATGTACAGACAGGATTTCCATCTTCAGACATTGACAGTGCCTGGCCCTTGCCATTTCTCCAGTTTGAAAGCTAGTTACGCACTGATTTGAATTTCCGTCAGATTAGAATGATTAGAAGTGCAGGACTCGGAAGTTAGACCTCTTTGACACTGTCGTATTTGGCCGTGACCACAATGAACGATCGTGGAGCAGTACGTTTCGGAAATTTTGATTCAACCTTGTTTCGAACATCTTGTAGTCAGCTGCGTCGATACGTCGACAATAGGTTTCTCATTGTACAGCAGAAACCACCTTCAGACCTCCGTTTCTCAAGTCTTTACAGACTTGGGTTTTAGTGGCAGTCCAGTTGAACTGGAACTTGTTTTCGTTGCACTCTCATGGTGCATCGGGCTCAAAAGTCGTGCTCATTTAATTCAATACTCGTAGTCACAAACCCGAACTTTTTGCATGAATTAGCACTGCTGTATGTACAGACAGGATTTCCATCTTCAGACATTGACATGTCTCGCCATTGCGATTTCTCCATTATGCAAGCTTGTTCCGCACTGATTTGGATTTTGCGTCAGATTAGAAGTGCAGGAGTCGGAAGTCAGACATCTTTGACACTGTCGAATTTGGCCATGACCACAACGAACGGTCGTGGAGCAGTACGCTTCAAATTTTGACTCAACCTTGTTTCGATCATCTTGTAGTCAGATACGTTGATAATTCGACAATAAGTTTCTCATTGTACAGAAAAGACCACCTTCAGACCTCCGTTTCTCAAGTCTTTGCAGACTTGGACTTAAGTGGCAGTCCAGTTGAACTGGAACTTGTTTTTCGTTGGTTCTCATCCTGCCTCACACATTGAGTGTCTGGCCCTGCCTTTTTCCTCGTTGTGCAAGCTTGATCACAGCTAGCCTTTTCGCATTAGCATATGTACAGAAAAGTTTTAATCGATCCGACGTTTTCTCCACTTACCGTATTTTTCAACTAGATGAAACAGCACGTTACGATGATTGTTTGCGACAAAACGGCTTTCAAGTGGGGGGTCACCCGGTATCTGAGGCTTTTTGACCACCTGTGAACTTGTCGCTTTCTGCCTGCACTTGTGCTTCCTTTTTCTGATCCTGAGTCAGTACCCGATGTGCACCAAATTCGAGATTGTGTATCCGCGGGATCTGCCCGTCTCAGAATGAGTGGACTCAAAACTCCGGGCTCATCTAATTCGAATAATACGTTGAAAGACGCACTGTTGAATATCTTCAACCTGACATTCGTCAGATTAGAGATTGCGTCTCTGCGGGATCACTCCGACTCAGAATGAGTGGATTGAAAAGCCGGGCTAATTTAATTCAGAAATACACGTATCCGACCAGTTTGATTTCTAGTAGCTTGACGCAGCTGGGCGTCTTATATGTACAGAAAAGGTTTTTCACAACCTGACGTCGATCAAGCACTTAACCAGCGCAACTAAATATTGCTGCTGTCCGTTTTGCCCCGATATCTTCATGGACCTGCATTTCTGTCATTACATTTCTTGCCTCTATGTTGGCTCTTTTTTGCAATGCCTTCCTGATTCGCCTCTCAGACTTTCGCCATGAAATCACTTTGGAGTTTGCGGGACCAGTTTTTTCAAGATCACCGTTGCTGAAAGCAACGGATACTATGTTTTGGCGACATACGGCCTTTGTGTGTGGGGGCAACCCCTGTTCCGAAGGGCTTTCATCACATGTCCAATTTTAGTTTCAGTTCCCAATTTACAGGCAGGGGTCACTCCGACTCAGAATGAGTGGATTGAAAAGCCGGGCTCATTTAATTCGAAAATACACGTATCCGACCAGTTTGATTTCCAGTAGCTTGACGCAGCTGGGCGTCTTATATGTACAGAAAGATTTGTTCCCAACCTGACGTCGATCAAGCACTCAACCAGCGCAAGTAAGTATTGCTGCTGTCCGTTTTGCCCCGATATCTTCATGGACGTGCATTTTTGTCATTGTATTTTTGTCATTACATTTCTTGCCTGTATGTTGGCCCATTTTTGTAATGCCTTCCTGATTCGTTTCTCAGACTTTCGCCATGGAATCATTTTGAAGTTCGCTGGAACAGTTTTTTCAAGATCACCGTTGCTGAAAGCAACGGATGATATATTTTCGCGACATACGGCCTTTGTGTGTGGGGGCAACCCCTGTTCCGAAGGGCTTTCATCACATGTCCAATTTTTAGTTACAGTTCCCAATTTACAAGCAGGGGCACACGGCATCCTTGACCCACCGTGTGCAACGAAGCTACGGTCTTGGATGGGATATCAGGGCTGATCACCCTGACGTACCTGCAGTTGGTCACGATGTTCTTTCATTATCCAAGCTTTTTGATGACTTTCCGGTTATTATTTTTTATCATATGCATGAATAATTCGAGAAATCGGAGTCCGTTACGCATTTTTCCGTATTTACCCATTTCTGCGACTTTTGTCCAATGTGGACAAAGACGGCCTTCCTGAACTAAGCATGTAAACAGCAGAATCAGTTCAGGTGCCCTGTTGGGAATGAAAAGACTCATAGACGAGATACGGTCTTTCAAGTGTGTTTGTCCCAGCAATGCTAGCTGGAAATCTCCAGATGATCATCTCAGAATCGCTGCCCAGGCACGCTGCGTTGTTTCTTGTCATCAGTTTGGATGAAGTTGTTGGCACCAGATTCGGTACCAAAGACTCTTTGTCTGTAGATATCATCCCGGGACAGGCAGTCCCAATTATAATCCAGTCGGCCCCCTGTCTTCGTCTTCGACGCCCCTTTGGACTTCATGGCAACAAGGACTAAGGAGCCGGAAAAGGCGGATGTTTTTTGCTCCTAAAAGATGTATCACTAGGATGCTTTGGTGGACCTGGCAGTGACGTTCATAGCTTGGAATATGCTGGATGTGTCTATCGATCTTTGACACGCATTGTCTCCCAGCTCTTTACGACGAATTCGTGAAATTTCAAGAAGTCTAGGAGTTCACAAAGATGATGTTCCAGAGTTAATAAAGTATGATGGCTTAGCGGTTGGGGTGCAATTCCTCCCAAGCTCTAGACTCTATATATATATATATACACACTATATGTGGTGTTCACATTTGTGCATTCTAATGTGGGCTTTATGATTAAAACGGCACAGAAGCATCTGTGGCTACGCTGTCCATGAGCCAAACAGCGGAGTGACCAGCCCCCTTTTCAGGCTGGGCAGTCTACCTTGATTTTTTTCGAGTGACTGTGTGTCCCATCATTGTTGACCCACAAATCCAACCGGTTATAGGTTTTACCCTCAAATAAGTTCTCAGCAGAACATGTGGATTCCGAAAGTGTCCACCTTTTCTTAATCATAGCACTCCTGACACCAAGCCAAGCCTATGTGGGCCTGTGCCAAAGCCAGTGTACAGTGTACCCTTCTGTTTACACAAAAAAACCTGATTTAAAAAAAAAAAATGATTTTATAAAAACGGATGTTGATCCAAAAAAAATAGTATTTCATAGGTAACTTGACCTATCCCCATGTTGCAGGGAGCAACCCCAGCCCTGACACAAGAAATATTCGCTGAGCACACAAACCCTCCACACATCATCAAACTTCTCTCATCCTGCATGGCTGAAACCAGCTCCTGTGGGCGTTAGAAATGGTGGTATAAGGATAGTAGTGGATAGTACGGGTGCATTCTGCACGGTACAAGAATACAGCATTCGACTAGCGAAGGAATAACCTAAACCTATCCTTTCCTGATAGGCAGCTTAACGGCTTTAACCCCTCTGTCAATTTAGAAACCAGCTGTCAAACGAGGGAAGGAAATTGCAAAAAGAACACAGTGCAACCCACACAGCAAGGTATGCAATAGTCTCATTGCGGGTATTGTCGGTGCAAAAATTACCATCATTGACCATCTGTTCATATCTGTTCTACCAAACCTTTACCACTAGGTTAAACATTGTTAAACTAGAACAAACTAGATACGTCCCACGCTTTCTTCCATGGAATTTCTGTCAGGACCCAATGATGGGACCTTCATTCCCATCATCTTCCCAAGGCAACTCCTCAGCAGCACGAGCACGACTTTCCATTTCCGCCTGGACAGTTGGGGGATCGGGAACCATAGCAGTTCTGTTGTTCGTTTATGGCAGGTATGAAGTATGGCTATGGGATCCATTTTTGGAGAGGGATCCTAATATTGCAGCCATACCGGGCCATAGTTGTTGTTGGAAAAAGCGCGCTGCAGGGTGACGATGTTGACCATCACATGGATCACGCACTGACCGGCAAGATCTAGCATGATCAAATTTCTGATCGCAGCACCACCCATTCATCATTTTGAGCCATACTAAATGGACCATACCAAGCAACATCATCTGGTCAGCACATGAAGATACCATCTCAAGCCGCCTTGAAGCTCTCCAAATCTTCTTCAGCACGACCTGGGAAGGTAGGAAGGCGAAGGCCCAAGGGGAAAGCAACCAGAGAACCCCCAAGTTGAATGGGTTTTGAAGATGTTTCCAGTCAAATCATTGTCGGATCTCAAGATTTTCAAATCATGTTGGAAGTTCCATGGGAATCTGCTCGCGTGGCCAAAAAGCCATGGCTGCACATTTTAGACTACCGATTTGTGTCCAGGGTGTTCTACTCCCCTCGATTGCACATGCTTATCATGTTTCACTTTCCACTCAAATTCAATTCAGCGATCTTTGGCCAGTACTTTGGCATGTGCTTTCAAGATTTTTGGTAAGGTAAACGCAAGAAGCCTCAGGGAAATCCTTCAACAACCTTCAACAGAGGTCATCTGGATCCGGACGCTGCGATATCTGGTACTTGCTTTCGAGCTTGGCACTCGCTTCTTCCTTAGCACTTGACGGCTGGTGATGGGCCCATGAAAAGCGAAAGGAAACATTGCTATGGGATGCTATGCTGTTCTTGAAGTTACAAATTTACCCTGCCCGGAATGGGAACATCATCAAAAAGATGGGGGAAACAAAAACATGATGGTTCTTGGAAATTTCTCACAATTCTCGCACACTTCGCGCTGCGAAATTCTCCAAGGCACAGCTTTGGCTTCCGCCTCCGCTTGATGTGGTTAGGAACATCTGTAGGGCATAGTTTTCTGCCATCCAAGTAGTAGCTGTGAAATTGTTGTCTTTCACTTTTAATAAGGTGATGTACGACATTCTTTCCATCTCGTGGTTGACAAAATCATCTTCCAAGTGGTTGGCGATCTCCCATCTTTGGAAAAAAAATAAAGATCCATCAACCAAAACATAGTTTGCACACGCATCATCCAAAATCATACAAATATCACTGCAATCTCTCAACCAGGTCTGGATCTTTGCATAAAAACGTTGAACATGTGGCAAAAAAATTGTATGGTCTCATTAAAACCCAAATGGTTTCTCCATTAAAGCCCACTAAAGATCCATCAAAAATACCATCAAAACAGTTTTAAAGACAGCAATAATTATATAGTTTTTAGTTTAAAAAAGAAAAGTCAAACCCGCTAAATACTAAAACCGCATCAAAAATGGCCATCCCACTCTCCTTCCACTGCCTCTGCCAGCGTCCGTTCCACTTGTCCTTCCGCCAGATGGAGCTGTTGGGCCTCACCGTGGGCTGTGATGCTTTGGAAAGATTCTGTTCACTCACGGTTCTCTGAAAATGGGTGTACCCTCTGGTGAACTAACATAGCAATGGAAAATGGCCATTGAAATAGTGGATTTTCCCATTGATAGCATGGTGATTTTCCATTGCTATGTTAGTTCACCAGAGGGTAACAACCAGAAATTGATGTTACTCAAATACCATGGTCTTTGTTTAATCCCATTCTGAGGGAACAAAAACTCGTTCTTAAAATATTAAAAACTTGTGTAGCAGAATGGCAATGGTCTGCCCCCGGAAATTGAAGAACCCCAAAGACGACGAACATGAGCATGCTCCACGTGCATCAGACTTGACCCAGGGTCTTTTTTGATTTATCTTTCAGTCCTTCATTGGATTTACCATCGCATTGTATGAGTACCAGTACTATTCAGTGCTTTCCAAGATTCGGTTGCCCCTCGCTTGTCTGAAAAACATGCTGCCCCACTGGTAACTCCCACATTGAGATCACATCCAAGATCCCGCACGACTGCGTCACGACGTTTCTCGCTCTGTGACAACCTTTCCATCGCCTGCATCTGCAGAAATTGTTGCGCCACAAACACTTCGTTTCGTCTGGATTTCATGCTGCTTTCAACGTCTTTCAACAACATCCCCTTAAAACCAAATATGAACTCAATCAATTGGGATGTCACCCAAAAAAATGAATCAAAACACATGGTAAATTCAGTGTGTATATGCATATATAATAATTACATATATATATATATACACGTAGTATATATACATAAATATATATATACATACAGTCTCTATATTACATTATTCTCAGGTAATTGCTGCTTCAATCAGTAAATTCCCGTTGCCAGGTCTTGCCGTGACCTCTTCAGTCATTTGGGACGCTTCCGTCATGGTCGTCTGGGAGGTCGCCTCATGGCCACATTTGGTACATATCATGGTATAACTATTATATAGATAATGTGTGTGTGTCATAGTATATGATAGTACATGTCATGTAGTACATGTATTATTGTTCTTATTATATCTTACTATTACTATCATTGAATCATCAAACCGGTGGTGGTGTCATTGTTTTCATTGTTATCGTTGCCAAGAGGGTGCTTACTATTGGCTCTGTCGACTCCTTCCCAAGTCGGATAGTCACTCTCCGAGTACCCCCCAGCAATCCAAGCCAAAAACCCAAGCAACCGCTGAACTGTTGATCTTGAGAAATTCTACTGGCCTAGTAGGGACAGTTGTGCAGTAACTGGTTGGATGCTGGGGGCTAGTTCAAGTCCCCAATTTGGGACTGCTTGGAACCCACCAGCCGCACAATAGCTCCATGTCTTTTCAGGGCCTACTGTCACTGGGTTGAAAGAAGCCACAGGAAACCATCAGGTAAACATGGACGTGCTTGCAATCATTGAAGGCCGTTTCCGGCAATTATGCGCCTTCTACCCATGTTGTTTCTTCTTGATGTGGTCTAAAATCGTCAGGTGAGATTCCTGAATTTCCAAATACATTCCCATGAAAATCCGAATGATGGTCTTATCCCATACATCCCCAGCATCTTTGAAAACATCCCCAGGATTTTTCCTCTTAAAAAATCCGAAAAATCCAACCGCGCCTCAGTCGCCGCCAGTTGCGCAGCCAAGGTTTGCTCAGTGCCTTGGGACCGTTGACTCAGTCCATCGTCCCACAGGGACGATCAAAATTGCTGCGCAAGTTGGTGGTTGACTATAGTGATTCCTAGTGGTTAATAGTGATTCCTAGTGGTTAATAGTGATTCCTAGTGGTTAATAGTGATTCCTAGTGGTTAATAGTGATTCCTAGTGGTTAATAGTGATTCCTAGTGGTTAATAGTGATTCATAGTGGTTCATAGTGATTCCTAGTGGTTAATAGTGATTCCTAGTGGTTAATAGTGATTCCTAGTGGTTAATAGTGATTCCTAGTGGTTAATAGTGATTCATAGTGGTTAATAGTGATTCCTAGTGGTTAATAGTGATTCATAGTGATTCCTAGTGGTTAATAGTGATTCCTAGTGGTTAATAGTGATTCCTAGTGGTTAATAGTGATTCCTAGTGGTTAATAGTGATTCCTAGTGGTTAATAGTGATTCCTAGTGGTTAATAGTGATTCATAGTGGTTAATAGTGATTCCTAGTGGTTAATAGTGATTCATAGTGATTCCTAGTGGTTAATAGTGATTCCTAGTGGTTAATAGTGATTCCTAGTGGTTAATAGTGATTCAATAGTGGTTAATGTGATTCATGTGATGCCTAGTGGTTAATAGTGAATTCATAGTGGTTAATAGTGATTCTATAGTGGGGGTTGAATAGTGATTTCATTAGTGATTCCTAGTGGTTAATAGTTATTCCTAGTGGTTAATAATAGTGATTCATATTGGCTATTGTGATTCATGAGGGTTGGGGGGTTAATAGTGATTCTAGTGAGTCCTAGTGGTTTAATAGTGATTCCTAGTGGTTTAATAGTGGATTCATAGTGGTTAATAGTGATTCATAGTGGGGTTCATAGTGATTCCTAGTGTTAATAGTGATTCCCTAGTGGTCATAATCGTGATTCCTAGTGGTTATAGTGATTCCTAGTGGTTAATAGTGATTCCTAGTGGTTAATAGTGATTCCTAGTGGTTAATAGTGATTCCTAGTGGTTAATAGTGATTCCTAGTGGTTAATAGTGATTCCTAGTGGTTAATAGTGATTCATAGTGGTTCATAGTGATTCCTAGTGGTTAATAGTGATTCCTAGTGGTTAATAGTGATTCCTAGTGGTTAATAGTGATTCCTAGTGGTTAATAGTGATTCATAGTGGTTAATAGTGATTCCTAGTGGTTAATAGTGATTCATAGTGATTCCTAGTGGTTAATAGTGATTCCTAGTGGTTAATAGTGATTCCTAGTGGTTAATAGTGATTCCTAGTGGTTAATAGTGATTCCTAGTGGTTAATAGTGATTCCTAGTGGTTAATAGTGATTCATAGTGGTTAATAGTGATTCCTAGTGGTTAATAGTGATTCATAGTGATTCCTAGTGGTTAATAGTGATTCCTAGTGGTTAATAGTGATTCCTAGTGGTTAATAGTGATTCCTAGTGGTTAATAGTGATTCATAGTGGTTAATAGTGATTCATAGTGATTCCTAGTGGTTAATAGTGATTCATAGTGGTTCATAGTGGTTAATAGTGGTTAATAGTGGTTAATAGTGATTCCTAGTGGTTAATAGTGATTCCTAGTGGTTAATAGTGATTCCTAGTGATTCATAGTGGTTAATAGTGGTTAATAGTGGTTAATAGTGGTTAATAGTGGTTAATAGTGATTCCTAGTGGTTAATAGTGATTCCTAGTGGTTAATAGTGATTCCTAGTGGTTAATAGTGATTCCTAGTGATTCATAGTGGTTAATAGTGGTTAATAGTGGTTAATAGTGGTTAATAGTGGTTAATAGTGATTCCTAGTGGTTAATAGTGATTCCTAGTGGTTAATAGTGATTCCTAGTGGTTAATAGTGATTCATAGTGATTCATAGTGGTTAATAGTGGTTAATAGTGGTTAATAGTGGTTCATAGTGGTTAATAGTGGTTCATAGTGGTTAATAGTGATTCATAGTGATTCATAGTGGTTAATAGTGGTTAATAGTGATTCATAGTGGTTAATAGTGATTCATAGTGATTCCTAGTGGTTAATAGTGATTCCTAGTGGTTAATAGTGATTCATAGTGGTTAATAGTGATTCCTAGTGGTTAATAGTGATTCATAGTGATTCCTAGTGGTTAATAGTGATTCCTAGTGGTTAATAGTGATTCCTAGTGGTTAATAGTGATTCCTAGTGGTTAATAGTGATTCCTAGTGGTTAATAGTGATTCCTAGTGGTTAATAGTGATTCCTAGTGGTTAATAGTGATTCCTAGTGGTTAATAGTGATTCATAGTGGTTAATAGTGATTCCTAGTGGTTAATAGTGATTCATAGTGGTTAATAGTGATTAATATGGTGATTCATAGTGGTTAATAGTGGTTCATAGTGGTTAATAGTGGTTAATAGTGGTTAATAGTGGTTAATAGTGGTTAATAGTGATTCCTAGTGGTTAATAGTGATTCCTAGTGGTTAATAGTGATTCCTAGTGGTTAATAGTGATTCCTAGTGGTTAATAGTGATTCATAGTGGTTAATAGTGATTCATAGTGGTTAATAGTGATTCATAGTGATTCCTAGTGGTTAATAGTGATTCCTAGTGGTTAATAGTGATTCCTAGTGGTTAATAGTGATTCCTAGTGGTTAATAGTGATTCATAGTGGTTAATAGTGATTCCTAGTGGTTAATAGTGATTCATAGTGATTCCTAGTGGTTAATAGTGATTCCTAGTGGTT
>CAMXCT020000185.1:182677-195177 GCA_947184155.2 Cladocopium goreaui
ATAGTGATTCATAGTGGTTAATAAGTGGTTAATCGTGGATCATAGTGGTTAATAGTGGTTAATAGTGGTTAATAGTGATTCATATGGTTATATAATAGTGATTCATATGATTCATAGTGGTTAATAGTGGTAATAGTGGTTAATATGGTTAATAGTGGTTAATAGTGGTTAATAGTGGTTATTGATTCATAGTGGTTAATAGTGATTCTAGTGGTTAATAGTGGTTAATAGTGGTTAATAGTGGTTAATAGTGGTTAATAGTGGTTAATAGTGGTTAATAGTGGTTAATAGTGGTTTATAGTGGTTAATAGTGGTTAATAGTGGTTAATAGTGGTTAATAGTGGTTAATAGTGGTTAATAGTGGTTAATAGTGGTTAATAGTGGTTAATCGTGGTTAATAGTGGTTAATCCTGGTTAATAGTGGTTAATAGTGGTTAATAGTGGTTAATAGTGGTTAATAGTGGTTAATAGTGGTTAATAGTGGTTAATAGTGGTTAATAGTGGTTAATAGTGGTTAATAGTGGTTAATAGTGGTTAATAGTGGTTAATAGTGGTTAATAGTGGTTAATAGTGGTTAATAGTGGTTAATAGTGATAGTATAGTGGTTAATAGTGGTTATAGTGGTTAATAGTGGTTAATAGTGGTTAATAGTGGTTAATAGTGGTTAATAGTGGTTATAATAGTGGTTAATAGTGGTTAATAGTGGTTAATAGTGGTTAATAGTGGTTAATAGTGGTTAATAGTGGTTAATAGTGGTTAATAGTGGTTAATAGTGGTTAATAGTGGTTAATAGTGGTTAATAGTGGTTAATAGTGGTTAGTGGTTAATAGTGGTTAATAGTGGTTAATAGTGGTTAATAGTGGTTAATAGTGGTTAATAGTGATTCATAGTGGTTAATAGTGGTTAATAGTGATTCATAGTGGTTAATAGTGATTCATAGTGGTTAATAGTGGTTAATAGTGATTCATAGTGGTTAATAGTGGTTAATAGTGGTTAATAGTGGTTAATATAGTGATTCATAGTGGTTAATAGTGGTTAATAGTGGTTAATAGTGGTTAATAGTGATTCATAGGTTAATAGTGATTCATAGTGGTTAATAGTGGTTAATAGTGGTTAATAGTGGTTAATAGTGATTCATAGTGGTTAATAGTGGTTAATAGTGATTCATAGTGGTTAATAGTGGTTAATAGTGGTTAATAGTGATTCATAGTTTAATAGTGATTCATAGTGGTTAATAGTGGTTAATAGTGGTTAATAGTGGTTAATAGTGGTTAATAGTGATTCATAGTGGTTAATAGTGGTTAATAGTGGTTAATAGTGGTTAATAGTGATTCATAGTGGTTAATAGTGGTTAATAGTGGTTAATAGTGGTTAATAGTGATTCATAGTGGTTAATAGTGATTCATAGTGGTTAATAGTAGTTAATAGTGGTTAATAGTGGTTAATAGCGTTTCATAGTGGTTAATAGTGGTTAATAGTGGTTAATAGTGATTCATAGTGGTTAATAGTGATTCATAGTGGTTAATAGTAGTTAATAGTGGTTAATAGTGGTTAATAGCGTTTCATAGTGGTTAATAGTGGTTAATAGTGGTTAATAGTGATTCATAGTGGTTAATAGTGATTCATAGTGGTTAATAGTAGTTAATAGTGGTTAATAGTGGTTAATGGTGATTCATAGTGGTTAATAGTGATTCATAGTGATTTATAGTGGTTAATAGTGATTTATACCTGATCTAATGAAGAATATATCTGGTTGGTGGTTGACCTACCCCTCTGAAAAATGATGGAGTGAACGTCAGTTGGGATGATGACATTCCCAACTGTTTCTGGAAAGTCATAAAATTCCATGGTTCCAAATCACCAACCAGGTATGCTTGCTATATTCAATTAATGCATACTCCAACTATGGATATTATTGGGCTAGAAAATGAAGTTCATTGGGATATTTTACTTTACTACCGCGAAATATTACTATTGGGATAGTATTATTGGGATATTCATGGGATCTTAAGTTGGAGGATTAATGAGGATAGCAATCAAAATCCATGGAGGACAACTATGGAACATATGGAACATATGGAAAGTTGATTTGAATGGAACTCGTCAAGGTTCAATTGATCAACTTATTGATCTCCCATGTTCTATTCAACTATTAGCAATCAAAGTTGAATGGAAATTGGAGGATTAATGGGGATATGTTTCTGGGATATTGAAGGGATATCTAAGCGAGATGATACTACAGTAATGTTTGGTGTTGTCCGAAAATGGAAAAACCCTTCAAATGGCAATCTTGATAGTGAATATCTGCTGAACTATCAAAAATTGGGGAACCATATTTTCAGACCAAATCATTTATCAATCACATCTAGAAATGGGGCATATTTTCGCGACCAAACTTCTGAAGATGAAACACATCAGGGGCACCACATCTGATAAAGTCTTGGGCCCATAAAACCAGTGGTGGAATTTCGTTGGTACCAAAGATTCAGCAAATCACAGGTCCGAATGCTTTAGTTTTCCAAGTCAAATCTCAATCAAAAAACATAGCGCCACATCCTATATTTTTTTTCAGACGGGCCCAAAAAATATCAAAAAATCAGGGATTTCCCTTGGTTTTCCCTGCTTTTTTCCAACGGGTTGTCCCTGGAGCCATCAAGCTAAACCCAAGCGGCAAAAGGCGGTTTCCAGCTCCGCCTCCAAGGTCAGCAGTCGCCGCTGTTCCACCATGGCCTTAGCCATTGATCTTTAGAGTGGATATATGGAATAGGTGCTTAATGTATCTTAAATGATCATTTTTGGGGGTTTTTAGAATCTATAAAAAGGTTTGGTTTATGGTGAAAAATTACAATTGGTTTTTTGAGTTTATTCAGGATTGGTTTAGGGCCTTAGGCTTTATTTAGGCTTGTTTTAGGCTTCATTGGCGGTTGGTTTATGGTTTATTTAGATAGGGTTGGTTTAGGATTTATTGAGATTTGCTTTGGGGATGTCAGAGTCGGCTGGCAAAAATTAGTTAGGGCTGGTTTACAGTTTTTTTCAGGGTTTAGTCATGGTTGGTTTAAAATTTATTCGGGGTTGGTTTAAAAAAACTATGTCGGATTGATTTATGGATATTTATGGTGTGTTTAAGTTTGCTTTAGGGTTTATTTAATTCCAGGTTGCTTTAAGATTGGTTTAGGGCTTATTTAGCTTATATAGTCTAGAACTTATTTCGGATTGGTTTATGTCTTGTTTCGGGTCTTGTTAAGATTCATTCAGAATCTACTCAAAATTAGGTTTTGGTGTATTTAGGATTGGTTTCAGGTTTTCTGTGGTTGGTTGAAGGTTTATTTATGTTTATTTAACGTCGCTTTAGGGTTTATTTAGGTTTGGTCTAGAATCTATTTAGGGATATTTTCTGGTTTGTTTGGGGGTGGTTTAAGGCTTCTTTAGAATTGATTTAGAGTTTATTTAGGGTTGGCTTAGGGTCTGTTTAGGATATATATATATATAGGTATAGCGTTTATTTAGGATTAGCTTAAGTCTGATTTAGGGTTGGTTTAGGGTTTATTTGGGGTTAGCTTGGGGTTATTTAGAGTTGGTCTGTCTGATTTAGGGTTGGCAGAATTGGTTTAGGATTGATGTAGAGTTTCTTCAGGGTTTATTTACAACGAGTTTACGGTGTGTTTTAGGTTTATTCCGCAAGACTGTAAAATGTAGAAACTAATGATCTTAAGAACCCCAACGAAGAACCTCCGGAAACAAAGTAACACAAGCACACACGCAGGAAATGTGAAAACCTACAAGGTCACATTTAAAACCAAAACAAGAAACTCAGAAAGCGAGAAACCATGAAACCAAGAACAACTAAGAAACCCAGAAACCAAGAGACCCAGAAGCCAAGAAACCGAGAAACCAAGAAACCGAGAAACCAACAGACCCAGAAACCAAGAGACCCAGAAATCAAGAGACCCAGAGACCCAGAAACCCAGAAACCGGGGGAACAGAAAGTTAGAACCATGACGCGTCGCAAAATGAACGCAGCAGCTGCGCGCACAAAATTTAGACACGAAATGACAGCCCTGGCGCGTTGAGAAATGACCAAAATACCGCGTTGAAAAATCACCAAAATACCACGTTGCAACATAAGTATTTTCTCGCAATGAGAAATAAGCCCTTCCAAACACAACGCATTGGAAGGTGGGAATACAAACAGGGAGCCCCCGACATCGTGCATCTCAAGTGAGGGCTTCGGCTTCGAGGCCTACCAGCCGGCTTCGGTCGATTTTGACCCAAGGAATGATATATCAAGCGTCGGGAAGATGATATACATCTCATCTATAAACATATTATGAGTATATATATATATATATATATACACGTGGCGAACAGCAAAGAAAAATACCAATGGTTGGGACTTACGCAAATGTTTACAACACTAAGTGCCGTAGACTATCGACCAACGAACAGGAGTGTCCAATCAGCGAGCTCAAG
This sequence comes from Cladocopium goreaui, assembly GCA_947184155.2. Lineage (NCBI taxonomy): Eukaryota > Dinophyceae > Suessiales > Symbiodiniaceae > Cladocopium > Cladocopium goreaui. Next base: position 187,148 of record CAMXCT020000185.1, read on the forward strand.
GACATCACAAAGATGTTCTCAGAAATATATATATATATATGTAGATAGATTTGTTTTTCCTTGAAAAATAGTCCAAGAATTGTCATTCATGTTACTTTTTCTGGGTCGGCAGATTCTAACTACAGTATAGTAACCAAAAGTAAATAGCATGGTAAATTTGCTACCTATTTCTGTAGGATTTATATAGCTCTTTTTTTCTAACTTTCTTGGGGCTATGGGAAAGTCCCCAAATTTGGCCAAAACTACCGCCCTCCAGCAAACCTCCAATGCACCCGGGCGACCCAAGCTCCTTCTGGGCGAAAATGGGAGGAGTCATGGGATATTCGTAAAAATATCAATGGTATTAATACATTAATGGGTACCGTTTGGTTATTTGACATAGCTATTGAAAATTGCCATTTATAGTGAGTTTTCCCATCAAAAATGGTGATTTTCCATAGTTATGTTAGTTTACCAGAGGGTAATGGGTATATGAATGGGATATCTAAGCAAGATGATATCAATGTGTGTCTCTGAAATCTGGAAACTCAGCTCCAAATGGCAATCTTAGTAGGGAAGATGATGATCGTCCAGTGGAGTTAGGGGTACCATTGGGTACCCCAGTTTCAGATCCAAACGAATCCAAATGGCTGTTTCTGTTTCTCAAAATTGGTGTACCACAAAACCATGCGTTTCTCAAAATGGCAAAGCGGCACAAGTTCAATGTGATTCAATGTGTCTGTTTGGGGTTCCCCATTCTCAGAAATCCCCAAACGGAACCAGGTAACCTATGCAAATTCCAAATACACACAAAGACCAGACATGGAATTGTGATCATCTAGTGATGGATCGCCATAGGGGTTCCGGAACTGATTTGGCGATGGCGATCGCCATGCTGCTTCGCATCACTTTCTCAACCAATTGGAAGTGTGAACTACTCATTAACCAGTGGGGAAAACTCATTGGTGGAATCCTGAGATTGTTTCATGCGAGCATGACCAATCTTTGAACACCGCTTGGATTGGTCAATCAACTGTATGTTCAATCCCATCTCTGATATATAAATCAATTTCGATATCTAATCAATTCTATATAAACACATCAAGTTCTAAAGTTCTTTCGCAATATCAAACCATCGACTTTCCCAGCATCCAAATCTTCATCCTTTGACCTTCGCCATCCACCCGGTTCCACGTCTTAGACGTTGCGAAGAAAACTTCGGGCGGCGGGAGGACAGCGTCGGGAGTCCTCTTACCACCAAAGCATGTGTGTGTGTGTCTGAAAGCGGGGTAAACTCAGAAAATGACCATATTGTAGTAATGGTGATTTCATGTGATTTACTCTCAAATTTGGAGGTACCCCATTTTCAGACAAATCCTCCGTGAGACAACTCTGCGAAGCAGATGGGTCCAAACCGTCCAACGCAGGTCCGCAGTGACTTCTGCGAGTCATGCCATTTTGAACATGTCTACATCCCTTGAAAATGTGGAGTTTTCCAGTTGCCACGTCCATGTTTGATCATTTTCGGAGGGAAACCATGGAAAACCTATCCAAGAAAAGAACTGGCTCTTGGAGTTACTGCCAGCGGGCAGCTGATGGGCGCCACGGCAAGGCTACAATTGAAGTCGAAAAACTTGGTGAATCTTGGTAGTGCAAAACCTGCCACAGATCTTTCACAAGACTTGACGTGATACTTTTTTTCTTATGTTTTTTTTTGTTTTCTGTTTTTGTGTGTTCCCATTCCCACAATATGGTTTCACATGGCAGGGGGACACTGCCATGTGCAACGTCCCACCTGCGACGCACAATTCAGAACCGCGGAGCCGACTGCCGCCCTGTACAAAAAACTGTAGCTACAAAGTGATGGAAGTCAAAAACCATTTGGGGATGGATCAATACCTATTAATACCATTATTAGTGGGATGAACATCCATATACCAGCTATTTTGATGTTCACCAGGGGTACAAGGTTTTGACACACTGCCATCTGGGTGTGTCTTGGAAACCAACCATCTGAAACCTGAAACCTCCAAACCCAGATCGTTTTCTTGATCCAACGAACGAGGTCAGAACGAGGCCGAGTAATCAAACGTGTCCGCCGAAATGCACAAGCTTCGCAAAGTAATCCGAAGGCTCAACTCCAGGTTCTCCTGCCTTGGAAAGGGACCGATGGTTCCTCTGTGGGCGTCTGGATTTGTGTATCATGTGTATGCATATATATATACAATGTACATATACGTATACTTACATACATTGTTATATATGTAATTATATATACAAAACTAAATATGTATCTGTATATACATATATATATGTATATATATATATACATGTTGTATACATAAATATATATATATATTGTATACATATATATATAGTATACATTTATGTATATATATAGATATTGTATACATTTATGTATATATATATATTTATTATATTGTATATATATAGTATACATATATATATATAGTATACATATATATATATATATATCGTATACATATATTGTATGCATATATATATATACATACATATATTGTATACATATATTGTATACATATATTGTATACATATATATATATGTATATACATCTAATTATATATATATGTGTGTGCATTTATATGTATATATATATAGCATATATGCACAATCCAGGGAAGTCAGATGTGCGCTCGTGATCTCACCATGTTTGTTTTCCGAAACCTTATGTTTGCTGACTGAATCATTACTGCACAATTTATATAGACATAGACATCCTATTTTTTCCCATCTTATATGTCCAATTAACACTCCCTCCAATTAACAGTTTGGCCCTGCCATGAGTTGGGAGTTGGTGTGACGGATTCTGAGGGTCTCTGTTTGTTGAGAGTTATGTGTGTTATGTGTGTTATGTGTGTGTGTGTTATGTATGTATTGTTTTGTATTTTATTGTATTGTGTGGTATGGTATGGTATGGTATTGTATTTGCATTTGTTTCTGTATTTGCATTTGTACTTGTATTTGTATCTGCATGTGCATTTGCATTTGTATTCGTATTTGTGTTGTGTTTGTATTTGTATTCGTATTCGTATTGCATTGTATTGCATGTATTGTATGTAGTGTATGTATTGTATTGTATTGTAATGTATTGTATTGTAATGTATTGTCATGTATTGTATTGTCATGTATTGTATTGTATTGGTATTGGTATTGGTATTGGTATTGGTATTGGTATTGGTATTGGTTATGTATGTATGTATGTATGTATGTATGTATGTATGTATGTATGTATGTATGTATGTATGTATGTATGTATGTATGTATGTATGTATGTATGTATGTATGTATGTATGTATGTATGTATGTATGTATGTATGTATGTATGTATGTATGTATGTATGTATGTATGTATGTATGTATGTATGTATGTATGTATGTATGTATGTATAGTTCCCATACCTACATGTATAGCACCCGCCAAAAAAGAGTAGAAAAGTAAAATCCTAGTAAATCAATGAAAACATGAAGGAGTTACTTTAACAGTTACTTTCTCCGATTTGCACCTTAGCCTTGATGGATTCGATGGCTGAGCCCCTGACAGGAGGCTGGTACCTGGGCAGGGCCCTACACGCGGAGATGCACACGAAATAAAGATTGAAAGAAATACAAGTCAAACACATAGAAATAAGCTTGTCTTATGTGATATCAATGATATCAGAACATACGTATCACATTGTATGATAAGATATCATACTAAGTTGTGTTACATTATATCACATCATATTATATCATATTTTGCTATATCAAATTATATCATATCATACTTTCCATTGTACTGTTGTTGTTATCTGGCAGTTTATCATATTATATCATGTTATTCCATGTCATACTATACTACATTATAAGTTGACATTTTGTACTATAGTATGTTATATTGTGCGTTAGTGAACTAGATTATGTTTTATGATGGTGTGTAATCTTAGGTTGTGTTGTTTAACATAACATAAAATAATATAATATAATATAATATAATATGATATGATATAATACATTATAATATAATATAATATAATATAATATAATATAGTATAATATAATATAGTATAATATAGTATAATAGAATATGATAAAACATTAAGTTTTATTGATATTATATTATATCATCGTGTACTATAATATATCTTACAGTATGTTAAATGAAATTCTATTGTGTCACATTAGATCATATATCATATCATACTATATAATATCATATTCTGTTGTATTATATCACATAATATGATATACTTAATATATCTTAATACCGTATATCAAAAATCACACCATTCTTGATGGAATAGGACGAAGTCCCCCATTTCTTCCAAACTGGCACTCAGTTTGCTTCCGCGGCCTTCCATCTTTGGATCTACCTCGAGGGGGAGAGCCTTGTCGAGCTGCCTCAGCAGATCTCAGCAGAAAAAATGTTTCTTTTTAGCTCAACTCTTCCGGAAACTGCTCAAAGAGAAAATCTGGAACTTCAAGAGCTGAAAACACTCCAATGCTGTCGAAGAAATCGCTGATTTTAGGCTGGGAATCCGCACCATTTGTCGCAGTTCCTGATCTCCTGCGGGATGAAATCTGGTCCAAGTGGGATGGGGATACGATTTGATCATGTATCATATCATTATTTCGTATCATATCATATCATATCATATCTACTATTGCTATGTGCTATCTTTGGACACTGGGAGAACAAAAGAAACTCCCCCAGGGAGTTGTTACTGACAGTTCTTCCAAATGGAGAGTGCAGCTGAAATAATAGCTGGTTCCTGGTTGGCCTTATCTTAAAAATACCTTGTTTTAATGTTGCCCCCAAGACTGACTGATTTTTTGCCTCCAAACGAGGCGGTCCTGGAGTTTCAAGGGCATCTTCAGGTTAGCCAAGACCTTGTAGTTGGGACCTTGAAAGCGGGGCCAGTCTGACTGGGAAATCCCTAGGTTTCAAAAGGCCAAAATCAAAATTTGAGCAGTGGTCCCTGTTGATTGATTATTGTATGTTTTTCTATCCAATATACTGGTGATTATCAGATTCTCACAATCGAGTCTGGGAAACTGCTCATTTGAGATGCAGCAATCCACATCTTGTCCATTTGAGTAATCTTCACCCAATTTTGAGCCATAGCCACACCGCAATTCCACCTTTTACCTTGAATATGTTTCTTGGTGGCGACGAAAGGTGGCCAAGAGACGTCGAATTCCCAGACATATTTCGAGCTGCGCCTTGCAAAGAAAAATGGCAAATGGTGGGGCTTCCTACCAATCCGCCAACGCGATAACAATATATCACAATCATAACATATCATAACATATCATAACCATCTTTGGGGGATGGTTTCTTATTGATTGTTATAACGGGTTTACCCCATTCTGCACCAAAAACACCAAGTGGACTGCAGGTTTTGGCAAAACAAAACCTGACGGATTGAACAAGCACAGCACAGTTTCACGGGTCGGCCCTTCTTCATCCCGTTGGACTCTTGCTCCAGTCCATCCGTGCCCCACCTTATCCAAATCCTTGATGGGCAGCGAAATCGGCTGATGCCATTTCCTTGGAGTTTGCGGCTGCTGTCTATCAGATTCACACCAAAAAAATGCTGGTGCAACAAGGGCTCCTTCAATCTCAGGATGCTTCAACTTCATGACCCGTGATAATCATGTATCTGGGTAAACTATAATATTTCACTAACCTGAATTAAGGCCATTTGGGGATGATTCCCCTTATTAACCATGATTCCAGTGAGGTCGCAGTGAGGTCGTTATAATTTACCCAGATGTATCAATGAATCAACAGTTGGCTTTCAGGATCCAGCGAAAAGGTCTTGTGGCCACGGAGTCCCATGGAGTCGAAATTCTGATGACAGACGTTCTATCAGGACCTGCTGTTACTGCCCGCCATAGCCCACCACTTGATTACTGCAATCGACTTCCCCTAGTAACTACAAGCGATTGCAAATTGCCCACCAACAGGAACAACACTCACTGTTTTGCGCAAAGGTCATCGCCTGTCAAAATCAGCCTCCCTCCTCATGTTGGGAGCCCTTCTCGCATCATGGCGAAGAATTCTGAAACGCAGGCCATTGAACGTCTGCATGCGAGGCAATTGACGTTGGTTTGCGTAGGCCTTCATCGCTGCAAAGATCTCTTCACACGAATACTCAGAGCAATCCGCTCGCGGAATGAGATTTGCCTTCTTCAGGATTTGCATCACGCGCTGCATGGTGGAAGCTTGCTTCTTCATCATCTGCCACATTCCGTTGGACTTTGTTGAGACAAATGCAGAATGAAGTTTCTTGCTAACCTCAGTGTTCTTTTCATCAGGACCTGGCAACATTCGCAGTTTCCTCAATTTTTGCTTGTTCGTAGATACGTTGGCAAACACGAACATCGCTTCAGGGAGATCAGAGTTCAAATCGTTGTCCAGAAAGCCGAGCTTTGTCAGAGCCTCAACTGTGAGGTCAGGAGAGTCTTCCAGCATGAAAGGGCCACCCGCCTGATACACAGCCTCGGCCCAGTGATTTCCGTATGTCCCAACTTGGCGTGCGTTCAACCTACCAGGATTGGTGGCAGGAAGAAAATATACTGACTTGCCACTATTGCATTTCCATGACCTTTTTCCGGTGCGTTGAGTGACAAAGCCATGCACCTCTGCAACTAACGACTTGTGCGGGTAGACTGTAAGCGAACCCACTCCATTTGCAATCCAAAATTTGGCACAAGCATGATTAACAAAGCTGCGTTCTCCCTGCGTGTATCGTAGCTCCCTCAAGAGCTTTACAACCTCATGCTCCTGTGCAACAAAAGTTTCATAGGCAGGTTCTTGGGTAGGGCCAAGCTGCACTGAACCTGTCCCATCAAGATGAAGGACAGCTGAAACTTTCGAACGTGTATCGGATGATGATGCCAGTCCAACGACCTTCACACCTGTACGTTTGTAACTAGAAAAGAGACCAAAATTGTTTGCTTGAACTAGCACGATGATCCGATGACCCAGCTCTTGAAGCTCTGAAACAGGGCCAACAAAATCCATATCAGCTGTCAACAAGGCCAAGGTATGAACGTCCGACCGACCGGACAGTTTCCCCATAGCATGCACAATGGCTTCATCATTCGGCTCCCTTTCCAGCTCGACCGAACGACGGTGAACTGCTTGAAATCCAATGCCAGGCTCTCGTAGAAACTTCGCCCAAGTCTTGTTCTGAAGCCTCCCGGGTTCAAGAAAAAGAGTCGTGTGAACTTGGTATCTGCAACCTTGTTCCAAGCTGCTGATGGCTGATCTGATCATTTCAATATTGAATGCATCGGCATCCACCAAGAGCTCAATCCTTGAGGAGGCGATTGCCATTGACTTCCAGCTGGTTCTGCCCCTTCTACGCCCATGGCGTATTCCCAAACCCAAGTTGCATACCAAAGATGAACCAATCAGCACAAATACTCTCGTCGCCTTTGATGCGCGGGTCCCAGCAGACCTTGTGCAGCGCTTGCTATAGACCAAGTTAGACCATGGAGACCACGACCGTTCGGCGAACGTGTTTTTAAAAGGGGCAATCAGAGATGCCATGGTGAAGTACCAACAAGCGCTTTGCTCGGAACCAAAAGCTCCCAAAGAAGATGGAGAAAGCACATGGAGAAAGAGGTACACGGGTGTGTCCAGCCCCAAAAGCAACGGGCCCATTTCCAAGTTGCATCAGCAAAGGTCTCGGCTCAACTCTAAACCAACCCTGGCCTCCACCATCAAAACAGCAGAACCGCTTCAGTGCTGGGTCCCGCACGTGGTAAACGATGGCCGTGCATGAACCACCGAAGTCACCTTGGGTTGCAGCCAAGGAGAATGTGTCTAAAAATGGGGGAATTGACCACTTTTTTGTGGACATTCGTTATTGGGAAATATATGGAAAATTCTGGGAATATGATGGTTCACCAATATTGGGATATGATATACCCATTTCTGGACATCCCCAAATCACTATCCAATAATGATTTATGCGCAGACCTTGGATATCCTTGTGTTCCGCCAGCAACTACTCCACTT
>CAMXCT020000185.1:197677-215564 GCA_947184155.2 Cladocopium goreaui
GGATAGATAGGATGGATAGGATGGATAGGATAGATAGGATAGATAGGATGGATAGGATAGATAGGCTAGATAGGATAGATAGGATAGATAGGATAGATAGGATAGATAGGATAGATAGGATAGATAGGATAGATAGGATAGATAGGATAGATAGGATAGATAGGATAGATAGGATAGATAGGATAGATTAGATAGATTAGATAGATTAGATAGATTAGATAGATTAGATAGATTAGAGAGATTAGATAGATTAGATAGATTAGATAGATTAGATAGATTAGATAGATTAGATAGATTAGATAGATAAGATAGATAAGATAGATTAGATAGATTAGATAGATTAGATAGATTAGATAGATTAGATAGATTAGATAGATTAGATAGATTAGATAGATTAGATAGATTAGATAGATTAGATAGATTAGATAGATTAGATAGATTAGATAGATTAGATAGATTAGAAAGATTAGATAGATTAGATAGATTAGATAGATTAGATAGATTAGATAGATTAGATAGATTAGATAGATTAGAAAGATTAGATAGATTAGATAGATTAGGTAGATTAGATAGATTAGATAGATTAGATAGATTAGATAGATTAGATAGATTAGATAGATTAGATAGATTAGATAGATTAGATAGATAGGATAGATAAGATAGATAAGATAGATAAGATAGATAAGATAGATAAGATAGATAAGATAGATAAGATAGATAAGATAGGTAAGATAGATAAGATAGATAAGATAGATAAGATAGATAAGATAGATAAGATAGATAAGATAGATAAGATAGATAAGATAGATAAGATAGATAAGATAGATAAGATAGATACGATAGATAAGATAGATAAGATAGATAAGATAGATAAGATAGATAAGATAGATAAGATAGATAAGATAGATAAGATAGATAAGATAGATAAGATAGATAAGATAGATAAGATAGATAAGATAGATAAGATAGATAAGATAGAAAAGATAGATAAGATAGATAAGATAGATAAGATAGATAAGATAGATAAGATAGATAAGATAGATAAGATAGATAAGATAGATAAGATAGATAAGATAGATTAGATAGATAAGATAGATAAGATAGATAAGATAGATAAGATAGATAAGATAGATAAGATAGATAAGATAGATAAGATAGATAAGATAGATAAGATAGATAAAGATAAGATAGATAAGATAGATAAGATAGATAAGATAGATAAGATAGATAAGATAGATAAGATAGATAAGATAGATAAGATAGATAAGATAGATAAGATAGATAGGTAGGTAGAAAGATGGATAGATAGATAGATAGGCAGGTAGGTAGATAGATAGATAGAGAGATAGATAGATAGATAGATAGATAGGTAGATGGATAGATAGATAGATAGATAGGCAGGCAGGTAGGTAGATAGATAGATAGAGAGAGAGAGAGACACACACACACAGAGAGAGGGATAGAGCGCGAGAAACTCAGAGCCTCAACCACCTTTCAGTCCATCAGTTCGCCCATCCATGAATCACAACAACTCACCTCTCCTATAGGTTTCCTATCTTTGAAACTTCCGCCACCGCCTTGTGCGGTACTACTGGTAGTCTACCAAAGGGTAGTACGACTCAAGTGATTCAAGTGGATCTTGAAATCTTCAGCACTGACTTTGCGGGACCTGCTCCTTGGTGAGCCCCGAGATCTTCATGATCTCGTCGATGCTTCGTCCCTGAACACGTGAAATTTCATTGGGTTGGTTGAGAGTTTCCTGGATTTTTGCCGACCATGGGACAAAATGCTGTGGTTTTCCCGTTCACCGTTTTGGGATTGGCCAGATTCTATGGCTTTGATGCGCCTCTCCCAAAACTTGGCAACGCTGCAAAATTGCTGCATCGTAATCCCATCCCCGAATAAATACGATATAATAATGGTTTAAAAAAAAGGGAATAAGACACACATTTGGGACCATAGAAATGGGGTGATGAATATTAGCGAGATCGCATTATACCCCCAGTATATCCCCATCATATTCTCATGATATCCCTTATATCCCATTATACCACCGTGTTTCTTCAGAATCTGAAGATTTCACTTAAGAACACTGTAAATATCATGTTGCTTGGTCATATCCCATTACATCAACTGTAAATATCTCCATATTTTTATTTTTCCCTAGTTAAATCTTCCTGTTCCGCATCTTCCTCTATCATGTCCATTATAATGGTTGGTTGATAGAGATTCCCCTATTGGATATTACTGTATATATATATTGGATAAAGCCAAAACCATATTCCGCGAAAACTATATGTCGCATCACCATATAACAAGAATAGTTTCTCATCAAGTCACCGTCGCCAAACTCTCCCCAGACTCCACCAGCCCGGGGTGCCTTGGTGTTATGCAGGTGTTCCACTAAGCGTTGCGCCCCCGGCGTCAGTGCGGAGCCGTAGCTGGTGGCCTCCAGGGATACATTGTACTACCCAAATAGTATCTATGTCTACCTTGATATGCTCCTGTTTGTTTATTATATACTGTTATGTACTATTATATATTATTATATATTATTATATACTATTATATACTATTATATACTACGTTTGCACTCCTGTGTCGTACTTACGTACTCCCTACGTATACTCCTTGTATACTACCTATATACTATCTCTATAGTCCCTCTTTGCTGCCACCAAAATATAGACTCACATACTGTATACTCTGTATACTCCTCATGCACGATTGTGACTACAAAAGCACTCTTGTATCCTATCTATACACTCCCTATATACCAAACCATATACTACCTATCTACCACTGCACCGGGAGGGGCTTGGGAAGGCTGGATCATACACAAGCAAGCTGGATATTCAGAGGGATTGATCCATTTTATAGCAATTTGAATGGGAAAATGATGGTCACCTATTAACCTATTGGATGACCTATGGTGTAGCATATTTTCAGACCCCTGGCAAGACTGAGACCATATAAATCATTGGTCTACTACTCTTTTTTTGCACGATAATCTGTAGGTTGAAGTTATAAAAATCATTGCCCAGTTACACATGTTAGGGATGGGTCAGATGAACATCTTCAGTTCACATCCCAAAAATTGAAACAGACTAGCCTTAGTTGGGATGTGAAGTCCTTGCCAAAGGAGGAGAGTGGCTTTGGACCCACGGCTTTGACCCACTGCCATATTTTGTAAACCTCAAATAAACCCATGTGAACGTTGGTTCCTCCTTGTGAGGTCCCCATCATTGTCCAAAAACCATTGGGGATAGCCATCGAAGAGCCCTTCGAGTTGGTACGAAAAATCAAGGGACTGGAACCCCAAATTCGGAAACACTGCAAACTGGAAGAGGAAAACCGTTCAGGAAAACCATCGAAAACCATGTTTTGAACGACAAAAGAAAGGATATGGCTGATACTGGTTGGTGGTTTCAACCCCTCTGAAAAATATGAAAGTCCGTTGGGATGATGACATTCCCAACTGAATGAAAAGTCATAAAATTCATGTTCCAGTCACCACCAACCAGGATATGTTTTAAAGATTTTTAAAGGATCTTCTTAAAGGTAAAGCTCCCATTTTCCCCACCTTGTAGGTGGCGGGGTGGCTCTTATAGCTTTGCCCTTCCAACCTGAAGGTGATGGTCGCTCCATCCGCCTGCGGCGCCAGTTGGGGCCAAGCACGTCGAGAAAGTTCTATGCCTATATCTATCCTATGTTATCCTATATAACCATATATAACCCATATATCTACCTGATGTTATCCTATGTTATCCTATTTTATCCTATGTTATCCTAGATTTCATTGATCTAGCTAAACAAAACCCGATCCAACGAGCTCGACTAGGAGGACAACAGCTGGTGTGATGAGCAGACTCACCAAATGGTTTTCAGCACGCGATGAGTTGAACAAAACCTGAACTTGGGACATCTTGGGACTCCAAGGGAACTTTGGAGATGTTTGGATACCCCCCAAGTTTGACGAAATTAACCACCTTCAAAAAGAGACCCCTTCATGCCGCAATGGATCTTCAGCAACAATCTGATACAATTTGTAGAAAACCCTTTGTCTGTCGAAAATTCATGGGATTCTCGTAGATGTTGCGGAAAAGAATCCCACATGTTTTTGATGAAATCTCACGAAATCTCTATTTTTTGCGGCTTTTTTGCGCCCCTTTTTGGTTTCCTAAAATCAAGCAGTCCTCTGGTTTCACCCTCCCAAGCGGTGCCTGTTTGGGCTGCAAGCCACGCAAACTTCGGAGGTCGATAAACGCGTAGGCTACGGCATCTGCCTTCCGAGTGCTTGAGGCTGCTCGAACCCATCGGGCCTATCTTTTTGGTGATTACTATACCTCAAACTCCCACAGATTATCATCATGTGTCCCAGTTGGCAACTCTATGAAGTAAATCCATGGTAAATCCATGGCAAATCTATGGTAAATCCTGATTTGTTTAAACAAAAGGTATCCAGCAACATTTCGATCACCGAACCGGTCGTCCAGCCTTCCCCATGGGTTGCGGGATGCACCCGCCCTCGGTGTCCCTGGGAGCAACTTCCGAGTGACTCAAAAATTGCAATGGTTTCACCAAAATAAATATGTGACTTACCCTCTGGTTATTTAACATAGCCATGGAAAATCCATCATAAATGGAGGTTTTAATGGGACATTCATCTATATAAATGGGCCATTTTCCGTAGCTATGTTAAATAACCAAAGGCTAATATCATGTTAGTAAGGCAATAAGAAACCAGCCATATGTTTGATGGTCAAAATATGTCAAAATAAGTAACCCTTAAGTTATGGTTCATCAACTTGATGGTTTATTGTTGACCACATCCATGGAATCCATGGTTCATTCCCCCAGCTTCCATGGTTGATTCTCCATTGAAGCCACGCGCCTGAGCTCGAAAAAGTGCGCCTCGATGAGAACCTGAAACATGGGGCTGGCTTCGAAGGCTAAAGTTTTCTGCTGCTAAAGCCAGCCTAGGTTTATTGCGGGTTTTAAATGGTGTTTTAATAGGTTTAATTGTACCAATTGCGGATAGGTTTTAATTAAGTTTAATTGTAGCATTTCTATCCATTTCTGGTTCAATTGGGACCATAACTGGGCTCACATAGTTTCACTGTTTCAAAATGGATGAAGAGTTAACCAGCTTTTAAAGGGCGGCCGCAACATGTTTCACCACAATCAAAATTGTGAAAATCAACGAACAACAAAAGTGTAACAAAAGTGGAACAAAAGCAAAGGTGCCTAATTACAGTATCAGATCCTATCATTCCTCTAGAAATCTTCTCATTTTTTGTTGGCCGTTGGCCATTTTATGAAACTTCGTTGGGCTCATTGGCCCGGCCTCGCCGTTGTTGTTGCCTTTGGCCGCCAGCGGCGCTGAGGCACTCATCGTCGCTTCAGACTTATACTCCGGCGTCTTGCTCCGCGACTTCAGTGGCCACCTTGGACGTGTCCCTGGCTGAAAGTCCCATGGATTTCTAGAAAGCTCCCAAATGAATGGAAGTGTATAACAACCATTAGCTGTGAAAATTTCCATCTAAATATATATATATATTACTATAGAATCCGAACAGTGAAAAACATGTACAAAATGGTGGATTTTTCATCCAAGAGGGAAGGTTTGTTGGTATTGAAAATAAAGCAACCCCCCAAAAGATAGAGAGGTAAAATCCAATTCTGAAATTTCGTGAAGAATCGAACCTGTTCTATGCTTTTTGGGGGGTACAGTGGTACAGGTTCCCCATCAAAAGGGCACCGGGTCGCCACCAGCGTGGCTTCTCCAACAACCACTGAACCGTCAGCCCTTCAACGAAGCCCAAGTGGTCGTCTGTACCTCAACAGCTGCTTCGATATGATCAACGGGGTATCCTTGGGGGTATCAATGGATGAATATGCAACATGTAATGTGGGTATATGTGGGTATTTACGCATCTACCTATCTACCTATCTATATGTATGTAATATCTATATCTATATCTATGTCTATATCTATGTCTATATCTATATCTATATCTATATCCATATCTATATCTATATATCTATCTATATATAATGAATGTATAAATACGTAGAGAGCTAGATGCATGATGTATGGGTATGGGATGGCATCCAAAACCCTCGTAGGCTGGCCTTCACACAAAAATTAGCTGCTGTTTGTTGTGGTATCATAGCTATTCACGCATCTCCACATGACAAATAGATTCTTCCGGACAAATTACAAGAATTATATAAATGAAATAAGAAATTGGTCATCTTTGGAGCCACCCCCTCCAAACTATGTTCATTCTCAAGTCGTAGTGAGGTAGCTATGATTCACCTAAATAGACGGATGTACAGTATCACCAACAAATGGGGAGAATCTGAGCTGGAGAAAATGGACTTCACATTTTTGAGGAAGAGGATGTCTTGAAAGTGGTCCCACATATGATTACAGTAATCATAGCAATCCCAAAAAAAGATTATAACCAAACTGCTTCAGGGCTCGAACACTGGCTGTGGTGTCCCCGTTTCCATTCCCAGATTTCCAGATTCCCCAGCCCTACCTGGCCCGATGTCTGAATCATACACGTCCACCTTCACGAATTGGCTGGGCGTGTAGACGAAAAAGTCATGATAGCCTCGTGAAGGCCAATTAAAACGAAGGTTGTGAAAACTAAGATCTGTGGCACTTCACTTTTTTTGACCAAACAATCCGACTCCAAATCTACAAAGCGATGGTCGTTTTTTCTCCATCAAAATCCAGTTTTGATCAGCGATCAGCGACCAATGACACAACGCGCCTGCATCTCCCCATTTGGGATTTCGCGTGCGACTCTTCTGTGGTGTGTACCAATGATGCGATCCCAAGTGCACAGAAACCTAGGATGGGGATGGTCCCGGCATCAAACATGGTGCCCAATGGTGCCCAAGTGATGAAGGGTGTAGTTTGCTTCTAGGGAAACTCCATGAGATCAGTTTTTTTGCCTTGTTTTTTTAATGTTTTTTCAAAGTCTTCTCGGAAATCTCGAGATGTCGAATGTGTAGTTTGTGATGACTCGTAGCCCATAACCACCGCGGTCAACCACCCCAGTCGCGACCAAGTGGCATAAGGGTCAGAAGTGCCATTGAAACCAAAGTAGTTCCTTGGATGAGTGTGGTACGAGCCATGGTCAATACTCACTAAAAATGGTTGATGGTCATCCCATCCATAATAAGGATCCAAAAATAATGGTTATTATAAATCCCGGATTGAACCATTGGATGACTAGCCCCTATTAATGGTTATTAACCATGAGTATTGACCATAGTTCATATGTCGCAAGCGTCATTGCGGATAAGGTGGGAAAATCGTCATGAATAATGTAGCAAGACCTTGATAAAAATTTGAAAATTCATCTCTGGGTTGCCTATGTGCAGGCATACCCTCTCTAGAATTCAATAAGACATATACATATATGTACAATAGATAGATAGATAGATAGATAGATAGATAGATGGACGGATAGATAGATTGATTGATTGATTGATTGATAGATTTTGATAGATTTTGATAGATTTTGATAGATTTTGATAGATTTTGATAGATATTGATAGATAGTGATAGATAGTGATAGATAGTGATAGATAGTGGTAGATAGTGATAGATAGAGATAGGTAGTGATAGGTAGTGATAGATAGTGATAGATAGTGATAGATAGTGATAGAGAGTGATAGATATTGATAGATAGTGATAGAGAGTGATAGATAGTGATAGATAGTGATAGATAGTGATAGATATTGATAGATATTGATAGATAGTGATAGATACTGATAGATTCTGATAGATCCTGATAGATTCTGATAGATCCTGATAGATTCTGATAGATTCTGATAGATTCTGATAGATTCTGATAGATTCTGATAGATTCTGATAGATTCTGATAGATTCTGATAGATTCTGATAGATTTTGCTAGATTCTGATAGATTCTGATAGATTCTGATAGATTCTGATAGATTCTGATAGATTCTGATAGATTCTGATAGATTCTGATAGGTTCTGATAGATTCTGATAGGTTCTGATAGATTCTGATAGATTCTGATAGATAGATATGTTTGAAGTATAGCTTTGTTCATTTACTCGTGCTTATCACTGTTGCTTGTTTGCCTGCCTGGCCGTCTGCTTGCTTATCTATATAGTCGTTTATATATGTCCATCCCCCTGGCTTCGTGGTGGATCTATTCATTTTGGGGTTGGGTTCACAGCTGCACCACTGCTGCTGGATGCCATTGATGAATTGATCATCCCCTTTGAACCTGTCAACGCCCATCTACCTATGTTGATTGACACATATTATATGCATGTATGTATGTATGTATGTATGTATGTATGTATGTATGTATGTATGTATGTATGTATGTATGTATGTATGTATGTATGTATGTATGTATGTATGTATGTATGTATGTGTGTATGTGTGTATGTATGTATGTATGTATGTATGTATGTATGTATGTATGCATGCATGTATGTATGTAATGTAATGTATTGTAACGTAACGCAATGCAATGTAATGTAATGCATGTATGTATGTATATGTACGTATATATGTATATATGTATATATGTATGTATGTATGTATGCATGCATGCATGCATGTATGTATGTATGCATGCATGTATGTATGTAATGTATTGTAACGTAACGCAATGCAATGTAATGTAATGCATGTATGTATGTATATGTATGTATATGTATGTATATATGTATGTATGTATGTATGTATGTATGCATGCATGCATGTGTGTATGTATGTATGTCTGTGTGTGTATGTACGTGTGTATGTACGTATGTATGTCTGTGTGTGTGTCTGTATGTATGTATGTATGTGTGTATGTATGTACGTGTATGTATGTATGTATGGATGTATGTATGTATGCATGCATGTATGTATGTATGGATGTATGGATGTATGTATGTATGTATGTATGTATGTATCTATGTATCTATGTATCTATATATATATGTGTGTGGTTGTTATATATATATATACATAACTATATATATATACGTTGTTATATGGAAAAAGGATCTACAACAAGACTACTCCTACACCCATAGAGGTATAGAATAGCACGTAAACGGAATCAACATTGGATCATGGTGGTATGTATTATCACTTTCGAAAATCAGCTGAGCATTGTAAACAAGAAAAAACTGGTTGCGAATTGGTTCTACTGGCTGGTTGATAGGGATTCCCATAATGGATTGTAATCATCTCCGTTAAACTACCAAGTAGAACCCCCTAGTTTACTCAATCAAAACCCTCTGTCGTCTCTTTATCCTGGTTAAGAGAATTTCCTAGTTCATGGATTCTTGTACAATATCTAATGAATAAAAGAATAGTATAACCCCGGAATTCATCATCAACCAACCATCATTTATTGACTGCATCCGCATAGTTAGGCATCGTTTTGATGGTTCAACCCTTCATCAATGATCAACTACTACCCCTATAATCATCAACCAACTATAGGGTTTTGGTCACTACTCATATGCTCATGAACCAATGATATAATATAGTACAAGCCGGCCCCCCCCCCAGTTATAAGTTTGTTTGTAAACCGTATTAAGCATATGTTATCCCGTTATATCCGCCATTATATCCTACTTGGAAATGCAGTTCCAGTGAACTAAGTTGATAAATTTCACAATAGTTATACGGGTTATATCTCAACTTATGGGGCTTCATGACCATGGTTACAGCCATGTGTAACCTCAACTGGACCCTCAAGTAGTTAAAGCCCTAGTTTCCCTCCGGTAATCAAACATGGCAATTGAACATCCCCCATTGATAGATGATTTTCCTCCTAACACCTCCATTGATAGGGGATTTTCCAGCCAGCCACGTTTGACTACCAAAGGGTGAATCCCATAATCAGTCCATTCATATTCCATTAATATTCCAGAACCATGTCCCAATATATCACATTATGTCCCCATTAATATTCCCGTCATTCAACTCATATCCCATCATGGTTATATTCCCATGAAATATAGTCCCATTAAGATTCCACTAAATGATGATAAATATCTCATTATATAAATGGTATGTATATGATTGGTTTAAATGTTCATTAAGATTTGTTTATATATGTTAATTTTACCTCCCAATATAATTAATACCCTCTGGTAATTTAACATAGCTATTGAAAATGACCATTTATAGTGGATTTTCCCATTGAAAATGGTGATTTTCCATAGCTATGTTAGTTTACCAGAGGGTATAATCCAATGACTGGTTGTAAAACCCCCAGGGTATAAACCAAGCGGCCAATCAGAGCCCAGTAAGTCGCACGCCTCGCTGATGCACAGCCGCACCACGCATTCCTTGGGGGGAACGGGACAGCGGGACAGGGAGGGCCACGAGGGAAGGGTGGGAAAACATCAAGAAGTGGGATATGATATGTGAATCAACAATGAATGGGGATCTGATATTAATATATAAAATCAATGGATATTTATAAAAATTTCCACTATCAATGAATGGATGTTCATCAATGAGAATCTTGATATGAATGGGGATCTGAAAATAGTCTGAAAATTCTTGAAATTTGGATCATATATTCATCAATCCGTTCCCCCGATAGCCCCCGATCATGATTGTTACAGTACCTGTACCCCCAAGAAGTGGGACCCCAGAATGCTCGGGAAAGATTTAAGATGATGGCTTGTGACTGTGAGATGAGGCTGCAGGATCGCAGCTACCGGTAGAGGGATCTTACCATTGAACAAACCCCATCTTCAGCCTCCAGGCCCTCGATTTCTGCCCGGCTTCAGGATGTGGAAACTGCAAGACCTCCAGGTCCACGTCGGCCTCCGAATCCAACCAGTGCAAGAAGATCAAATTTGGCACCACCTTAAAAGGAGCCAACGGAAGGGGGTTGTTTTCCCAACGGAAATCAGGGAGTGTGGAAAATGTGGGGTGCGCTAAACCTGTGGTAGGAACAAATATGTAATTTTGGGGGGAGGATAGCGGGGAGAGTTCAGCAAATGGGGAATCATAGATACAGTAGCAGTCAGTCAAGTCATTGGGGGGACGGATGGATGGGTAGGTCTGAGCAATCCAAATACATCGCTGGATTTTTGTCAGATGGGAAGGATTTAAGATATTTAAGGGAAACGAGCAGCTTGTTGCATCCAAATCGTGTCTGTAAATCCTCTTACTTCAATCGGAAGCTTTGACCCCAAACCCTAGGGTGGTGCCACCATATCCCCAGAGTTCTCCCAGGGTCCAGCCTTGAAGTAGGAAATGGCAATGGGGAAACAGTTTCCCCATCAAGGTTCCACAAGTCAAAACAAAACGGTACGGAGAAAAACTCAGAATCAAACATGCTGTTTACGGCCAAGAGTGAACAGACAATTTGTGGGTTTTTTAGCCCCCACAATTCAATAGATTTGCTCAGGGAAGAAAAACTTCACCAGAAACCACGGTGTTTTTTCCTTATCAAACATGGGGGGTTCATGTACAGCGGATTGGTGTCGTTTCTGCCAAGTCCGTGTGGCGAGTCACAAGTAGCTCTGAGATTTGATCCTCGGAATGGCCCCTGTAAAAGCCTGGTTGATTTAGAGGGTTTCCTAGGCTTCCTGTAGATCTTCAGATCTTCCCTCCTATGGGAGACTCCGTTTTCAATATTTAGTACCGTGTGCAGCTGTCGCTTTTGTGGGGACCCCTCTCAATCAAGTGGTTTTATGCTGGGTCAAACTGACCCCACTCATCCACCCACCTCAAAAAAAGTGGGTCTATCGGCAGGAGAGAAACCAACAGTATTAATCAGTAGCATGTTGCAAACAGCTCATCTCTATTCACCATTTTTGCTAGCTGGTGTTGTCATCACATCAAAATTCTGCTTGCATTTCCTGACATGTATGCAGTGTAGTTCTAGTGTTCAATGCGACCATTTTGCTACGGAAATCTCCCAAGGTCCAAACCAACCACTCAAATGGATGCAAAATCAAAGAGTCTCGGACCCTGAACCCACAGATTGGCTGCTCATTTTAAAGACAAAATTGAAATGATATTAACCTCCGGTCAATGAAACCAGTGCTCCCCAATTTTCGCGGTGTCCAAAACTTGTTGGATTCCCTGCCGAAATACCACGTTTTGATCTTAGCGTGAGTTGGGACCAACTTTTGATGCCCAATCGGTCCAATTTTCACCCGACGGTTCCTCTAAGAATTTCAGTTCCTTTCCCAACTGTTGGCTCCAAAAACGGACACAATACATCTTCACGAATCTTCACGAAACCGAAAACCAGAGAAATGGTTTCAGTGATAGAAACCAACAAGTTGGCTTGATCACAACAATCCCCATATATTTTTTGGAGATTTTTTGTTGATCCAAACAACAATCCCTGTGATCCCCTACCATCTCCAGAAATCTCGAGCGTCGCTCACCACCTGGCGCATGACTCTGGAGACCACGTCCGCTTGCAGCGCAGCGAAGATGCCGCGGAAGCTCCAGGAGATGTTTGGCGGCGACATCATGGTGATCTGAACTCCACCTGGGGGACTCCAGAGGAGGGGATGACCACCGATATAAGGAATTCAATGGAGGTGAACCAAGAGTTAAATAGGGAGGAAGAAGCATGAACATCATGGGGGATTTCCAATGAAATCATAAAAATCATTGAGAAATATGGAGAAATACTTGGGAAACACACAAAGGTCATCTCAATTCCACCTGATTCGTGCCCGTATTGAGTAGTATCATCTCTGAGTAATCCCTCCCCCACAACAAGGCAGGTAGTATGACCCCAAAAAAATGTTGATCTGAGTTCCACATGAGTAAATGGGATAATAATAGAGATATCCGCCGAAGGAGTAAGCTCCCTAGGATATTCGGCACCTCCGAGGCTCTACAGCAATAGAATGAAGCAGGTTTAATTTGATCTTCCATCAACACCAAGGCTTCCGGTGACAGCTGTACCCTTTGCGGCGGAACTTCCCGCCTATGCTTGGAAGATGTGGCAGAAGAGGCCGAAACTGCAGTTTCAGAGTGCCTTAGCCCGCATCCGGAGGGTGATGCTGACCCTTGAAGCACCCTTGACGCACAGGTCATGATGTTCATGGCGATTCTAGGAGAGTTCAGCCAAGACACCATCGATGTGCACATTTTCAATGCCTATTTCAATGCCCTGAACATCCACCACGATGTCTGCATTGCAGTTCCAGATGATCTTCAAGTCCAGTTCAAGGCCATCATACCTGGGACTCAGGACCCAACCGCAGGCTTCCAAGGTTCCCTTCCAGGTCCGTTCCAGCTTTAGGCTCGGCCAAACAAGACACACCACTCCCAGACCCAGAGAGTGAGACCCAACAGCCACTACAAATACTCAGAAGCAACACTTCAACAGGCCCTGATGTTGGGAATTTATACTTGTCAAAGAGCAAAGGCCAAAAAAAAAACACACCAAGCTCTGCAAAAAACCATGAGTCTTGCATCTTTTCTGAAATCCAAAAATTGCCAGCCCAGCTGCTGATTTTGCTTGCCGTGCGCCACCCCGATCTCCTTAATCTCCGGATGCCGCTCGCCAAGGGAAAAGGTCTTGAAGGACACGGTGCCGAAGACTGATGGTAGCGCATCCTGCTAGGCTCTGCATTCCCAAACAAAATGTGGGATTTTGGGAAGAAAACAAACCTACAAACCAATACTGTAATGTATTTCATTATATATATGTATATACATATGAATAATATTTACTATATATGTATTTACTCTCTATATATATATATATGAACATATATATATATATGTATATATATATGTGTATATATATATACATATATATATATATTTGAATATATATATATATATATATTTGAATATATATATATATGTATATATATATTTGAATATATATATATGTATATATTTACATATATATATATATACATATGTATACTCTATATTATATATATATATATTTGGTTGAGGGGTGGTTGCCGGCGTGCGTTTTTAAGCACGCTTTTAGACTTTGCTTCGGGGGTCTCTTGTGTCTGCAGCCTCCCGCGTCTTTCCCCCCTCCAGTCTCCCTCTCCAGCTGCGTTTCTTTTGCACATTGCGCGCGCCTGCCAGTGACAACGGCGATTGAGTATATTTTCGACGCAAAAAAAACACTTGCACCTGCCAGCGCCTGCCAGTGACAACGGCGATGGAATATATTTCTCCACGCCTAGGGATTCCCCTTGAAAGGTTCCTGGTGACTCGTCTACCTAGGCACTCCGCTACCAAGTACTTGCTTCTCTCTATCAACACTAACGTCTACCATTGCTCTTGTGGGGCAGCACAGACTTGTACCCATGCCCTTGTCATGCACCCTCAAAAACCATCGGTTTTGAGAACGCCGGGTACCACCCCGGAGCCATATATTTATATACTATATATATATATACTCTATATATATTTATATACTCTATCTATATATATATATATATATCTATATATATATACACTCTATATATATATATATACTCTACATATATATATATACTCTATATCTATATATATATATAGAGTATATACATATATAGTGTGTATATATATATATACTATATTATATATATAGGGAGTATATATATACTCTATATATATATACTATATACTGGATATATACACTCTATATATCATATGTCTATGTGTCTGTATATATATATAGATATTGATATAGGATATGAAATGACAACATCATGGCCATCCATTCTTTTTGCATTGCCAACAAACGAACTGCCACAACTCCGGCCCTGGGAGTCCACTGACCTTGATCTTTGGCTCTAAGTCTTTGGCCACCACCAGCTTTAGAGCTTCATGGATGTGAGGCCACATCTTGGCGACCATGAAGTTCAGCCAACTCATCTCCTTCCCTGCGGATGTTTTTTTTGAAAGATTTTCACCAAAGGGTGGGAGGTTTACCAGTGAAGATGAGGATGCTGACCAACCAAAATGTGGGATGTAAGCACTATAAGGTTTCAGAAATAGGGCCTTTTCGCTGAACAAGAGACGGGACTCAACTAACAAAAATGGCAAAAAATTGGGATAACCCTTGATTACGGCAAAAAAGAAAAGGGCGGAGATGTACTGTAGCTTCTCAGGTAAGCAGCAATGGATCGCTTGTGGTCCAAGCCTAGGAGAATCATGTTTAATGGATCTTGGGGCACAACGAAATATCCAAACTGATCAACCCCCCAGACATGACCTGAATCTTGCTGCGTTGGTGTCAGGGACAAACAATAGCTTACACAATTATGTGGCAAAATATGTCCCCCGAAAGAAAAAATGGTGCCACCATGAATGGTCTTCTCCCTTCAACAAATTCTGAGACTTCGACTTCGAGGGGGCCCCATATGCCAACATGGGGGTGTTCACCGTGGTAGGTTTATGGCAGCCAGGGTTTCCCGGGTTTCCACGCCTTTGTCGCCTCGCTTTGCCATGGTTCTCTGCAGGATCATGCGCCCGGCTTCATTCAGGTGCTCGAGTTCCCTGGATACTCCGGAAAACTGGAAAGTGCGAGGGATTGGAAGCAACCACAGGGGATCTGTATATACATATATATGTATATACAAATACACAGAATAATATATATATATATACATATTATTATATTATATGATATGATATTATATTATATTATGTTATATTAGTTTATGTTAAATTTTATTATATTATATCACATTAGGTTATATAATATCATAATTCATTATATTATTACATATCTTTATTCTAGTTTATTTGATATTAAAATATATTTTTATATGTTATTGTATATATTTATACTATAATATATTATTATATATATTCAACTTATATTATATTATATTAAACTAAATTTAAAAAATATCATATTATATTAAATTATATTATATTATGTTGTATTATATTATATTATCTTATATTATATCATATTATATTATATTATATTGTATTGTATTTTATATTATATTATATATTATATATTAAATATTATATATTAAATATTATATATATATTATATTATATATTATATATTATATACTATATATTATATATTATATATTATATATTATATATTATATATTATATATTATATTATATATATATATTATATATATTCTGTATTTGATATTATATATTAAATATTATTATCCTATATATTATATATAGTAGTTGGTTTTATTATCTTGCATTATATTAAATTAAATTAAATTATATCATATTATATTAAATAATACTACAGTATATATTATATACTATATATTATATATTATGTTGTATTGTCAATTTTAATATATTATAATATGTTTTGTATTAAATTACACTATATTGAAATATATATATTGTATGATATTATATCATATGATATTTTATTTTAATATATGTATATATAGATTAAAATATATTAGATTAGATTATTTTATATTAAATAGTTTTATATTCTATTATATTAAATATATTATATCATATTATATTATATTATATTATACGTTATGTACTACATTTTACTTATAATATACTATTATATATATATTATATTACATATTTTATAGTATAGATATATATTATAATATATAGTATAAAATATGAATATAAATATATATATATTATAGTATATATTATATTATATATAGTATATATTATAGATTAAAAATGAAATATTATATGAAATATATTATATAGTGTAATGGAATTGTTTTTTCAACCACCCCCAAAAGGAAAACCAAGTAAGCAAGACCGCAACAGATCCCGGGCAGCGGCTGCGGCCTTTGAACGTGGACATCTTGAGCCAAACCAGTGAGTTAAGACAACATGTGATGACCCGTAAGGAGAGGTACTATACATATGAAAGTGTGGGTATATGAAGTGCCCATTTCTTTCAAGTCCCAGGCCTACGGTCGGTTGCAAGCTACAAAGTCTGATTCCAGGCAAGAGATGCGATCGATTCCATTGAGAAATCTTTCATGCCTGGCAATTGCTATCCGTGCACCTAACGGATGTTTAATTACGGATGCGTGAAGTCCACAAGCATTAGGCGAGGCGCCGTGGCAGCCAACCACCATTAGGCATGGACAAGGAAATTCCAAAGAAAATCCAAATGACATAGTGAACTGACTAGGCAAGTCCAAAGTGAGAGTGCAGATGGAACTTAGCTACATCCGCACTGATGTCCGCTTAGCGGCTGCAACATGCTGAATTAAACTTCGGCAGTTGTGGAGAAAGTCCAAAGGAAATGACTAAGCAAAATCCAAAGACTGAACTGTAGATGGAACTTAGTTACATCCACAGGTGTGCCTTGAACGGCAAGCCTTGAACGGCGTGCAAGTGCTGAAACCCGACGACAGCAAATGCAATTGAGATCCCAAATGAAATTGACAAAAGACGAAAGCTTCATAAAGGTTGTCAACAGCAGTTTGATTACTGTGACGTGTCGACACAAAAGGTTGTCAACAGCAGTTTGATTACTGTGACAGGGAACTACCTGCAAACAAGGTCCAAACCTAAGTGGCTGTAACTGGTTTGATGCAAAGTAAGTCCAAAACGCCTGACCACATAGACACAGGCAACGCCTTGTTCATAACATCCGCCTTTCGATGACCCGTAAGGAGAGGTACTATACTTATACATACGAAAGTGTGGGTATATGAAGTGCCCATTTCTTTCAAGTATTATATATTATAAATATTATATATCGTATATTATAAATATTATATATTATATATTATATGTTATATATTATATATTATATGTTATATATAATATATTATATATTATATGTGATATATTATATATTATATATTATATATTACATATTATATATTATATATTATATATCATATATTATATATTATATATTATATATCATATATAATATATTATTTATTATATATTATA
>CAMXCT020000185.1:215664-220664 GCA_947184155.2 Cladocopium goreaui
ATTATATATTATATATATATTATATTATATATTATATATATTATATTATATATTATATATTATATATTATATATTATATGTTATATATTATATATTATATGTTATATATTATATATCATATATCATATAGTATATATTATATATTATATATCATATATAATATATTATTTATGATATATTATATTATATATTATCTATTATATACTATATATTATATATATTATATATATTATATTCTATATTATATATTATATATTATATATTATACATGATATGTGATAAATAATATAATATAATATATATTATATATTATATATTATATATTATATATTTCATATTATATATACTATATGATATGTGATAAATAATATAATATAATATATATTATATGTTATATATTATATAATATATATTATATAATATATGTATAATATATGTTTATTATATATTATATATTATGTATTATATAATATATATTATATATTATATATATTAAATATTATATATTATATATTATACTATATTATATTATATTATATTGTATCATATTATATATTATATTATATTATATTATGTTATATTATATTATATTATATTATATTATATTATGTATATATATATTATATCATATATATATATATACATGTAATAATCTACAGATACATACATACATACATACATATATAATATATATATATATTATGGAGATAGAAATATACATGTATAGAGAGAGAGAGGGGGGAGAAAAGACCATCAACTTGAATAATATTCTGCCAGGAACAACATCTAGGTCATCTAGTCCAATTCGACAAATATATACACATATGTGTAAGCGCGCAACGCCTGGGCTTTGCCCGCCCAGGCGTTGCAATGTGGTTGGTTCCCATCCCCATTCAATTGGAAAGATGAAGAAAAATCAAATTTCGCACCCCCATGAAATTGTACGTTCAATCGGGAAAATGAAGAAGCAAAATTTGCACCCCTGTTAAACTTTACATTCAGGTGCTGTTGTCCTGCCGCTCAAAGCCCAGGCATGTGCCGTATATATACAGTATATAATATATATATATATACAGTATATATAATATATAATACATTATAATATATATTAATATATAATACATAATCCAAAGGTATGAGTTGGTACAACGAGCAAGTCATCGGCGCTTTTCTGTTTAACAGTCATCGATGTCTCCAGCTATCTGCTCCACTGGTGGGCCAGCAAATATGTGATTAATATATAATGATGGTCAATATCCCCCAAAAGTTGAGTCCCCCAAATCATAGCGATATGTGGCAGTGTGTCAAAACCTTGTACCCCTGGTGAACATCAAAATAGCTGGTAAATGGATGTTCATCCCACTAAAAATGTATCTATAGGTATTGACCCATACCCATATATGGTTATTATAATGGTGAATATGTGGTTAATATATATATGGTTACGCTCTGGAACTTCTATTTCCAAAGAAATTTCGAAAAAAAAAAAACATAAATTTGGAAGTTCCATAAATACCCATCACTTTCCCAAGCCCATCCGAGTCACGGCAAGATAATGGTGGGCCTGTGGCCATGCCTCGCAGGCAGACTTCGCGACGAGACGGTTTTTGACTTCAGGGGCAGATCCACCGTTCGCTTGCAGCCACATAGGCCCATCAGCCCGGCCGGGCGTTACGGCCCGTGGCCGAAAGCGCTCAGCACCAAGCCATGGTAGCAGCGCGGGTAGCGAAAACGCGCCAGCGGTGGGTGGGAGGTGCCACCTAGACACTGGATACTGCTTGGTGTTTTGTGGAGTGGTAGGGTAACTATGAAGCTAAAGACTAAGGCTATAAAACTCTGGCAATATACCCGAGAAATCCATTGTATTGTCGCATTTCATCTTCTTGAAAGCAAGTTGGAACCAGAGGCTGTCCCAAAAGGTGGATGAACACTTGGAAGTTGAGGAACCTGAGTAACCACCATAGAATGGCGAACTGAGGTTAGAATTGGACAGCTGGGGATGAATCAACCCAACTTATAAGTGGCCAGTTGTCGTTGCCGTAGCTGCTTGGTGAGGGGGTGCGGCCATGACAT
This sequence comes from Cladocopium goreaui, assembly GCA_947184155.2. Classification (NCBI taxonomy): domain Eukaryota; class Dinophyceae; order Suessiales; family Symbiodiniaceae; genus Cladocopium; species Cladocopium goreaui. The sequence continues at coordinate 217,738 of CAMXCT020000185.1, forward strand.
CTGGTGGGATTTTCAGTTCTTATCGTGGCCTGTTCAGTGACACCCCATTTTGGGGCCTAGCTGGAGCAAGATGAGGAACGAGCCACACGATCGGCATGCAAGAATTGGAGCTGGGTCTACTACTTCATTTGCAATCCCTAACACCGGAAATTCGAAGAATCTCTTGTGGATAAGGATAAGTGTCTAGACTAGACACTGGTAACCCGGTGAAAATCCCTGAACATAAAAGAACCGAATGAGCTAATTTGGGGGTGTTCACCTCTACAAATGTGTTTCGCCCCAACCCATAGCCCATATCCAAATAATACATCACCTGAGGATGAACAAAAACACTGGCTATACGCGGCAATTTTGACTTTAGGTCTCAGGATTTCGGGTTTTGGGGTTTATATTAAGGGTCTTAGGGTTGAGGGTTTTAGGGCTTCAGTTTCCAGGTTTCAGGGTTTGTTGTCTTGGAAAGTTTTTTTTAAAAAAACTACCCTCTGGTTATGTCAAAATAGCTATTGAAAATGGCCATTTATAGTGGATTTTCCCATTAAAAATGGTGATTTTCCATAGCTACGTTAAATTACCAGAGGGTAGGTATACGCATTGATTTGAGAATCTGATCGGTCACGGGCAAACGTCGGGGCCGTAGGGAAGTCATCTGGAAAGTCGCTGGTGCTTGAGCCATCCCAAAACAACGACCACCAAGCAGCAACTTGGTGGAGAATCTGAATATCCCATGATATATTCCATCAACTTCTCAATAACTTTGTCAATATCCCCCAAAAGTTGAGTCCCCCAAATCATAGCGATATGTGGCAGTGTGTCAAAACCTTGTACCCCTGGTGAACATCAAAATAGCTGGTAAATGGATGTTCATCCCCCTAAAAATGGTATTAATAGGTATTGATCCATACCCATATGTTGCTATGGTAAAATATCCCCCACTCCATTCGTTGAGTCTCCTGGATACCATGGCTTGAAAAGAGGCTGCGCTTTTTCAGCGCGGAGGCGGCGCGGGCCACCCGCGTAGCCGACCCGGTGGGGCACAACGGCGTTCACAATGGGACGGATCAAAGATGGGATCTTGGAACGTGGGAAATCCATGGGAAATCCATGGGAAATCCAAACTCTGAAGCTAAAGCATCTGCTATTTTTGACAAAGCAGATCGTGAAGGCAGATTTTTCGAACTGCGCAGGATTGATATGAATGATCACAATTGGACGTGCGATGCAAAGCGACAAGTTGAAGTCTTTTTGGGGGTGGCTTCCAGTCCTTGAAAATGCCTCTGGTCTTGTCCTCCATCTAGCTTGGCGATGGGAACTCCCCGATAAATTGAACTTTATACCTGGAAAATCATCTATCAATGGAGGGCTGTTCCATGTTCAAAAACTAAATATTATACATCTGCACATTATTACAATCAGAGATTTTGCAAGGCTGCCCAGCTTAAGTGGAAGCTAAATTTGCCACAGTGCCCCAGGCATGGTGGGACCAAGTGAATTTGGATCCAACCATGCCTCAGACCCACCGGTTGAGCCATGCTGCAGCAAGATAGCGGCGTCCAACATGGGTTCCTCCAGGATTCACAAAGTTTGAGCCGCAAATCGACAAAAGCTGTAAAGGCCAGCTCCATGCCATTGCCACACGTCAACAAGTTTCAGCTGACTAGACCCGGCCACTGACAAAATAGAGACTCTGGAACCGCAATCCGATTCCTATCTGTGCGATTCCCTTCACATTTCAATCATTTCACAACAGAACCCACAAGCCCTGTGCCGATGTTTTTTCTGCTAAGTTCTCCGTCGAAAAATGTGAAAAAGCTCGTGCAAGGACACGGCCCTGCATGGCACAAGCGAGCAGTGAATCCCTCAAAAGCTAAACAGAACAGGGGACTGTGAGAGTGCGCTTTTTGCACTCCTCTTTACATATTCTCTGTTTTGACATATGCATTGATTGGCAAGAAAAAAAACAAATGACAAGACTCAACTCTCTGCATCCTTCCCTTGGGCGTGCAAAACCAAAAAAAATACAAAAAAAAACAAGAAAACCAAGAAGACCTACTGGGCCAGAGTGCCTGTGACATAGGGTTGTGTTTTTTTGTTTTTTGTTTTTTTGTTTTTTTGTTTTTTTTGTTTTTTTTGTTTTCTTGGTGTTCTTGTTTTTTGTTTGGTTTTGGTAACCTTTGACCTACTGGAAGTTCTTTTGGCTCTTAGTCAAATTTTCCCAATAATATGACGTTCCTAGCATAAAGTCACATCTTTCCTTGCATAAAGTGGCATCATTTTGCACAGTCCCCTTACATAAGGGAGTGCAGCATTTATTTGACATGAATCCAAAGTCATTTTCAAAGAGACAGCTGTGCAAAGCTCCTTTAAAGAAGAAATGGAAAAAGGACAACAATTCAGAATGGAATCCTTTGAGTACCTATTTTAAATGAATATGGTCTTCCTTAAAGAACGTGTTGGCACCAGTATACGCAAAACTTCCTATATACCTTGATAAGGTTGTGAACCAATTGACTGAAAAATATGCAATAATGTAAAGAATCATTATTGTGAAGTAGAAGTGTATATATATATAATACTTTTGGGAAGATACATGGTTGCATGTATGCAGTATGCCCTTCCATATGAGTGAAACAACAGAACAAAACAAACATCATGTTTAAGAAGTGGAATCTGTCCTTTAAGCAAATGTTATGCAGAAAAAATGATGGTAAGGCTTAACTTCATTAAGGATGTATTGCATTTGTTAACATATTGTATTTCTGCAAGAATATTGCGTTTTATTTCGGGGGGGTCTCTCCGTTAAAAGCAAATGCCATGGAGAAAAAATGAGAATGAGGCTTAACCTCATTAAAGGATGTATTGCATTTGTCCACACATTATAGTTTTCTTGCAAGAATGTTGTTTCTTATTTAAGGAAATATAAGGCAGAT
>CAMXCT020000185.1:225664-292713 GCA_947184155.2 Cladocopium goreaui
TTAAGCAGTAGCCTGGCTTCAAACCCTCCGCAGCACCTTTGGGGGCTTGTCCACTAGTTTTCTATAGTGGCTTCAGAAAGCGACGTTAGGCAGTAGCCTGCCTTCAAACCCTCCGCAGCGCCTTTGGGGCTTTGTCCACTAGTTTTCTAGTGGCTTCAGAAAGCGACGTTAGGCAGTAGCCTGCCTTCAAACGCTCCGCAGCGCCCTTGCTGGCGCTTTTGGCAACTTTCCGGACGTCTGTGGCCATCTGTCAGAGGCTTGTCCAGTAGTTTTCTAGTGGCTTCAGAAAGCGACGTTAGGCAGTAGCCTGGCTTCAAACCCTCCGCAGCGCCTTTGTGGGGGCTGGTCCAAATGTTTTCTAGTGGCTTCAGAAAGCGATGTTAGGCAGTAGCCTGCCTTCAAACGCTCCGCAGCGCCCTTGCCGGCGCTTTTGGCAACTTTCCGGACGTCTGTGGCCATCTGTCGGGGGCTTGTCCAGTAGTTTTCTAGTGGCTTCAGAAAGCGACGTTAGGCAGTAGCCTGGCTTCAAACCCTCCGCAGCGCCTTTGGGGGCTTGTCCACTAGTTTTCTAGTGGCTTCAGAAAGCGACGTTCGGCAGTAGCCTGCCTTGAAACCCTCCGCAGCGCCTTTGGGGGCTTGTCCAAATGTTTTCTAGTGGCTTCAGAATGGCGATGTGTCGGGGGCTTGTCCAGTAGTTTTCTAGTGGCTTCAGAAAGCGACGTTAGGCAGTAGCCTGGCTTCAAACCCTCCGCAGCGCCTTTGGGGGCTTGTCCAAATGTTTTCTAGTGGCTTCAGAATGGCGATCTGTCGGAGGCTTGTCCTGTAGTTTTCTAGTGGCTTCAGAAAGCGACGTTAAGCAGTAGCCTGGCTTCAAACCCTCCGCAGCGCCTTTGGGGGCTTGGCCACTAGTTTTCTATAGTGGCTTCAGAAAGCGATGTTAGGCAGTAGCCTGGCTTCAAACCCTCCGCAGCGCCTTTGGGGTGGCCTGGCTTCAAACCCTCGGCAGCGCCTTTGGGGGCTTGTCCACTAGTTTTCTAGTGGCTTCAGAAAGCTACGTTAGGCAGTAGCCTGGCTTCAAACCCTCCGCAGCGCCCTTGCCGGCGCTTTTGGCAACTTTCCGGACGTCTGTGGCCATCTGTCGGGGGCTTGTCCAATACTTTTCTAGTGGCTTCAGAAAGCGACGTTAGGCAGTAGCCTGGCTTCAAACCCTCCGCAGCGCCTTTGGGGGCTTGTCCACTAGTTTTCTAGTGGCTTCAGAAAGCGACGTTAGGCAGTAGCCTGGCTTCAAACCCTCCGCAGCGCCCTTGGGGGGCTTTGTCCACTAGTTTTCTAGTGGCTTCAGAAAGCGACGTTAGGCAGTAGCCTGCCTTCAAACCCTCCGCAGCCCCCAAACTAGTTTTCTAGTGGCTTCAGAAAGCGACGTTAGGCAGTAGCCTGGCTTCAAACCCTCCGCAGCGCCTTTGGGGGCTTGTCCACTAGTTTTCTAGTGGCTTCAGAAAGCGACGTTAGGCAGTAGCCTGGCTTCAAACCCTCCGCAGCGCCTTTGGGGGCTTGTCCACTAGTTTTCTAGTGGCTTCAGAAAGCGACGTTCGGCAGTAGCCTGCCTTGAAACCCTCCGCAGCGCCCTTGCCGGCGCTTTTGGCAGCTTTCCGGACGACTTTGGCCATCTGTCAGAAACTTGTCCAGTATTTTTCTGGTGGCTTCAGAAAGCGACGTTAGGCAGTAGCCTACCTTCAAACGCTCCGCGGCGCCCTTGCCGGCGCTTTTGGCAGCTTTCCGGACGACTTTGGCCATCTAGTTTTCTAGTGGCTTCAGAAAGCGACGTTAGGCTACTGCCTGCCTTCAAACGCTCCGCAGCGCCCTTGCCGGCCGTCTTGGCAGCTTTCTGGACGACTTTGGTTATCTGTCGGGGGCTTGTCCGGTTTTCTGGGGCTTTCCTTCTGCGCGTAGGCCCTCGCTGCATCTCGCTGCTCAGCCTCATCCTGGTGTTTTTTTTCCGGGGTCGGCGGCAGGGGCGGGAGCCCTTAATTTGGTAGACTGACCTGGAAGAACCAAAATCCATTCTCAATACAGCTTGTGGTTTTGGAAAATGGCTGCTTTCACTTCCAGCTCACCGGGAGTAGAAAATGGCTCTCGGCCACACTTCCAGTGACTAGTCACCGGGAGTACCGGGAGAAGTCTCGCACTGTCACACTGAGTCACACTGTCAGACACAACTTTGGAGCCTGGTTCACATTTGCCCTGGCGCGTACTGTTCCACGCTCTTGAAGCCATTTTCCAGCATCGACTGTACCATGGATTTCACCTGTTCCTCAACTGACTTGAAGCTGATGCCCAACCTCAGGACGGCTAGGACGGCTGAACACTGGAGGCCTCCTCCGAAAAAACAACTGTCTTTCATGACTGGGCAACAAGAAAAAAATGGAAAAAGCAACCCGTCCAACGTCATCCAACTGTCCCCATCCTGTCCCAAATATGGGGGGAGCAACCAAGACCTTCCAGATCCTTCCAGGCAGGTGACAGTTTCTCTGCAGGCGAAACATCATACAAGACGGGCAGGGGAGGCGCAGGACCCATCACAGCAGGACCCAACTTTTCAGAGACCTTGCTGGGCACCTTGAATTTCATCTCCTCCGGTAAGGCCTCTCTGATGTATCTGGCGACCTCCTGGAGTTTTCTGCGGACAATTGAAGAGTTGATCCATTTGGAGAACGCCAAAAACACAAAGGATGCGTCCAGGTGGTTTCTCATGTGTTATGCCCAAAGTTCATTTAATCTTCTGAATTTGATGCTAATCATTAACGGATTATTATACTTATATATATTACTATCATATACATATATAACCCCAGACTCACTAGCTATGCTTCCTTCCTTGTTTCAATACTAGGTCTTGGGAGCTGGCAGGTTGTCCCCCAAGGATCCCAGGTCGCAGTTCGAGATAAAGTGACTGACCAGGTCATGCGGTCGTCCCAATTGAAGCCCTTTTTGGGCTATGGTTTTCATGCCACCCAAATGGTTGTTCATTACAGATAGATTAGATCAGATGAGATGAGATGAGATGAGATGACAGAGACAGACAGACAGACAGACAGAGAGACAGACAGACAGAGAGACAGACAGAGAGACAGACAGACAGAGAGACAGACAGACAGACAGACACAGACAGACAGACAGCCAGCCAGCCAGCCAGGCAGCCAGCCAGCCAGCCAGGCAGGCAGAGAGATAGATGGATAGATGGATAAATGGATAGATGGATAGATGGATAGATCGATAGATCGATAGATCGATAGATCGATAGATCAATGGGATGGGATGGGATGGGATGGGATGGGATAGATAGATAGATAGATAGATAGCTAGAGTAGAAAGATAGAAAGATAGAAAAATGGATAGATAGAAAGATAAAAAGATGGATAGATAGAAAGATGGATGGGTAGAAAGATAGAAAGATAGATGGATAAATAGATAGACAAATAATATATATATATAATTAATTAATTAATTAATTAATTAATTAATATACAGGTTTGACACAGATTCTTGATGGATTTCTCCGCTTTCTCACCATTTTTTTGGTAAACTCCCATTTACTGTTGCTTCAACCCCACTGTGATAAATCATTTTGAATCCCATGTTTAATGGCAGAATCCATGTTTCATAACCGCATATCATCTCAGTAGCTTTAACCCCGTGTTTGATCACAAAATCACTTTACAATCGCCATCTTGATGTCAAAAATCTGCCATTTTGCCTCCCAGCGGGCCCCCAAGGGGCCCCCCAGGGCCCCAGGGATCCTCAAAGTGCGGAGATCCTCCGATCAGCAGAATGCGCTGCCCGCCCAGGCCCTCCCGACACACGGCTTCCACATGTGCGCGCGCCACGTCGCGCACGTCCACGACCGTCTTGCAGGCGTTCTCGATCTCCTTGAAAGTGATGTTTGTTGGCCAACAAAAACATGTATAAACCGCATGAACTAATATTAACTATAGTTATAGCCTCCATAAGCCCTAGTTCACCAAGTTATGTGCGTCAACGTGATCGCTGTCTACGTGATCGCTGTCTACGGTATTTGGGATCCATGGGGATTGATGGTGATTTTTCATGGGACAAAACCCTAGGTGCCAAGGTCAAGTTACGTGGAATGTGTTGGCTTGGGGATCCCATCTATGTATTTTTGGGATGGGTGGAAACTCGTTGAAACTGTATAAATTGAAACCATCGAATCAATGAAGAAAAAATAGTCTATTCGTGGTCTAAAAATGTGTAACATGGATTTTTCGCAACCGAAAATTCGGGAGAAATCAGGCTGCAAATGCGATCATTCGACTAGCTGGTGAGCCAACCCCGCTGTAGACCATGTGAAAGTCGAACTTGTCACAAAAAACACAATATCTTTTGAAAGAAATTATACCACATGATACCACCAACCAAAGGGTTTGGGTTCAGAAAATTGACTCCATATCATTCTCGGGTATTGGTCAAAACTGGGCTAAATATGTATATATATATATTATTTAGAATTGCAACATGGTTTTAAAAAATGTGTGGTCCCTGTTTTAAATGTTGACTCGGACCTCTGAATTTACTTCCCTTTGGTAGGTTCTGTAAAATCTATTTCCCAAAGCCCAGATTTTCTGGTTTGATCCTGGTTAGTTCCTGATGCGGTAGAAGGCTTCCCCTCCTGGATGCTTCCATCCATATAACCCACCAAAGAACTGGCCGAGGTATTCAGGTGGGGCTGCCCTGGCACCATGGGGCCCCAGATCAAGGTCGGCAGCAGCACGGTCAGTTGGAAGGGACAGTCCGGCTCTCGACTCATCTTCCAAGCCGTCTCCTCGGCTAGAACCTTGGATAAACCTCGGCAAGGTGACCAAGGCATGAGGCATTCAACATGACCACGGATGAGGGTTTGGCTTGGTGAATGGTGAATGCTGGTTTCGTGTTTTTTCAAGTATCTAAACATATTTAGACCAGCAAACATGGGATATGCGCGCAACAGCCATGGATAGTGCACCAACAATGGATGTTGCTATATGGTGTTCAAGTTGGTGAGGCTTATGGGCCAGACATTTGGAGGCGTCGATTCTTTGGGTCGAGGGCTCAACAGAATGGACCTTGGAAGCTTTTTTGGTCGGTGAGTCCTGATGTCTTGTCACCACGAAATGTCGTGGAAGGCAAGTGACATCTGCCTAGTGCATTCCTCTTAGCCAAATAAGCCGAATGAAAATAGGGCCGCCTCACAAAAAATCAGAAACATGAAAAACAGTGTACCATCTTGATAAATGGGGCCGCACCAACAAATAGAAACAAGATGTATCAATAGTATCGACACGCAAATTTTCCAGTATTTCAAAGCCAAGGTGACAATACCAGTTCTGCTTCTCTCTGAAAAGCTCTGAAGGAGACCAATCTGCAGAGCTGTAGACGTGGTCCGCAGGAACTTTGCCATAGTTCACCTGGCCATCCAAAAGATATCTATTGGAACCCAAGCATCACCCAGCTCAAGCATCAATGGATTGCAAAAAGGACATGACACGGAACCCCCTAGGCTACAAGTTTTCAGCCTCAAAAAGCATGGTTTTTGGCCGTGAATTGTCCCTTCAACGATCTCTGGAAAGGTGCGTGATAGAACATCGAAACTAGCTGGCTGGAAAATCCCCGAACTAAATGGAAGTTATAGCCGGAAAAAATATCAAACTAAATGAGACAGTTTCTCCATTACCATGTTTCATTACCAGAGGGTATACGAACGAAACCCTCCAATCGACCCAGTCACATAAACACTGCCGGTCGAACTGGTCAAGGCCACCCTTTTGACGCCCAACTTGTGGCACGAGGACAAGACGTTCCGGGTGCCTAGGAAGCGCACTGTGTTTGTTTGATCCAATCCCCCATTAGGGGAAGGTGATGAATCGTTCCAAATGGTCAAATTGGGTCAATGGGGCATGGTTTATGGCATTGGTTTTAGCACCTTCCAATACACTTCACCCACCAACCCCTTGTACCCAGCCTTCCACTGCAGGCGTGACCAATTTCTCCTGCGCTGAGCTATCAGGTCCAAGGGCAGTTTCCTAGAAAAAAAATGAGTTGCAACCTTGCGCCGAACACCTTAGATTCGTGTTATTTTATACCCGCTGGATCCCTCTGGACATTTAAGGTAACTGTCGAAAACCACCAATTTTTAATAGGTAAATTACACCGGCATAGACTCCACATAAAGGTTTCACTGAAACCAAGGGATCCCAGCTATGAAAAATATTTGAACCCCCAAAAAGCTTGCCAGCTACCGTCAATCAAAATATTCTATAAATGAGTCATTTTTCATAGCTATTTCAAATAATCACACAGTAGTGAATCCTCCCCGACTTGAAGCCAGAGAACTTGTATGGTTTCCCAAATATCTCAAGCATCAAGTCCGGCGAGGTCGCAACTTAATTAACTACTCCCTTCCACCCAACACTTAATTAACTACTCCCTTCCACCCAACACCCCAAATTGCAACCAGGGTTTCTCTAGGACGCTATTCAACATTAGAAGGAAACAGAGTTTAGAATATCACTGTTAATGTGTATTATATATATATGTTGTATATATATATATAACTGTACAAGTACCTTCAAAACTCATCCATCCCCATCCATCCCCACCTCCGATCCACCGGCCATATAAAACGGCGAGGCCGTGTGCAGCACCGCGCCGCAGCCCGCGATGGCCGCATCAAAGGCGCCCGGGGTCAGCAGGTCGACGTCTTCGAAGATTTTCAAACGACTGGAGGCACCTGCAGAACGGGGAAATATGGGGCTTTCCATGGGGGTACCCCCATAGCTGGATGGTTTAGAATGGAAAATACCTATTAAAATTTGGATGATAAATGGGGGTACGCCTATTTTAGGAAACCTCCATGTGTTGGGCCCTTTTAAGCCACCATGTTCATGTCTTTTATGGGGATTTAAGATGGTTTGAGATGGTTTAACTATAGCAAAGTCACAAGTTGGCTTGTCGTTTATGATTACTGTTTTGTGAGAAGGGCACAAAGGAAATTGCATTTGTGGCAAGTTAAATATGATCTCACAGAGCTCCAAGAAGTCTTTTGGGGAGATGAAACCTTGGTGATTGTCTTCAGATGCGGGTTTGACTGAAATAATTACAGTACTTGACTTACCCTATCTCAGGAATAATGAAAATCTCCTCATAGAATTGCATTTGTCCATCCCCACTTTTGGACAAACCCTCATGGTTGTTGCGCAAAAAATTGGATATCAGTAGGCCCCAAATTCGGTCCCTTTCAGGACATAAAATGCCACTCGAGCGAATCATTTTGAGTCCAAGCAGGGATGATGGATGTCCCAGTTGAACAGAAACCCCAGCCATTGCGGAAATACTACCAACCACTATCTTAAGGTGATGTCTGAAGTTAGAATGCGTTCCCATCAGAATAAACACGCCCCAGAATCCCTGTCACATCTGGGTGAAATGTACTAGATCAGTTCGGTTTCGGGTCTCATACAGTGGTTTTGGCAGGGCCATCGATTGGAATAACTGGTTGTATGTACAATCAAGACTGTTAATCTGTTTGGAGGGTTCCAAATGAATTAGCAACGGGTAGGTGACCAAGAAACAGCAAACTTGGTGTAGTATCTCCACAGCAGCACCTCCATTCTGTTGCTGAAAAAATATCAAGAAATTTGTGTTTTTTGGAACCCTCCATTTTGTCATGGATCTTTGACGATGATTTCCAGGTTTGTTTCTCCAAGTTTCACCCCATTGACGCCACCCGAGCCTGGCAAGTCCATCAAGTAAGCCGCTTTCTTGGCCTCGGTACACTCGGTAGGCATGCTGTTGGTGACTGGTGACCCACAAATCCTCCAACTTCAAAAAAAACCGAGAGAAGTCTCGGAAAATGTCCAAGTGGATCCAAGTGGCACTTCGGGTGGTGGTATGAACCCTGTGCCCGTCCTCCAGCAGCAGCTTGATGCACCAAGAGCCCAGGAATCCAGACCCACCGGTGACGCAGATGGGTCCCGTGGCCGGAAAGGCCGCCTTCATGGGGCCCGAGATGAGCCGAAGCAGGCGCTGCATGCAGCAAGGCGAATGGCTGGGGCCAAAAAGCTGCTGGTGGTGGGAAACTTCAGGGCTATACCTGGTAGACCTCCAAAGTTTGGGGCCAAGATCCATCATTTTCGGAGCAACCCGGAGCTGGTGGATAGGTACACCAGCTTTGGGGATCAAGACTCTGAACTAGCCACTGGTTGGACTATCGCTGAGGATGGGACACTCCTTCGTGTTGCACCATCTTCTTGCAACAGTCCACAGGCCCAGTGTACAAGGCCGCCTAAATCCGGAGGTCTAGGTGTGTCCAACTCTACGGGGAGGTTTCCTCGGATCAAATGATGAATTATGTGAATCTGAATTCCAAGTTGGGGAGGATTACTTGGATCTATACGTATCTAGAGGTGTTGGCACAACTGCAGGCTCCAAGAATATGATCCCGCAGTCGGCAGTCGGGAATGGTCAAGATCTTCGGACCAGGGCCATGATCGATGAAGCTTAAGATATCTGGAGTATGGGCACTCCTTGAAGTTGGTATCTGTCCTTACTCCCGGTCTCCCCTGACCGGGAAAAGATTCCAGGTGAGGCTACGAGCTGAAGAATGGTGAGCCTTGCCGTAAATTCTGAGGATCGAGCCCCACTCTCATTTTGAGGCTGGTTCATCAGCCTGCCAGGGTCGTCGTTCATCTTGGTGAAAAAAAAGGACTGGGCATTGAAATCAATCATGTCACATATTGTCAAATGAAATGGTTCCAAATGATTCAAATCAGCATCTAAATGTTTGAGCGCAAGTGGGCTGGTAGTCTCGCTTGGCTAACCCCAAACCTCTGTCCTGTGAAGATTACGAAAGTGCCGAAAATAATCTCCTAAGTCATTTCGGGAGCCAAAAAATAGTCTGGGTGAGTTATAATAACTAACCAATCTGAAAAGTTGTGCCAATTTGGGATCGTAACCCCAATCCTAACCATCATCTTTTACGTGCCATCACGGTGACGGGGAAGTCCCAGCACCAGCACCTGACTGCTACGATGTCGAAGGGCTGCATGGCAATAGTCACAGCAATTCCCGACCTGGGCCAATGGTCATACAAACAACTCGACCATCTCAATATCATCGAACTCCAGCAGACTTGCGCATGGAAAGATACTCATTACAGGATGTATGTAATGGAATGTAGTGTAATGTGTATATATATATAATGTAATGTAACCTGATGTATTGTATTGTAATGCAATGTAATGTAATGCAATACGATAGAATGTAACATAATACAATACAATACAATATAATATGAATCTATACATATATATAGATAAAAAAATATCGATATTAACCTAATTGTATGTATGTATGTATGTATGTATGCATGCATGCAGGCAGGCATGCATGCATGCACGTATGTCTGTATGTGTGTATGTGTGTATGTGTGTATGTGTGTGTGCGTGTATGTAGGTAGGTATGTATGTATGTATGTAGGTAGGTATGTATGTATGTATGTCTGTGTGTGTATGTATGTATGTATGTATGTATGTGTGTGTGTATGTATGTCTGTGTATGTATGTATGTATGTATGTATGTAGAATGTATGTATGTATGTATGCATGTATGCATGTATGCATGTATGCATGTATGCATGTATGCATGTATGCATGTATGCATGTATGCATGTATGCATGTATTCATGTATGCATGTATGCATGTATGCATGTATGCATGTATGCATGTATGCATGTATGCATGTATGCATGTATGCATGTATGCATGTATGCATGTATGTATATACATATATTGCTATGTTAAGTATAAATATCAATACCGGTCAAATAGAATGTCATAACATACAATATTATATTATGTTATATTATATTATATTATATTATATGATATAATATAATATAATAATATAGATGATGTAATATAATATAAGATAACATAATATAATATAAGATAACATAATATAATATAATATAATCTTAGATTATATTATGTTATATAAGATTATATTATATTATATTATAATATATTGTAATATTATACTATACTATATTATATTATGTTACATTATATTGTATGGTATTATATTATATCATATTATATATTTTATATTATATATTATATATTTTATACTATATATTATATGTTGTATATTATATATTATATATTATATATTATATATTTTATCTTATATGTTATATATTATATATTATATATTATATATTATATATATATATTGTATATTATATATTATATATTATATATAATAATATAATCACATATTATATAATTTATATTATAATATATTATATAATTTATATAATATATTATTATACAATAATATATTATATAATCATATATTATATAATAATATATTATATAATAGTATATTATATAATAGTATATTATTACAATACAATATGATATAATACAATACAATATAGTATAATACAATGTAATATAGTATAGTACGATAAAAGATAATGTCATGTAAAGTATTGTAATTAATGCAATGTAGTGCAATGTAATGTAATAGAATGCCATGTAATGTAATATAATGTGATATCCAGTGTAATATCCAATGTAACCTAATGTAACGTCATGGAATGTCATGCAATGTCATGTAATGTCGTGTAATGTCATGTAACGTGACGCGGAGCTCTTCACATCCCCAGAGTTCCGACAAAACCTGAATTGCTCCTGCAAGTCACTGGATTTTGACATTGTGTCCCCACCAAATGAAGATTTGCACCCTTCACTGCTGTTCCAAGGTCTGCGTGTTGCCTCTTAAAACGTTCCATTTTGGGCCAGCAAGTCATCAGCGAATCAGGTGTTTATCAAGACTCTTGCTGAGACATCAGACAGCAGGCTCGCAGCCAGGTGGATCGGAATCCCCTCTTTCATCTGGCAGGAGGGTGGCTCTTTCATGAATGGATTGAGCGGGATATAATGTACATATATGCTACATCCATATATGTTCATACTATGTTATATTGGAACATACATTATGTATTGTTACAGTATGGTATAGGTGTGTATGCATATATATATATATATATACATGTATACATATATATATATACATATTACAATATGTATGGAGAGTGCAAATATATATATATACTATACTATATATTATAATACACTATATATATATTGTATATTGTATATATTGGTGTGCATATTGTATATATGGTATATACCTGTCTTTTTCCAGTGACTATTGAATGAAATGGATCTGCCAAGCACTGGACGGTTTGGCTCCGGCCTGGGTCGACTGTAGGAAGATGTCTTTGCTCATGTCATAGGTCGACAGCTGCATCTGGCAGCAGAGCTTCGACAGTCCCGGGACTGTAGTGATGACTCCGGACAATTCAGGCAAAAACTCCCCAAAAAATGATGGGTTCTCAACATCTTCCCCATGAAAATTCGACAATTTTGAAGTATTGCTGTTTTGAGAGGAACCGAAAATTTCAAATCATGGTAAGTGTGACTCCTAGCAACAGTGGCAAGGAAGTGTCTTCAAGGCCGTGTCAGTCGGTCTCCATTTTCTGTCTTGAATGTGTATGATTTAGTTCTTAGCCATGGGCAACAGCCCTCCTGAAGTATATAGTTGGTGGGGCGATTAGGTTCGACTTCGAACCCAAAAGCCACCACCCAGCACATAATCGACTGATCACAATCATTCTTGAATGATTGCGAATACTCTAGTGTCAACATTCAAATCAAGAATCATGTCTCAAAAATCCCAGTTCTTAGCTCAAAAGTAATAAAGTCAACTTCCACACATCTCTCAACAATCCCGTTTGGAATGGACAGCTGCCACTGAGCATCCCCGCAGCTGTGGCCGCTGACACCCTGGGAATGAAGGCTGAGAGACCATGGTAGTAGCCGCTGACGCCCTGCTACGCTGCGAAAGCTCGGGGCATCGAAACTGAGAAAGTTCACCATGGATCAAAGTTGGTCAAGTTTATGGAGGCTGTATCCTTAACCAAATATAGATAATATGAATATAATCTAATTGAATATAAAGAACCTGCAAAATATGGGATGAAACAGTTAAACAGTCTGGACTTATGACCTATGGATCAAACGCGAGGTACCAGCGTAGCCATAAAATGTGTCATGTTTTGCAGCAAAGCATCCATTGAAAGTGGCGATAATCTTGACCGATACCCTGAGCACTTGCAGTTGCTGTAAAGGTCCCATAGCCTCAAACGGTGAACGTCTCTTTGAGCGATCCATTTCACCAATTCTTGGGCTGTTCACAAGGGTAGGGGGAATGACCACCCTATTGCTCCAGCTCCCGCACCAAATCATCTTGCCTGCTTGCGACCAATGTCCAAGAACGCCGTCCTAGCAGGGGCCAATCTAGGAATACTGAGCCAACCTTAAAAGATGTTTCGTCCCTTTGATGTTCCAAGTTTCCCCCAAAATAGAGTGCTGGAAAACAGACTTCCACTGGAATTGACGTCCCTCTCCCACCCAAGTTGGGAGAAATGCAGAGCTCTTGGCTAACCATCATCTCCCAACGTCATTGTATCAAACAGCCTTTGATTCCGGGCACCTTACTTTGGCTCATAGCATCAATATCTATGACTTGTCCAGCCAGGACGTATCCCATGTATCCGCACCTCAAGGAGGGATGCAGGTGCTGGTGCAAGACATCTTCACTTCCTACGGCTTGGAAGCGCGACTTCAGAAGGAAGAATGGATTGGAGACCACTGCAGCAATGGATCCAGATACCGCACCCAGCAGCACGGACAAAAGCCATTGGCTGGTGGAATGCCCACCTGGAGAAGGGGACAGTTTTTCAGCTTGAGACCCTCACCGTGCTCACCTCAATCCCATGTGAAATGACATGTTCCAGGCATCGCCACAACCAAACAGCTCTCCGCCTTGTTTCATGCCAAAGAATTGCTTCAGGGATCCATAGGTGCCAAATCTGCAGCCGACATTGCTGAACTGCAGCAGATAGGCCGCAAACAAACCGCGCTGCAAACCCCTGAGCCCTTCTTGTCGAAGTATGCGCAGCAGAGCCTGGGAGATGCCTCACCAGGGAGATTTCCCTGGAATTTAGACCTAAAAAATAACCTTACTGTATATGGCCTTATATATGGTGGGCACCTCAAATTTAGGTCCCTGAAGTGCCCATTCGAATGATGATCAGCATGATTAACTATGATTCATTATGATGTACAACACAAATGCAGATACTTTACTCTGAACACCCAATCTTTGGGTCCCTTAGTCCCTTGAGCACTTGAAAGGCCTCTGCCCAGCATCCCCGACCTGTGTAGGCTGCGCCAGAGGCTCTCAACTCACCTTGCAGTTGCAGCCGAGTTTTCACCACATCCACCGGGTTCGTCAAGGTGATCGCGCCACAGGCAGAGGCTCCAGCCAGCAGAAATTCCGACGCCTGGCTCCGAACCATGGCATAGGCAAAAATTTCGAAGCAGCAACTGCTGGATTTGGCTGGATTTGTTCTTCTGGGTTTTTTGAAGACTCCTGATTTTTTTGTGCAGATGTTGTGATTTCGCGATGCGCTCAGTTGGTTGATTTGCTGGAACCTTACTGCAAAAAGGAAATGGGGAATCAGATCGAATCCTGAATTCAGATCAATTTCTTTGGTTTTAATGGCTCAGCAGAATCCGGTCAGATTGGCCCAAAAGTGTTCGTTGACACCCCACTTGTATGGCTACAGTATATCATATCCGATGGGTTTTCCCCTGGATCATCACGCCGAATCAGTGGCGCCCAAGCTTGAGCAGAGAGGAAAGTGACCACAGGCTGCTGGGGAGGGCAAGAGGAGATGGGTAACATTTTTTTATCTAGTGGTTTATTCATTAACATGTCTACTTATCTCTGGATGTACTTGTTTATCATGGATTATTTAATTTATCTAATCTATTCATGTATTCATTGTATGTGTATATATATATTATGTATATGTGGTACAGCATTAGTATTGCGCATGGTTCCATTGCATATGTAGCGCCACAGGTGTCACAGGATTTCGTTCGAAAATCATGGCACTTTGGAGCAAACTCTCGCCCAGTTTGGCAAGGCGAGAACAAAGACCTGTCCGGTCCAATAGATGCGGTTGCTGGTTCCAATCAACTTTATGCGGCTACGAGCTGATCTGAATTGAAATGATGTGCAAATCTGCCAGTCCAGAGGAATCATCTAGGCACGCAATCTCATCGTCGAAACCAACAATTCAGAATTAGACGCCTCTTGAAAAGCAAGGCCTTAAAAGCACAGCAGGAGAAGCATCATTGAAATCGAATGAACTATCTCCACTGGCGAGGCGGATGCAAAGAAACCACGCAGCAAATCTCTGATTTGGGACATCGATTTCTACGGTGAATTTCACAGCAGCAAATTAAGATGGCCTGCAAACTGCAGAACAATCCTGCAACAAATCAACCAGATTGCTCAGATAACCCTTACCATCCCTTACCTTTTTCTTGCTGAAACAGATATGTAGATTGTCAATGATTGTCATGTGTTGCTGACCTTTTTTTGAACCATCAAATGGGTTCTTTCCACTAGGCGCATGGGCTGATGGGCTGTGTAGGACACCCTTGTCTGAAAATGGGGGAGATCAAAAAAATGCGCAAAAAACTTGGGAAAATGATGATTACCCTCTGGTGAACATACAAAAAACTATGGAAAGATCCACCCATTTTTAATAGGAAAATCCACTATTTCGACTGGGCCATTTTCAATAGCTTTTTGTATGTTCACCAGAGGGTAACCAGTGTATTTGGGTGGTACCCTGTTTTCAAACAAACCCGTATGTGTGGTTTGGTTGGTCCCCAAAACTGTGCTGGTTTCGTTCGTGATACTAGACTCGCTGGGGGTAGTATTTGGGGTATCCTGCCTTTCAAGAAGCACCACATGGCACTCAGAAATTCCGCCCCATACACCAGGAAAAATTCATTCCGCGATCCGTCGGAATGGCGACTGAAAGAGAAACCACTTGGGCATTACAACTTCTTTGCCCCTCGCAACCCTGCAATACGTGCCCACTTTAATGGGCCGGCATCAATGGACCCCAGTCGTCCACTGAAGTTCCAGGGATGCGAGTGGGTCTATTGAATCAGGGTTGAGGAGTCCAACTGATGTTCATACCTTTCCTGATCTCAACAACATCGTTTCAGTTTCAATAGATCGGAGCAGCTCTGCACATGTCTCTTGGCCACCAAAAACTGCCGGTGGCTGGAAACCAATGAGACTCTCCGCTGGATTCTAAAACGATCCTAACACTGCCGGCTGGTGGTGCCATAATCCATTTTTTAACGCTCGGATGAACATGCAACAAAAGTCAAACCATGTCAAACCATTAAAAGTCATTAAAATACGGCCAAACCATGCCAAACCACCAACCAGACTCTCAAACAGTTCCAAAAGCATCATAGATGACACTGCAACCCGACACGGCCTGGCCCCCTGACCCTTCGCTAGACTGTTGTTTCCGTCGAGTCCTTGACGCATGAGTTCCTCTCAAAAAAACAAGACAAACCCCATTTCCAGTTGGTTCAAGCAGTCTTGGTTTTGGCTAGATTTTTTGACCATTGATATGTTCTAATTGTTCCAATTCAGCGAGTTGCAAATAATTTCGATGTTTGTTCATGTTGCTCAACAAATGCAAAACTCGACATTATGGATTTCAAGCAGAAATACTCGATGGCTCAACATTCAATCAGAATGTGGGTTTGATAAATACAAAAATAACCAGCCATTTGTGGTCCAACAATGTTCATTGGTATCCCCGTTGCCGCTTCGCCACACCCTTTCGAAAAAATGGTTTGGCAATAGTCGATAAGGTACTGTTTAAGACTAACCCAAATGGCGAAACAGAAATTCTAGTGCCCTAGCCTAGCAATCATCCCTGGAAAACAACCCAGTAGAACCGATCTACATAGATAAGAAACTGGTTCTTTTTTCTGATTCGAATTTAGTTGTACAAGTAAACCCCGCACGAGGTGGGTGGCGGAAGTTTCCAGCAGGAAGGAATGTTGCACTATAGGATTGAAAGACAAGTTTTGCCTACAGGAGGTGGAGTGAAGCCTCACATCTTCTCTGTTCTGAGTGGCACCTGCCAACTGGACACAATGATCGGACTGGGGGACTGGGAATGTTCACTGTCCGTTGCTGGAAAATAGCCCATCCATCCCCTCCAGGAGATTGAGGCCTCCCATTTCTTGGGCCCGACCAATGCTTCGGGCTTAGATTTCTATTCGAAAATGACCCAGAAAGTTGGAATGCCTGGACTATTTGAAGATTATCCAAATAGAAATGAAAGGAAATGCGTGACATGATCATATGATCCATGCTTCTTTGTTGCTCAAAATGCCTGGAAATCCGCCCCGGCGGGTTTTAGGTTCGGGTTCTTCGGGTCATGTCTTGGGCAGGTCCGTGCGGAGAGTCGACGCCAGGCTATCGTTGTTGTCCGCGGGCCTGATCTGGGGCTGCTGGAGGTGCCATCATCTACCATCAGACACCGTGATTTCAACATCAAACAGACTGGTTTCATTGAAGCTACCCTGGTAATCTAACAGTTTGCTATGCAAAATCACCCTTTTCCATCAGGGATTTGTCATCAGGGCTGTTTTAACCATGGCTTTTCCAAAAAGAACTTCCAGGGGGGTACCATCGGTACCATACCTGAAATCCCCAAATCCCATAAAAATGGTCAGAGTCCCAATATTTGTTGGTCAATTTTTCATTTCGTGAAAAAGGTCAAAACCATGGTACCCGGCTGGTACCCCAAAATAGCTGGTGTATTGCTGGATGTTGATTCCCCCAGGTAAATTATGTAAATTCATAGGCAACTTGACCCCTCACCATTTCTGTTTGTCACCGTTGGATACCCACCCGGCTCGCGCCTTTCCTCCAGCTCTTCCAGCTCTTCCAGCTCTTCAACTTCGGAATCGGATTGCAGGTCGGGGTGCCAGCGCCTCAAAATTTTCGAGACGTGGCGACGTGGCTTCAGGAACTGCTGCCCATGGCTAGAGATCAGTTGTAAATGGGCTTCGCCAAGGCGAAGGACACCCAGCATAATGCTTTGGTTCCCAGGTGTGAGGAAAACCTTAATGGGATTGCCCTTGTTGCACTTCAACAGGGTACACCCAAGTACGCATAATTACAATGATTGACTTTATTGCCCATCATCCATCATCCATGATCATCCTGCCTTTTGCAGAGGATTCAGGTTTCCATCCTCTATTATAGTCTATATAGTCTACATAACTTAGTATAACAATATGTTTCTCATTCTTCTCATCATTTCTCATCCATCAAAGCATCCCCATGTCCCAGGTTTTCTCACGGAGCATCTACCGCGATGCCGAAGGCGCAGGCAGGGCATGGACTTCGAGGTCAACTTCTGACTCGTGAGGCGCGCGAATTCCGTGGAGACCGCAGAGATTGGGGGCATCAAATGGGCCCCGCCTCCGGATGACTCAGCAAATCGGACGTGTCAAGCATTTGCTAAGTTGGATGACCATAGCATTGGACATCTGAGATTGAAATTGAAGGGAAACGTTTTGGGGATGACCTGTTTGAAATTGGGTAGCAACATTAGCAACGGATATCCACCGCTGGCCAGGTTGGAGGGGTCAACTATCCAAGTGGACATCCTGTTGGTGGGGCACGGTTCTCTTAGATGTTGCCTGTCAGGTCATCAGAGTCTGGGAAAACATCAAAATTGCAAAGCACCATTTTTCATAGGGAAATCGTCTACAAAACCCACTTAAATCCATTGATGTATACAGTATACATATGTATTGATGTGTGTATATATATATAATAATTATATATATATAATATATATATATATAATGTGTATATTATCCATTTCCACTGCCACATCACATCAAATCCCCATGTTTCTCCCAGTCGCCCCATCTCCACCTGCCAAGTCCAAGGCAGCCGCTCCGCTGCAACGGCTCCTTGGTTGAGACGCGACGCACCGAGGATTCCCCACAGACGCGACGCGACCGCGATTCCAGGGTGCTGAGCTTCGGACTGGTCGCGGAGGACTTTGTAAAGACCTGCAACCTGAGAAAACAGGTCTGGAAAACATGGCCCTCATGTGTGACAAAAATTACTGGAAACAACATGAAACAACCAAAATGATTCAAGTCCGCAAACACCCAACAATTCAGAAGTCATCCTCCACCCGCGAAAGTTCCCATATGGGCAAAAATTCCATAGGATTTACCCTCTGGTAACTAACATAGCTATGGAAAATCCACCCATTTTTAATGGAAAAGATCCACTATTTCTATGGCCATTTTCAATAGCTTTTTGTATGTTTACCAGAGGGTATCATCATGCTCACCCATGTTTTAATGGCCACACAGGGGGTCTTCCCCGTGTTGAGACCAAACCCATACCAGATCTGGAGGCCAGGAGACGCCGATCAGAGCCGCACAACCACAGAGACCAACGGCTGACGCCGACACTGCCACTGTGTTTAGGGCCTGATGGGTCCGAAGCCCAGCGAAGCCAGTACCCTCTGGTAAACATACAAAAAACTATGGAAAATCACCATGTTTAATGGGTAAATCCACTATTTCTATGGCCATTTTCAATAGCTATGTTAAATTACCAGAGGGTAACTGGTGCGGTCTCACAATTCGGACCTCCAACTCTGATGTTGGAAAGACTGATCCTACATGTGCTGCAATGAAAACATCCTACACATTGCCACTGGACATCCAAGATCTGCACTGGGGAATGAATCATTGGATATCTAATAAACTGCCTTCCTGACAGGTGGCAAGGGATATACGAAAGTCTTTTCGAGACCATGACCATATGCTATCTGCGAAGCAAATTTTCAAAATGGATGCAAATTATGTCAAATTACCATCTCTAGCTATCAAACATGGCTTGCGAGAAAATCCCCCAATTGCTTCGAGAAGTTTCCTAGCTATAAACCTATAGTTTTGAGGAATTTCCCAGCCATCTTTGATGACAGAGGGTATATCCCATAGACCCATGATATACCCATGATATGGGTATGGGTCAAAACCCTGGTACCTAGTGAACCCCAAAATAGCTGGTAAATGGATGTTCATCCCACTAAAATGTATCTATAGGTATTGACCCATACCCATATTCCAATGAAATCCGTTCAAATCCCCATTACCCTCTGGTTATTTAACATAGCCATGGTATAAATGGATATAAATGGTCCATAGAAATAGATGATTTTCCCAGCGAACGAAACCTCCATTTATGGCTGGGGATTTTCCCTGGCGAACTGTTAGTCATAACCCAGCGAACGAAACCTCCATTGATGGTTGGGATTTTCCATGGCGAACGGCGAACTGTTAGTCATAACCAGAGGGTAAATCTGGATTACTGGATCACTGCCATCACTGCCATCGTTTCCCAGGCCACCACACGGGCAGCCAGCTGAGGGCAGGCGCATTGGCCGCCCCAGCAGCCGTGGCTGCCACACAGGCACCCACCACCTTGTAGCTAGACATCGTGGGGAACTGACAAAAATACCGGGGAATTTTTTTGGATCAATGATGGGGAAATGGGATTCAACCGTGAAAAAAGGAGTAACCAGATGATGATGATCTAAGTAGATTCATTTTTTTTCGATTCATGATTCATTCTGATGATTGGTAATCATATGTATATAGTGACTATTCTGAGCATTGGAAACCTCCAATGCTCCCCATCCTTTTTGATCCCAACATTCCCACCAGGTGCCCCTGGGCCCTGGCCCCAACTGGCAGCGCCGTATCCGTCGCGGCCAGCGCCACGGTCTCATCGTCAGGACAGATCCTGACCCGAGGATTTTGATGGACGGTTGGACAAACATAAGGGGATAATAAGGATATGTTTATTATGTTTGGAATGTCATATGGTAATTTGGATGTGGAACATTCCCAGTTATATGGTGGAATGTAATATCATGAGGGTTTGTCTGAAAATGTTGGGTATATTCCCAATGAAATAGCCATTTAAAAACGGGATAATGATCATTATATAACCATTGGGTAAAAAGGGGTACACTATTTTCAGACACACCCATATGTTTGGAATATGGATGATAATTGGATAATATGGATGATAATGTGTTAGATTCTTCCAACCAGGAATAATATTTCAGATAAAAGGGACATGTTGGGGATCATTCCGGAATTGGATATGGATGATATAATCATGATATATTTCATGATCATCCATGATCCAAGCGCTGAAAAATTTCTGAGTTCGGGATGACCCAAAACCCAAACGGATGATGATCCCCCAAAAAATCGCTGGGAAAATCATCCCAGGATTCCGATTGCTCTGCAGGAAAACCATGGGTTTTCCCCTTCAAATGTATGGGGGGGGTCCTGTAAATGTTCCCATCCAAGAGCAATTCTGGGACATGAATCATCAGGACAAAACCCTGAAGCGATCCCCATAACACTCATGGTTTTAACGAACCCAAATGGGTTATATTATCACCGAAAAGAATATGGAAATGGGTATGGGTCAAAACTATGAAGCCCCCAAAGTGGATGCGGCCAGTGGGAAGGCCTAAGCTCCTAAGAATGACCCGACTCAAACGCAGGTGCTTTGGTACAGCGTTGACCCCATCCGACTCAAACGTGAAGCTCCTGAATCATCCCGCTACTTCTGTCCCCGAAAGCTTCAAAAATTATCCTGAGATTTGACTCCTGAAACTGTCCTAGGACGCTCTGGAAGGTTTGCCACCGAAAGAATCGGTTAGGGACTCACTTTCGACACCGCTGCAAAATACTCACTTTGCACACCGCAATATGGGCGACTCACTTTGCACACCGGCAACGAACTCACTTTGAGCATCAGCCATGTTTAGAGCCTTATTGGGTTCTAGCCATGTTTAGAGCCTTTTAGGGTTTATAATTAGGGGGAGGGGAAAGGGTGGGCAAGAGTCCAGCCAGCAACCACGCGCAACCCAAATTGATGTGACCAAGCGCGGTTAAGATTATTGCCACGTGCCAGTGACAGGAACCACGCGCAGCGCACGAACCACGCGCAATATACATACCATATATCTCGAAAGGGTGGGGAAAGGGTGGGGATAGGGTGGGGATGGGATGGGCATAGTGTGGGGATAGGGTGAATCCCAGAAATGAAGTTTCAAGTTCCTCTGTGTAATGTCTTCATGAAAAGTACCCTCTGGTGAACTAACATAGCAATGGAAAATTGCTATTTATAGTGGATTTTCCCATTAAAAATGGTGATTTTCCATTGCTATGTTAGTTCACCAGAGGGTACCTCGGTTATATGGATAGAACCCGTGTTTATTGCTCCAATGTTTGCTGTATGGCTCCAACCATGGAGCAGAAACGGCGTTCAAACACACGATCTGCGATTCAAAAATTCACCAGGTTTACCCTCCAATCATCAAACATAGCTGCCTGGAAAATCCGAATAAAATGGAGGATGTTCCAAGCCATGGAGCTGATCACCAGGTTTAGCCCAAAAAATGAGTTTGAAAATATGGCACCTCGTTCCATTCACTGGTTAATCATTACATTCACATACATTCACCATGATATGATATTGCCATAACTTGGTGGATTTGTTCCCCTTTCATCACCCAAATTGACCCATGTTTCATGCAGCTTCCTGGTAGGAGCGCCCAGGCTGGTCGCAAAATCCGCAGCAAAGTGTTGACAATTGGCACCAATGAGGCTATAGCACCTTGCCACGGAAGTTGTCAGATCTTTATGGTGCTACAGGGGGGGTCAAAACTCGGAGGACACACATAGAGAGTGTCGGAGTCTCTTGGGATATTCACCCAGCAATTTGAGCCATTTCTTCCCACTGCTTTTGGGCCATGGGATCGAGAAACATGTCCCTAATGCGCTGGCACACAGCTTGGTAAACTGTTGGTGTTGTTGCGCCACTGGCTCGGCATCGGACACTTCTAGCTTCCCAGTCCCCTCCAAACAGCTCTCCGTCAAGGCCGGCGTTTTGAACCAGCCACCCCACGTCAACAATGTCTCGGATCAAGTTTGGCTGTAAAGGGGGGTTAACCCTCTAATAATCAAACAACTAGTTGGCAAAGGACATTCCTGCTCCACCAAGTTGCAATTATGTGGTATATCAACTTTCAATGTTGTATATAGATACATATCGTGTATGATGTATGTACATCAATATACTGTATGTATACTGGGAGAGTCTGAGAGAGAGAGAGAGGTGGGGAGAGAGAGAGAGAGAGATGATATATGTGATATATGTGATATATGTGATATATGTGAAATATTATATGCGCATACTATCTATACAATTTTCGTAGCAAGTTCTGACACCCTCATCTCTCCGCCCTCCCAACACCGGTAAGTCCCCCACCTGTAGTGACCCGCTACTTCTCGCGCACGTGCCAAGAGGTCCATCAAGTTCAGCCTTTGACTAAGCCCCAAGGACCACACCTGCCGATTGGTGATCTTCATGGATCATCCCCCACCATGATGCTGACGTAGAGAAAAGGAAACCTAAAAAAAAACATCGAGAAGAGTACTATTTATCACTATTTATCATTATTTATCACTGTTTTTTTCTGGTTTTACTTACAGTAGTTCTACTTTTCTGGGCACAGGTGCGATAAATGTAATACTTCGTTGCGGATCCGATTGGAAATTACCCTTCCGGGTGTGAAGAATTTGATGAATGGCTTGAGTCTTGCGCCTAAAAGTGGCTATGCCAAAGTCTTCCAATTTCATTTTGGGCAGGGGTGCATGGTACTTTTCTGAGAAGTATCAAACTTGGGATCAAAGTGATGCGAAAACGTGACTTTATCTTTTGCATTACCAGGCCCAGGCAAATTTGAGGCCTGCCATCAATCTTCAAAGCCATGCTGAAAAACAAGGGCCCAATCTTTCGTGGGCCGCTGAGATACAGACATTTTTCCTCCCAGTGTTGAAGTCAGGCTTGACACCTCGGTCCATGGGTTTTCCATGGGTCAAGCCTGGCATCCCAGCGCTGTTCGGCTGCGCACCCGAATCCCACATGGGAACAGCGACCAGCGATGCCCCAAGTTTGAGAGCTGGGCTGAGCATCAGGAAAGGATCCCTGTCATCCAGCAGCATCCTCAACGTAAAAATCACCACATGACCCGGCTTGACACAAAATGCCAAGGTGAATGGAACTCTTCAAATATCGACGGATCATCTTGTAAGAATATTGGTTGGTTGCTGGCGTGGTCAATGTTCAACAGTATTTCAAAAGTAAACCACACGCTCCGCTAGCGGTCCCATCTTGGGCCCTGGCTCATAGACCAGAAACAGTTGAGAAGAAGGCACCTGCAGCATCCAGTTGCAAATTCAGATTTGGGCAGGTCGCGCCTAGTGCCTAGATCAGTCGCCAAGTTCTTGTCGAAATTCTGCGAAGCTACTATAGAGTTTCCACAGAACAAATCAACATCAAAAAGTTGTAGCATTTCATGCAGCAAGTTGCTAGTGATTCGTCCCCAGTTGAAATTGCCCAAACCTCCGCGTTGAAGCAGCGCT
The DNA here is from genome assembly GCA_947184155.2 of Cladocopium goreaui. NCBI lineage: Eukaryota > Dinophyceae > Suessiales > Symbiodiniaceae > Cladocopium > Cladocopium goreaui. The sequence continues at coordinate 249,233 of CAMXCT020000185.1, forward strand.
CTGCATTATGTACCTCTGCACACCACCCCATGATCTAAAGGTGCTACGGGATCCAAGAAAACTGATTGGTGGTTCCAACCAATCTAAACAATACATGTTACCTGGTAAGAAGGGGTTCTTTTTACATACCGCAAGCTATCATTTCGACATATTTCGACTGAGGTACCTATGAATTCCCAGTGTGGACACTTTACGCCGTTTCGCGCAGCAATGGCTGAGTTTCCAACAAAATCATCTACCAACCTCGCTGTAAATGGTTCGCCAAAGGGTTGAAGGACCTGAGCAACTTGACGTCGTGGAAGGACCAGAGCTCCGACGCCGTAGCTGGGAGACGTATGTATCATTTAACAATATTTAACACTGGTGTCATCAGACATGGCTGGAAAATTCTGGAAAATCTCTAAACTAAATCGACATTCAAATGGGAAAATCATTGAACTAGATGAGTGATTCTCCAGCCATGGAGCTGCCAGATGGTATCACCATGAATCACTAGGCACCAGACTAAAGCCCAATGCCTCTTAAGGGGCCACATGAACATCTGCCATTTCCGTCTCACACGCAAGGTCTTTGGATTCATACCTTAGTAGCAGGGTGGCATGGGATGAGAGTCGCTCTGAAAGGGTGGAAAGGGTGGAGGTTTTCGCAGGTCCGTATAAAAATCGGGCTGAGTTGAAATGTGTGGCGCTCGGTCAAACCGGTCATTGAGAAAAGCACATCGTGACCATCTGGGTATCAGATCAAACTTGCGCTGGCCGAAAGAACGAAGGATTTGGGACAAGGTATGGCGGGAGCCCCCCATGTCAATTTTGGGCTTGTCTCAAGACTTCTGAAGCCAATCATCAAAATCCCATGGTTCATCAATCTCCCCAGCATAGCTATGGGGCCAACAAAATGGGTTGCTTCTCAGGCTTAACAAAATGTGATTCAGATAAACATAGAAGGTATGAAATCCAATAGCTTCCACAACTCCCTGTATGCCATGTATGCTTGCGAAAATACCCTCTTCAATACCTGGCTGTGTCTGAAACTACCCAAAAACGCCAACAAGCTGGGGGTCTGTTTCCCATTTTCAGTTGCAACCAAATGCCACCATTGTCGGTTATAACTCCCATGATATATCCCACCGCAATTATGGTGTATTTACCCTCTGGTAAACTAACATAGCTATGGAAAATCACCATTTTCAATGGGAAAATCCACTATAGATCACCATTTTCAATAGCTATGTTAAATTACCAGAGGGTACCTCATTTTTGTTATTTGAAACCCCCATACCTAGACCTCCTAGACATCTTCAGGCCCCGGCCCACGATCATGGCTGTTCTTTCTTGGAGGAGATCGGTCATGCCCTGCGAGTCGCACCGGCCCCATTGGGGTCTAACCAATGTTGGTTGGTCATAAATTGGCTGGTTATCATAACCCCTGGTTTTTTCCTGTATGGTTTACTAACCCCATGAAAACTCCTATGTTGGTTGGTTAAACCCCCAACTAAATTTGAATGAGGTTTAACCACCCAACATAGGGGCTTCTATATGGTTTAGTTGGGATTTGAAGCAAGCATGATGGTGATTGTCGGAATTGGATGAAGGGAAAAATTATGCTTGGGGAGGGGAAAAAGAGAACATGTTTTCGGAAAACCCATGGTGTCCTGCAATCTTTCCCTTAAACCAATCCAATGACTCTGAAATTTGCAAATGGATAAATATGAATGAGCAATGGTTCGTACCCTCCAGCAAACATAAAAATGATGATGATCGACGGTGATATGTTTTATCCATGCTAATTTACTGGAGTAGGGTATATATATATATGTATATATAAATGGATCGAGGCCGCTTATGGCCCTGTTTGATATGGGTATGTTTTCATGGCTATTGTCAGTGTGCACTACCTATTTACATCCATTTACGAAGCATCTACAGAGAAAATCGTCCCAGTTGGGTGAACCTTTCGCAATCCCAGGTGAGCATTAGATCTTAACAGTGACACCTTCATTCTGGGTATTTTAGTATGTTTCTTCAGACATCTTTGAACTGGGGACCCAATTTCTCACCACCAAACTATACAAGTTGGGTGAATCTGGTTCGGCAAAATGCAGGACACCGCGACCAGCACATTGTGGCCATCCATCCATTTCTACTCTGAAACCCATCCAAAACCCCTCCAATTCTGTGTCCAAATTTGGGACCCTGGAAAAAAAAACTGCGCCTGGTGCTGAGAATCAACTTGCCCCTGACCTGATGGTTTCCGATCAGCGATGAAGGTTGGAACATCGCTACATCACTGGAAGCGAACCAAAGGACACCGAGCGAAGGACTTGCCCGACAGCACAACGCCTCGCGAGGCTTTGATGTGAGAGCTGGGAAGCCTGCCTTTTGGGTGCTACTCCATTCAGAGCCATTTATTTTTCACATCGCTCTTTGAAACCAAAGAAGACCCAACAAAAAATGCAGGAGTCTGCAATTGAGAGCATACCCACAAATCTCCAACACCTTCATGTGCAGCAACTTGTCACTCAAGCCTACCCTGGGATACCCTGGTGTTTACACTCCAAAATGGACACGGGATTGCTCGCCTAAGCAACAGATGCCGTGTCTAGAAGTGGGATGGATACCTCCCAAAATGGCCATGTAATGTGGAATATGATGCTTGAGCAGTGGATTTAGATTGTAGTGCTGTAGTGCCAAATTTTGGACAAACCCACTGGAGAACCTGAAGAGACCTCCCCGAAATGATTAGATTTGCTGGCGCCTAGGCATTGCAACCAGCAAATACCAGCAGGAGCTGGGACATCACTGACATAACTCATCAACTTCAAATGTGATCAACCAAAAGCTGAGAATTTGTTTTAATCCAGATTAGGCCATTTCAGCCATTTCATAAACGTTAATAAACTAATTAATACCTTCAACTCTGAGCCGGTTCCGGCCTCGCCAGGCAAAGCCCAGGCCAAGGATCCGTGAGCAGCACCTGGGTCCCCATGTCAGGCCAGACGTTTTCTTTTAATGGATATAATGATATAACTATGGAATTTTAAGCCCCATGTTTCTTGCAATATTTATGGGACCACTATTAAGCAGGTCAAAGGATCACTTAGGACGGCTTTTTCACTCACTTAGGACGACATTTTGAGATGAGGACTTCAACCTTCAGGGTTAACTTCCATTGGATACAGACCTTTAGGGTTAATTTTCTTAGCGGGGGACAGGGGACCGGGGACAGGGGACCAGGGACCGGGGACAGTGGGAACAAGTAGAGGTAAGAGACACAGCATCGAACACATTGGACTCCATGGGACACAGACCTTTAGGGTTATATAATTCTTTTAGGGGAGGACAGGGGACCGGGGACTGGGGACCGGGGACTGGGGACCGGGAAAAGGATACAACATTTTATGATCTTCTCCTGTCAACACTCTGGGGTCAGGGGGGCCAAGACTTAGATGCATTGGAGAAAGAATAAACAGGACCTTGGCCAACAAACTTCGAGACGAACCTCGGATAAGCCTGCCTGCGCAGGGATTACCAAAAGATGTTACGACACACACACATGCACGGTGCAGCAGCAACCTGATGATCATCTCTAATACACATGTACAAGCCTCTTGAAATCATGTTCAAATACATCGATACATCTTTCTATTGAGACTGTAGCCATATATCACCGACGTAGTCCTAAGCGAGTAAAAACGCAGGCCTAAGCGAGGCACTGACCACTATAAGCAATTTTGATATCCACTTACATACCTGAACTGCACCCCAAGTATTTGATACTGATGTGACTCCCCTATTTTTGATGGCTGACTCAACCACCAAGAATAGTTGAGTGTTGTGAGCCATGGCGGGAACAGTCAACTGTAGTTCATTTGGAGCATCGTCCCAGGGTTGAAATTAAGAAAATGTCTGAAACCAACCATGTTTTCGTATACCAGTTTTCCAGTAGATGCTCCCTTGAAACCAGGTCTTGGGTAACTTCCTGAGGATTACACTATCCTGAAGCTCATGTTGAGCTCGCTCCACCTCACTGGATGTGCGTGGGGAAAAATCGTCATCCCATCCTGCTGATGATGTAAACCCCTATAAACATCTATAGACAAGCTATGCTTTTATGATGTATGAGACTCCGGCATCACATCAGAACATCCCAGAAACCTATTTTTTGTGTGGCCAGGCCCTCTGAAAATTTCACAGGCAGCCATTGAGGTGCTGACCATACAAAAATTGCTCAAAAGGCTAACTGCAGGGGCAGTTGACAGTGGGCTACACTACACTTGAACCGGTTAAAGTTGCCATGTGTACATCCAAAGGGGGATGGTTCAGTGAAATGTCTCCTTCAGCAAACATGGCGGCGTGCCAAAAATGTGAAGGCCGCAAACTCAGGCTGAATGATGGTGAATGATATTGATATTGAGAGGATACAAGACCCTCTGAACAAATTGCGAGAAGCACCACATCACTAATATCTGAGGATCTGGTTCTTAATTACAAGGGAAACCTACCATTTTGCAGCGCACAACTTTGGGACATGCCCTTTGGCAATCCCATTGCCAGCCAGCTCAAATGAGTCATGAAAATTAATCCTATCTCATCTCATTCTACTGCTTGGTCCATAAGTATCCATCCCTATTATGGGCTACAATAATAAATTAAACCCCAGTATAAGAATCCCCAATAAACATCAATAAACCAGGATAACACCCTACATATGTATATACCATCAATCAACAGGCAAGAGCAGTATTTTACGCAACATTCAATGGCTCGGATGATCAAAGGATATTGCCAAATTGGTGCCTATTCATCCTTTTCGTGCGCGGGTGTTTCGTTTCCTCCGCCCTCACTCACTGCAAGGTCGGGACCTCCATTTGGCCTTCCCAGCTAGCTCCGAAAAAACATGCCGGAGCTGGCGCGGACGGCACAACTCCGGGTGTGTCCAAGCCTAGAGAAACCAATCATAAAATGCTGGAGACATGCCCATTTCCAGCAAGTTCCAGTTGTTTTCTTCCCGCGTCATATCCCTCATCCAATAGTACTAGTCGATTCATATCCATGTGTATCGCATATCTTTCTTGGCTAGAAAAAACTACTTTAGGACACGCCCAGTGATTGGATGGGCCAGCTTCGGGCCGTGAAACCTCCTGGCTTGTTGCAGGAGAACTAGCTACGCTGCTGCCACCGGTCGAGATCGATGGGATCCTGGGTCAAAGGTGGAGGCTTGGAGCTACAGTTGCTGCAGCTTGCACCAAAGAAATGGGAGAAAATGGGAGGAAACCAAACACATATCGAAGTATCAAGAATGGGTGATGTGAGCTGTGTTCAAAAGCCTAAATGTGGTTCATAGGATTCCCCACAATGGATGGTGACAATCCCCAATATATTGGATAGTATAACCCCATGTAATCATCAATCAACAAAGGTTTTGAACATATTCATTTGGGATACTGTAAATAATAAGGATAATCAGGTCAGACCACAATTTGGAATAGAGTGAGTTCAAAAACAATTCTGTTTCATTCTATGGATGGCTATCATACACACAGCTCAATTTGGTCTTGAGCCATGGCCACATCAGAGCCCTAAACCTATTTTCCCGGCCTGCGATTGCCATCAAGCAGGGAAGTATCCTGCGACAGTCGCAGCACCGCGCGGTGCAGAGGTTTGAGGGGGGGTAGAAACTGTCAGAGAAATGCCAGAGCTTTCATACGGAGAATTGGGTACCCAAAAATTCCCCAACATTTGACTGATTATACCCACTCTAGACATGTATTCTGATTCTAAAGTGCGTTGTGTTGCTGGCAAAGCTTCCTCCTGGGACACGTTATTCTGACCAAGAGGTGTGAGTTCCACAAGCACCTCAAATTTCGACCCATACTCTATATATCAGCTCCACTAGTAATGAGGTACCTTGCTGATACAACACCTCATAATTGTTGGATTTATACCCAAAAATCTGTGTTGATGCCCCCAAGATCTTTGGTCGCTATAGAACTACAGAGATTCTCTCAGGATTTTTGTTGGTGATGTCCTGAGTATAGTATATACAGTATATCCCTATAGATCCTATAGTGATCCCCAAAACAACCAGAGACGCCGATTTCATCCGATTTCTGCATTTCCAGGATGTCGCTTCGATGATGTGTTCCCCATAATTTCCAGCTATTCAGCTGTTCTATCGACCCGAAAGGGGCATCTTGACCGCAGGACTCGGACCCGGACCTGTGAAGGCAGATCCCTTTTCATTGACAGCTTGGATGCCTGGGGACTGCTGAAGTGGGATAAATGTTGGTCGAAATTTCACGTAAGCCAAAAAAAACATGGCTTCAACTACAGTATAGATGTTCGAATGAGGATTTCCTAGAATGGCAGACTTACATAATCCACTGTTTCAGATGATGTTGCGAGGGAATTCCAGAACTTCACATACCCCATTGAAGTCATTGACCAGTTCTGAAGAATTTTGGGGCAAACAAAATAACCCGTTGCTGGATGTTGCTGGCTGATCCCCATGTCGCACCCAAGCTATAGTTGAAAATCTCACCACTTTTCATTTGGTCCCACATCTTGCGTAAAGCACTATAATTCTTGAGAATTTTCATCATGTCTTCGTTTGTTCACCCAAATTTTGCCTGGAACCTCTCTCTGGAAATGAGGATTTCCCAATATTAATATGCAGCATTTTACAACCTTACCACCATACCATCATTTTTCCACCATGTTACCACCACTTTGCCACTGAAAACTTTTTGGCAATTCTGGATAAGATGATTATCCTCAGTCGAAGACTCGAAGATATGGAAAATCACCAGTTGCAATAGGTAAATCATCGAACTAAATCTGGTTGGTGGTTGAGCCTACCCCTCTGAAAAATATGAGTTCGTCAGTTGGGATGATGACATTCCCAATTAATATGGGAAAGTCATAAAATTCCATGGTTCCAGTCACCACCAATCAGGTCCATGGTCCATTTTCATCCATTTTCCATAGCAGTTTCTTCGTTTTTCCCAAGGGATCCAGCAGCAACTCTGGGCTTGGCACAGCTCGCCAAGACATTGATCATCTCTCCCAGTCGCGTGCTGCCGAGCCAGGAGCCGGTGACTTTGGGGTTTCCCAGTCATAGGAGCCCAATGGATCTCAATGGATCCCGCAAAGTTGTTGCGTTTTCATATGTGTTCATAGTTCTCACTTCTATCCAGAAATCTAGAATTGCTTTGGGGATGTTTGGGGATGTTGAGGGGATATTTTGCAGCTTGACCTATCGGACCTTGACCCTTGGATGGCATGGATCAAATCCGGCATCCCCACCTGAGCATCCCTGGGCAATCGCTGGGCACTTGTAAGTGTGCCCAGCATTTCCCGTGCTTCACGGACTTCAGGTGCTCCTAAGCCGCTTGGTGAAGTGAAGGGATGAGCTGTTTTTATGCACCGCAGTCGCTGGGCCACCCAAACCAGGGGCCAGATCCAGTACTTGTCATTCAGGTGCACAAAGCCCATGATCTCCAGAAGGCCTGGATTGTTCACAGAAACAAGGACAGAATCCTTTCCTAAATCGGAAGACAAGCAGACCAACTGCCGCGAAATTTCGAGTGGGCCTCCCCAGAATTGGCAGGATCATCCAAGATAAAAAGACTCTTCACATTTGTCGCTCCAATCCTATGTTCAATCATCAAAATCTCATTATTTCTCCATCCAAATCTCTAAATCTCTGCGTTAACCAAACCACCAACCCCTCAGTGACCCTGGGCCACCATGTGGGGGGCGAGTTTTTCGCTGGGGAACTCAGGAACTACCGAGGCCCCGAGCGACAGGTGTACTTGTTGTGCCCTGCTGCCCCCACTGCATAGCGGAACCTGAACACCGACACCACACTTAAGCGACCGACACCCCAAAGGGTGTTGGGAAATCCAACACTGATTTCCGGAGTTTCTGAGATGGGGATGGGTCAAAACCCTGGTACCTAGTGAACCCCAAAATAGCTGGTAAATGGATGTTCATCCCACTAAAAATGTATCTATAGGTATTGACCCATACCCAGATGTTCATTCTTCATTGTCAATACTCAAATGATCAATTCAGGGAATTGATTCTGGAACAGTTGAACCAACAATCATGGCATGGTTGAACAAATAACAAGTGGGGATAAGAACGCACAATTTTGGAGATTAAGACACAAAATACTCAAAAGTTGTGGGTCTGCGGGTGGAATGCTTCTTGGCCACATGCAGAGAGGTGCAGCACGTGCATTTCTGACCCGCAGAGCTGATACCCCTGAGGCTTGAGCGCTGGGTCATCGTCGTGCCACAAAGTTCCGGCCGTCTCGGGCTTGTTTTCCTGCGGCCAAAATCCCCATGGTCACGGCTCGAAAAGCCGCTTGCGCCAAGTATCGCAGGCTGGACCCGGGTGGCTTCCAAACATCCACAGCATCGACATGGCCAGTCCCTGATGGCATGCAGCTGTCGCAAGATGAAGCTGATGAAGGACGAGAACTCGTGGAAGGGCATGTTGCGGTACACGTCCCGCAAGGCCTCGGCCAGATCGAGAAAAGATGGAGGCGAAGCAGCTTCCCAGAGGTAACTTGACGTAAGCAGTATTTCTGACTACCCCCACTTTGAAGTGGGAAATTTGCATGGTTTGTATTAAAATCATCCCCCATTTTTCTGGTATGTATAACCTGATCTTTAATATATCACCAAGCGGTCCAGTTCCATCACACCCCTCAGCCCCCGCACCCGGCGCACGGCCAGCTCCCCCACCTGAGTCCTGGTCTGCATGGCTAAGCTTGGATACTCTGCAAAAAGATACTGCTGGTTGCAGGTTATTTGTATTCCGACTATTCCTGTATTCATGGCATTTTTGATCAGAGCATTAAACTGCCCAAGAATGATTTACTTAGTGGATATAAGGGAAAATAATCTTACTTCAGAAAACTTGCTGACCATGACTACAAAAAGGGTTCAAATTCCACCAAAATCCCATAGTTTCTGCAGATAGGGTGGACCCTACACCTGGTTTTCCAGACACGGTACCCCGGGACAGGTCCTGCTTCCTCGTTGGGGTTTGTTCAACACCTGTCGTTTGAAGGGGCCTGACACCTCCACCGCTTCTCGCGCTTGACGTCGTCCTGGGCATGTCCAAAGGTGGCCTTTATAATTGGCTTCCCCTACCAGGATCTAGTCCAAGTAAACTAGATTATCCCAAAAAATGATGAAGAGTAAAAGACTCCTGAAGCCACCAACCAGTTTCCATGACTGATGACCTTCAAGTAGTTCCCCCATCTTGGGATATACACCCCACATCTTCACCCCGTGCCGCACCCTGCACCTTCCCAAATTTCCTTGACTGGAACCTGCAGCACCAGGCATCACCAAGGGTTTCTTCACAACCTTCATGGGGGTTCCCCATGTTAACAAGAAAAGTCGGCCTCCATGAGCCGCCGCAGCGCTGAGTCGCTGTTGATGGCAACACGCCTGAGCTCGTACCAAAGAAATGCTTGGGTCCAATCAGAAAACACTGTGGCTTGGGAGATTATGGGCAAAGCTGTTGGCAAAAATATGTCCTAACCTTTACTAGATCTGCTGGTTAGATATTGGGAATATTTACTACCCTCTGGTAAACTAACATAACTATGGAAAATCAACATTTTTTATGGGAAAATCCACTATAAATGGTCATTTTCAATAGCTATGTTAAATTACCAGAGGGTAAATCTCCATTTTCCTATGGTTTTCCTAGGGTTTTCCCATTTTCCTATGGTTTCCTATGGTTTTCCTATGGTTTTCCCATTTTCCTATTGGGAATATTTACTAACCAATGTGAGGGAAAACCTTCCGCCAAGTGACGAGGGAGCTCTGCTGGTGGCTGCTGCCTGGGTCTCTTCCAACTCATCCAGTAGGAAGGCTTGAGCCTGGGGCGTCCCCGCTTGGAAGTCGACCATATGTGGAACGTTACACTGGGGAAATGATATAATTATATACCCTCTGGTAAATTAACATAGACCCTGGCAGATAGGGGTTGGAAGACTAGTTTCAACTACAAATTGGTCATTTTCAGGGTCTATGTTAATTTTCCAGGGGGTACATGATATTACGTTCCACCATATAACTGGGAATGTTCATGTTCCGCATCCAAATTACCATATGACATCCCAAGAAACACCCCTAGCTATACGGGGAATATGCCCAATTATATATGGCGGATACACCAATTACTGACTGAAAAGCACATCCAAGTAGGTACGTATGATGTTATGTTGATGTTTAATGAATGGTTGTGCTCGCTGTTCACGTTCTTGTGCAAATGGTTTTGGGGGAGGTTTGATGCCAAATTTCACTGTCAGCATTTTGATTGGATGAGGGTTTCACGCTCAATTGCTTCGTAAGATGTTTTGTTAAGAAATCTAGTTCTAGTAGTAATAGTAGTGGTAGTAGTAGTAGTAGTAGTCGTCGTCGTCGTAGTAGTGGTGGTGGTGGTGGTGGTAGTGGTAGTGGTAGTAGTAGTTGTTCTTGTTCTTGTTCTTGTTCTTGTTCTTGTTCTTGTTCTTGCTCTTGCTCTTGCTCTTGCTGTTGCTGTTGCTGTTGCTGTTGCTGTTGCTGTTGGTGTTGTTGTTGTTGTTGTTGTTGTGCTATCCATGTTCCTATTCTATCCCACCAGCGTTCATAGGGTTAAAGTCTCCCATCGCTGTCCAATTTCTTACCACAATCAATGTTCATACATTTCTATCTTAAGTTTTCATACAATTTTATCAACCTGTACTTTGTGCATGAAACGGTCAATAGTGGCGCTTCACAGGACAAAATATATTGAAGCCATAGTTACCATAGTTCTCAAAAGTCCTCGTTCGTTGAACCTGTTGCAATACGTGAGCCTTGCTTAAGCCAACACCAAGCCATATCAACTACAGACGTATGATCAAACCACCATTTTTTTTTGCTGCAAGTCCCATCCATTCTCTCAAGGCCTCTCTATTTGGGGGGCATTTGTGCCCAACATCATGGGAAAAACAAATATAATAAATGTGTATATATATATATATATATCACAACAGGGTACCTTCAGATCTCCAATCATTTGTGTGTGGTGTTTGTTTCTTATTCTCGAATGTTTGGCCACTATCTCAACGACTGACATCAAAATAATGTAAGGACCAATCTAGTGAAAACAAACACAAAAAACATTCAAAGACCTTGGCGGGAACAGCACGTGCTCACGCCGATCAATTTGAGACTAACTACGATGAATCTTAGCACAGATTTCACCCGAACTCCCACCTCAATATCCTCAACATGAAGGATCAAATGTTGAACAGTAACATCAACATAGAATCATGAGAAGCAACATTTATATATATATATAATCCCCTCAACTACTAGCCTGGGACCCTGGGAATTCATTGTAGACCCTGACATTTGGGGTCTGATATGTTATTCCTTCAGTTGTTCTGAAATATTCACAGATCAAAGTAGACCTACAAGGGGGGGATCCGTAGACAAAGGTCTAGCATGAAAGTACTTCTGCTCATGTCAAAAGACCATGTTGATCGAGATTTTCAGTTTAGACCTTTCAACCTTGACCTCACTGTCTAGAGCTCGAAGCTTGTCTTTTTCCCGCACGCGCTTTCCAGAAGTAAAGCTTGGCTTTTGGTTTCTAATGGGGTCTAGCAAGTTCTGGCTAGATATTCCTTTCCTCAACATCCACCAGTTAACCTTTGAGATGTTGTGTGGTTTAGAGTTTAGGGGTCCTCCTAGTCCTTCTGAACAGGAAAGGATGCGAGCATGGAAGACCAGCCAGGCAGACTTTGCATTCTGTTTGGAACTGGTTTTGGAATGATCGTTTGGGGAATCCAGTGGGTCTGGAATGAAAGTCACATGCTGTTGGCGATGCTTCACTGACGCAAATGCTTTTGGGGAACCAGTTCAGACCCATCCCAAAAGGTCTAAGTCTAAGATTTGGGGACTGTCAGCGATAGCCTCTCACCGGGAAAGCTTGGCAACCATGATTTCAGACCCTGATGCATTTCCGCCTCCTGATTTTTGGATGGATTTTGGTTTCTCATGGGTTGTAGCATGTTGGCTAGATATTCCTTTCCTCAACATCCACCAGTGAACCTTTGAGATGTTGTGTGGTTTAGAGTTTAGGGGTCCTCCTAGTCCTTCTGAACAGGAAAGGATGCGAGCATGGAAGACCAGCCAGGCAGACTTTGCATTCTGTTTGGAACTGGTTTTGGAATGATCTTTTGGGGAATCCAGTGGGTCTGGAATGAAAGTCACATGCTGTTGGCGATGCTTCACTGACGCAAATGCTTTTGGGGAACCAGTTCAGACCCATCCCAAAAGGTCTAAGTCTAAGATTTGGGGACTGTCAGCGATAGCCTCTCACCGGGAAAGCTTGGCAACCATGATTTCAGACCCTGATGCATTTCCACCTCCTGATTTTTGGATGGATTTTGGTTTCTCATGGGTTGTAGCATGTTGGCCAGATATTCCTTTGCTCAACATCCACCACTAACCTTTGAGATGTTGTGTGGTTTAGAGTTTAGGGGTCCTCCTAGTCCTTCTGAACAGGAAAGGATGCGAGCATGGAAGACCAGCCAGGCAGACTGTGCATTCTGTTTGGAACTGGTTTTGGAATGATCTTTTGGGGAATCCAGTGGGTCTGGAATGAAAGTCACATGCTGTTGGCGATGCTTCACTGACGCAAATGCTTTTGGGGAACCAGTTCAGACCCATCCCAAAAGGTCTAAGTCTAAGATTTGGGGACTGTCAGCGATAGCCTCTCACCGGGAAAGCTTGGCAACCATGATTTCAGACCCTGATGCATTTCCAGCTCCTGATTTTTGGATGGATTTTGTTTTCTCATGGGTTGTAGCATGTTGGCCAGATACTCCTTTGCTCAACATCCACCAATAACCTTTGAGATGTTGTGTGGTTTAGAGTTTAGGGGTCCTCCTAGTCCTTCTGAACAGGAAAGGATGCGAGCATGGGCGACCAGCCAGGCAGACTTTGCATTCTGTTTGGAACTGGTTTTGGAATGATCGTTTGGGGAATCCAGTGGGTCTGGAATGAAAGTCACATGCTGTTGGCGATGCTTCACTGACGCAAATGCTTTTGGGGAACCAGTTCAGACCCATCCCAAAAGGTCTAAGTCTAAGATTTGGGGACTGTCAGCGATAGCCTCTCACCGGGAAAGCTTGGCAACCATGATTTCAGACCCTGATGCATTTCCAGCTCCTGATTTTTGGATGGATTTTGTTTTCTCATGGGTTGTAGCATGTTGGCCAGATACTCCTTTGCTCAACATCCACCAATAACCTTTGAGATGTTGTGTGGTTTAGAGTTTAGGGGTCCTCCTAGTCCTTCTGAACAGGAAAGGATGCGAGCATGGACGACCAGCCAGGCAGACTTTGCATTCTGTTTGGAACTGGTTTTGGAATGATCTTTTGGGGAATCCAGTGGGTCTGGAATGAAAGTCACATGCTGTTGGCGATGCTTCACTGACGCAAATGCTTTTGGGGAACCAGTTCAGAACCATCCCAAAGGGTCTAAGTCTAAGATTTGGGACTGTCAGCGATAGCCTCTCACCGGGAAAGCTTGGCAACCATTCATTTCAGACCCAGATGCATTTCCCGCAACTCTAATTTGGTTTCATTGATTTTTTAAAGGCAAAAATGCTTAATGGTTTGCATGCGCTTCCAGAAGTAAAGCTCAGAGTATGTTCCAGGATAAATCCATTTGAACATATAAGATATTGGCAAAAGGTCTGACATGGATTTCCCAATGTCAAAATGTCTAAAGCTCGCAGGGTCTAACGTGAAAATACGGACGTACAAGTCAAAGGTCTATTATGAAACCAACACAAAGGTCTACAATGATTTGGGCACCAGTCTAGACCCTCCATTCGGAAATCCCTAAGGGTCATGTATATTAGACCCTCAGTAGTTGAGGGTATTATATATATATACACTTCCCGGAGACCGCTATTTTACTTTTTTTGGCAATCATAGAAATGAAGAATGAAACTGGTGTTCCTTTCAACGAAAAGCATCGGTTTCGCTTTGCAATGTGATTTTCTCAGAAGGGAGACAATCGACAGTCACATGTACAGAGACGGTCACAACACTCACATCCCTCCTCCTTTCTCCTGCTACATCCACCATGGCCAATTCTTAGATACACTGAAGGAAATATTTTCTTAGCTAGTCAATACGTTAATCTATGGCCAAAGATGGAAGTACCAATACCAAAATATCCTTCACCATTTGGATTACCTATATTTTAATGCTGAAACCTCCATTTGTCTCGGAGTCAAACCCTAATTTTGTCATTTGAATCCCATTTCCTGTTGATCAACTTACATGTTGTGTTGGTTCAATCTCCATTTCTCTTGTGCTTAAACGGTTAAACCCTGTTTCTGTTGGAAAATGTCCCATTTTTCATGCTGAAAAACACTTTTCCCAGTGTTTCAACCACCGCCGTCGTCACATCACCAAGGTGCATCGAACTCCGTCATGTCCGACGGCGCGTCGTCGGAGAGCTCCGCAGAGTCCACGGAGCGCTCGGACTCCGCCACACTGCGGTCCTGGGGCTCCGACCAAGATAGATAGGTAGATAGGTATAGATAGATAGATGATATATGATATATACCTATCTATCTATAATCTATATATATATCTATATATATCTTCATGATATATGTATATATGAATATATATGATAGATAGATATATATATATACATAATTATACATGGTTTCTGGTTATCCCACATGCGGAATTCCTTTGTGGTATATAAATCCTGAACTTAATGGATTGATGATAATCCCCCGATATGGGTGCATCATCCATCTTTTGACCGTGGCACATGTGGAAAACATGGTAGTAAATTCGATGCTCAACCCTAAAAATCAAGAAAAGGACACCCGACATTACTTCTTGCTTTGCAAAATTGGTTTAACCGACAAATATCGACAAATGACGGGAAACAATCCAGAAAGAAATGGGACTTTGGTGGATTTTTTGATGAAAATAGGGAGATTTTCACCTGCATTTTGTGTGGGATTTGCCGAAAAAAAAGGGATGGTTGAACGGAGCTGGAAATCCAGATGCTGGGTTGGCCTTCCTGGGATGGCCCTCTTGGGTTTTTTGAGGTGTCAGCTTCCAGTGGAGGGAGCTCATGGGAATTCCAGTGGGATTTTTCAGGTGTAAACTGGTGTAAAACAAACAAAAAAAGATGTTCCAAAAGCAGATCAGATTTGGAATCCCATCCAGAAAAAACTGTCCAGTTCAGCAGCAGATCAGATTTGGAATCCCATCCAGATATATAACTGTCCAGTTCACTGTCCTCAATGCCATCCAGTTTGTTCACTTGCTGACAGTCATACTCGGACAGGCTCACCTGACTGGCTCCCGAGGGGATGGCCGGATAGCAGACATGCCAATCTTGGATGCATTTCTGTACATAAGAGATAGATAAATAGACTTGATATGACTTGATTAGATTTAGAAATTTAGATTCGGATGTAGCTTTGGATTCTGATGTAGATTTGGATTTAGAATCTAGAATTAGATTCTGATTAGATACACAAACAGACAGATAGATAGATGGATAGATAGATCAATAGACACGACTCCAACGGCACTTACTCTGTGGGATGAGCAGGGTGGGACAAATCCCCTCAACGATCCAATCGAATCGTTTCCCAGGTTCCATGAGAGATTTCCGACCGGAGAAAAAAAAACTCGTCGGGCTTCATTCCGATATTTCTTTCCTATAACCCCAGGTTGAGGTAATCCCACAGGCTGCAAGTCACTGCGGGAACCATACTTGAAACAATGATTTAGTAGAAACAACGATAAACATAACCCTTCAAAAATCAGGTTTTGACAAATGAACGGAAACTGGGTCTTTAGACCTAACAGACGCACGATAAACTCTGAGAAATTGGGGTCAATTTAATCGGACGGTCAACCTGGTCGAAGCCGGCTGAATTTGGCTAGATTCCCAGATAGGATTCACCCAAAATCAACCAAGGATTCAGTGGATTCTCATTTTATTACCCTCTGGTAAACGTTTACAAAAAACTATGGAAAGATCCACCCATTGTTCATGGGAAAATCCACTATTTCTATGGGTCATTTTCAATAGCAACATCGGATCACAACATCCCGGGATGAGTGACCAAAATGTCATGTCCCAGCTGGAAGCCAGCTGGTCTGCTTTACTACATGTGCGCTCTGGTCAGGTTACATCATGAACAGGATTCCAGACATCGGGGAAATGTAAGGCCTAAGAAAAATTGGGGGAGAACCTGAGAAGCATCGGCAAAAGAAGCGTCGTAACTTGTCTAACTTGTCCATGGCCCCTTCCGGCGCCTTCTTCAGCAAGGTCTTCAGCTCCAGCGTGCTATCCATGGCACCAGTCATGGCCCCGCCAGGGCGCAGCAGCGTTAACTGCTCGGTAGCCTGGAAGACAACCCAAGGGTCGCTGGTAGCATTGCTGCAGTGGAGTGGGGGCATGTTCCAAAGTTGGGGGTCCCAAAGTTGGAGGATTGTATGGGATGTGGATTTCCCAATGAAACCAGGGGTTATGATATATCATGACATATCTGATATGAGTATCACGAACATGAAGTCAATGTATGTTCCCACTGCTACACAAACAGCGCTTTGCACCAAAAGAATCAGGTGAATCCAGAGAAAAGTCCCCATGTTTATATCATATGATTTCAAATAAGATCGTGCTCTCAGGTTTGCAAATATTGTTGCCTTCGATACTCCAGGTAAGAACATCTTCAACCGGTCTTTTCTGGTGACCGGGTGATTTCTCATTGTGATTTCCCAGCCAGCCACGTTTGACTACCGGAGGGTATATCAATTATATCCATTATATACCCAGTATACACCCATGATGTTCCCATGAATCCCATTAAATCCCGATTAAATCTATCTTTTTGAGGGTTGCTGTCATGGAAAACCCTGAAAATGGCCACATAGCGCTGCCGACACCACGTCCTGGGGCCCTGGCAGGTCTCAAACCCACAGGCGCAGATAGCTCGTCTGTGAGATCTCGCCTGCGGGCAGTATGAGGGTTGTCATTCTATGGCTCAGATCCAATATGGCTACAGATCAATACCTATAGATACCTTTTAGGGCAATGAACACCCATTTACCAGCTATTTTGATGTCCACCAGGGGTATAGTATAGGGTTTTGACCTATACCCATATATCTTTAGATATCTATACAGTTACGTTGGAGCCATGATCCATGGGGTGTAACTGACCGAGGTTGAGACGTCGGTTCATCACGGGGGTTTATCCCCAAACCCGAAGAGTCACAACATTTTCCCAAGATATCAACAGGAAAAGAACAGGAAAAGAACAGGTTGATCAACACATTTTTTCGGTTTTGCCACCTATCGGTGCTGTTCAGAGGACACAAGGCCAAGTTGGCCTTGAACAACCTAACGGAGGGTATGGCAAGACCTCAATCGTTGGCACCCTATAGAGCCTCAACTATCGGACAGCGATGGTCCTTCGTGCCCTATTCTTCAACCATGTCCTCATGAGGTGGAAACAAATTTCAACCGGAAACCCAGCAGCAACCCACCTGCCATCATCATGATCCTCGCTGGTTGCTGGGGATTGAAGCATACATACACTGATAAATCAAAGGTACGTGGTCATGTCTATCTACGCAACCCCAGATGAGCCAATTGTTTGCCTGAAAGCCTCGGTCACTTTGCCCCAGTACCCTGGTACATCTGGTACCTTTTGACAAAGACACACCAAACAAGAACAGCATAAACCCTATGATGATCGTTTTTACAAAGTTCAGGCTGACCCATGACTAAGCATCAACTTTCAAAATCATTATAAGAAGAATAAGAATGACAATGATAAGAATAGGAAGAATCAATTGTCTGTTCCCTCCATGTCCAATGGATGGTCGCCACCCCAGCCGCTCCGCGATGTTGTCGTTGTTGGGTGCAGAGATCTCCGCAATCTTGTCCACTGTCTCCTCCTGTCACTGCTGGAAGGCTCGGGCCCTGCCCCAGATTTCAACGTCATCCCCAACATGTCCCAACAATATGAAGGGTTTAACAAACCAAACGGGCAAAAATAGGCGTTGGGTCCTTGGGTCAAAATGATCAACTCCCCAAAATGGATCAAAAAGGATGGTGTCTGATTCTAGAAATGACTTGACCCAAACCCAAATGATGGATCCAGTTCTGCAGCCAAGGGCACGAAATAGTCCAAGCAGAGTGCATCAGCGATGCGGACAATGTAGGGATCCCGCTCCTGTAGGAAGAACTGACTTGGAGGATCTTTGGTGGCTACTGAACCAAAAACTTGGGGGAGCTGCACCTCGATATCGTGGATCTGGGAGGCGGCAATGAAGTGAGCTTCAGGAAGACCATGCGGATGGATGCTGTCCGAATAGATGATGTCCCACAACTCATCCTGCGGAAAAAAACACCAGAGATTTTGGAGGTGCAACTCACCTGGCAGTGTGTCAAAACCTTGGACCTTGTACCCCTTTTGTTCACATCAAAATAGCTGGTAAATGGATGTTCATCCCACTAAAAATGGTATTAATAGGTATTGATCCATACCCACCTCTCATTGGGGGGTGGTGAACGGTGAAGCAGCGTCTGGCCCCCCTCACTCTGGTCCATCATCTTTTGCCGCACGTCCAATTTGTGATTCAAGCACAGCCTCAATGCGCGGAAAAGGCGCGCATTGGCCACAAAAGTGGTGATTCCAATGGCTCGAAACTCTCAGTTTGACTGGATTGTGGAAGTTCGTTCAAGCAAAACTATCACCACTTAGCTGTTTGACTATGTTTGACTATGTTTGACTTTCCGAAGTTGTCAGGTTGTGCTGTTGTTTTTCCGTTAAAAGAAAATTCCAAAAGCCCGAAATTGACCAAAATCAACTACCATCTTGGCCATTCGGGGTTCACCTGCGGGGCCCCTTCTTGGAAACCTTTGAGGTTGCAGCTCACACCATTCCTGCTTCGTCATGTAGCTCCGGCCGCCGGGCACAAACTTCCTGCCCATAACCGGATGCTGGCTGACACTTGGCCTTAGACCACTATGTCTAATTTCCACGTGGCAGAATAGATCCATTTGGTACACAATATATGTATATATGATTATATAATATTATATATATATTATATATATTATATTATATTATATTATATTATGTTATATTATATTATATTATATTATATTATATTATATTATATTATATTATATTATATATATATTATATTATATATATATATATTATATTATATTATATTATATTATATTATATTATATATATATGTGGTAAATGGATAATTTCGTTTGGTAAATGGAAAATATCATCTCTTAAAGCACTATGGAAACAGTGGTTTTGGCAAACAACCAGTCTAGAATCTAGGCAATGGTTGGAAATTATCCCTGAGGCATAACTGATGCTCTCAGTGGCGCAGGGCAAAATTTGAGGCAGCTCACCCACTAAAACTAAAACTGTTCCATTACTGCCACTCTCCCCAAAGATTGGTCCCAAGCCAATTCACAATTCAAACAGGTCAAGACGGGTCAAATCCCTTGGGCTCACCTCACCTTTGAGAAAGGTGACCGTTTCATTATCAAAATATCCATGGATTCATCTGGGGCTGCAAAATGTCCCACCAACGAGCCACCAACAAACTGGGTCACTGGGTCACTGGGTCACTGGGTCACTTCTTCTACAAGTCTTACTAAAGTACCTACAAGAACAGAGATAGCTTGGGACAGACACACGAAAAGCCAATCTTCAGCAGGACCCCCGGGCCTGAACCAAGCACGCGCCGACTCATGCACCTGTTTGGCCGTCATCATGAAGTGGATGTAGAACAAATCAATGTCCTGCGCGGAGAGGCCAGGCCTCAAGGCATTACTTTCGAACTCCCAAATCTCTGGGAATACTGTATCAAAGAAATCTCGGCAAAATGGGCATTGGAAGTGTTCCCAATCTCAGCCCCAAGGTTTGAGAAGCTGAAAATCCCAGGGCCTGCGTCTTGATGCGACCCCGGTACTCTTGGTAGCAGTTGTTGTTCAGGAAGATCTAGCAGTGGCAGAGGGCCGTGAAAATCAGTGGCAACTTGACCCATTTTCCAGGCCTGGACTCAGTCTCAAGTTGAAGGACTTCCAAAGGGAACATAGTCAGTGGCTTGGCTATCAGTTTCCCCAAAAAAACACCTCGGCAACGCTAAAATACCTTGGTTTTTATATCAAAATCAAAGTCTACTTGTTTCGCTGCAAAATTGTCAGATACGTATCAGGACTCATTAATGGCCCACCCGCGCCCCATGTGCCTTCATCTGGTCCGACACCTTTCCTCGTGACTCT
This sequence comes from Cladocopium goreaui, assembly GCA_947184155.2. Taxonomy (NCBI): domain Eukaryota; class Dinophyceae; order Suessiales; family Symbiodiniaceae; genus Cladocopium; species Cladocopium goreaui. The sequence continues at coordinate 269,609 of CAMXCT020000185.1, forward strand.
CCCTCTTCCTGTCAGGCTGATCAGCTGACGTTCCCTTGTGGCCGACCCTCCAAATAGCCTGGAAAAAGTTGATGTTATTGGGAGGTTTCTACATTGGTGCATGACGCATCATGGTTTTATAAGTTTTATTCATGTGAAACAAGCCATCAACCTGCCAAGCCAAGGCTTGTCGGCGCTGAGAAATTGCATGAGATAACAACGTTTGAGGCTGGACGAGCAGTGACAGAAGCCAGGCACCAAAAGGACTCAGTTCTGTATGTACAGCAACTGGTGGAGGGATCCACCAAATGCCTTGCTTCAACAGAAATCAACCTCTCCCGCAAATGTGCCTGTGCAAGCCATTTCTGAGCCTCCATGAACTTTTGCCTCCAGAATCGACGCTTCCCGGCCACATATGCCACATGTCCCCAGGTACGTGGCAACGGAAAATCCCCTATAAATATGGAGTTTGACTGGGAAAAAACATCACTTTTTTCAAATGGTGGATGTTCCATAGCCACGCTTGACTGGGGCAATTTCAATTATTTGCCAGTTGTTTACTGTTTTTCTCATGCCTTAAGCTCATTCCAAACATCCTGCTCAAACAGCGAAACCATGCTATTTTGGGGTCACCACCACCACCACCACATCGTTGTGCACCTCTTTCTCACAAGGTATCTCTCCTCTGCTTCACGAATCTCCATCACTTTCACCTGTTGCAAAATCCAGAGACTCCCGGGCGAAAGATTTTTTTTGTTTGATCTAATGTTTCTTCATGTTTTTGGTTGAATTTCTGGGAAACCATGGAATAAAAAAACGTCAATTCGAAATCGATTTTGGAAATCTATCTCCCACTGATCAAAAAGAAAATGTCCTGGAGCTGGAATCCGATCTGCTCTGCCCACCTGATCATGAAGACAATGTCCGAAATACCATCGATCCAGAAAGCTTTCCTGCCATCAAGTGATGGGACGACAGGCTAAGCCCGGGGAACTGGTAAGTCATACTGCAAAGGTCAGCACTTATAAAAGGGGTGTGAAAATTGGCGAGTTCAAACTGCAAAGGTTTTGAGTTTCAAAACTCAATTGTTCCATCAAAATTGCCATATTTGGGGGGGTTCATCCACAATTTTCACCTAAGCAAACGTCCTCCTTTCGGGCAGTGGCGGTGTCTGCGACCATCACCATTGGCTCAGGGATGGGCTCCTGGCATTTTCGGTCGGCCAGATCTTTTTCCATGTCCATCTCAGCAGTTCTTTGTGCCTGTTGACATACCTCCATCACCAACCTCGTCTTTGATATATAAGCGGGTAAGAGTCCTCGGAATATTCATCCAGCAACGACGCTTTTTGTATCAAGAAACCCACCAAACCATCCCTCCATCCATGATGCAATTATAGGCAGCAAATCAGATCTGGCTGATCTACTTTAGACATGAGCCCATCTCAACTTGGTGCTCACGCAGAAGGAATTGTGAATTTCCAGCAGCGTTGATCCAACGTCTCGAAAAGTGAAGAGAATCCCTGGAAAACAAACGATGCTAGAGACAATCCGAGAGGTTTTCACTTTCTTAACAAAAAGTGGTGCAGCATGTCCCAGAATGAAAGGTTCCTGGTTCCCCCAATGCCTTAGCCCAGTCCCCAAGTCTTGCTGTTTAAATATGCCCTCGTTTTCTGAGTCCAAAAATGTCGGTGGCGTCCTCAAGCACCAATGGTTCCCAACTACTTGGAGGATCATCCCAGGGTCCTCGTAAGTGGTTCATCACCCTGGTTAGTAAGTGTAAGTACCCTCTGGTAATTTAACATAGCTATTGAAAATGGCCCATTTATAGTGGATTTTCCCATTAAAAATGGTGATTTTCCATTGCTATGTTAGTTTACCAGAGGGTAGCCATTCAGTGGATGATACCATTTGTAGCTGGACGAACTCCAGTTACGAACCACTTACGAGGACCCTGGGATGATCCTCCAGATATTCCCATGTTTCGCAGACGGCTTTTGCGGCCTCCGGTGGTGGCAGGGCAGGGCGCTCCTCCTGGATGTTTCTTTTGAAATATCCTAACCTAAAGGTAGGGATCTATAGGGATATTATGGGGACATACTGGGATATATACTGTGATTTATACCCTCTGCTAATTTCACATAGCTATCGAAAATCGGTGTTTTTTTTATGGGTCTATCTTCTATTTTGATGGGCCATTTTCCATAGCAAACTGTGAAATTACCAGGGGGTATACTGTAAAATATGACCAGAGCAGGATAGCAATATATTGGGACCCTTGGGGTTTACATGAACATTCCTGGGTATTGTAAATATCACTATTGGGCAGACTCGACCATCCTTTCACCACCATTTCAAGTCCTGTTCAACTCCAACAAAGAAGGACATATTTAGAAATATAGCACACAAATCATTCACGCAGTTCCTTTGAATGTTGGCAACACTGCCCTCGACCTTTCTTTCCATATTGCCTGGCTTGTTCCTCGAACCTGGCTTGTGCCTGGTCTTCTCTAATTTTGCTCCAAGTCTTTTGATTTCCAAAGCTGCTTTCGAAGTGCAGCTTTCCAATCGGATGATGCAACATGAAAGACTTTATTTGTCTGTGCAACATCTCAATTTTGAAATCTAGATTGTTAGTTTTCCGGACCCTAAAATCATGAATGTTGCAAAAACAGCAAAAAAAAACAAAGGAAAAATGAACATGTAAATGGCTGCGTAAGATGAAACAAAGATACACTTCTGAAAGGTGCAAATCAACTGAAGCAGAAACCGACGCGGGTTTCTATATACGTTAAGCCTAAAACCCTATAGTCTGATAAACCCAATTGTAAACCATCCCCAATACTACCACCCAAATAAAAAATGTTTATGGCATCGGGATTACATTAATCAACATGTTGAAGGGTTGAAACTACTAAAGATATCCAGTATACATCCCCTATCCCCAATCTATCCCTCTATTTCCATAATATTCCACCTTTTGATCACCATTCATGGCTCCTGATCTTTCAGGGCTCGCTGCTGCGAGAGGCGCCTCGCAAAACGCGGAAGGGATGTGTATATCGGAGATCTTATTTTTTGGTGTATGTAAATGTGTATGTATATATATATATATATACACTATCAAAAATCCATACATGTGTACTATATCTGTATTTTACTATTATATATATACATATATATATGTGCAAGATGTGTATAGGCCTGTGTAGATGTGCAATGATCATGTCTCGTACTCCAACTAGTGGACAGTGTACAGTTCTTTCTGTACAACTATCACGATCATGGTTCGATTCAGGAAATGAGACATGCTGCAGAGACATGATCTCTATACTCGTCGAACAAGCAATCCACCAACGCTCGGACTCCACTCCACTAGGGGTCAGCGCCTTGGAATTGTGGTGTTTCACCCTCCATGTTGACAATTTATTTCCTGCTAGTCCTGTCGACCCACCTTCATAGATCCCTAAACCAGGGTTTCAATTCAGTATGTATTGCAGAGATTGGATCCGAGGGTTTACAACATGGGGCGGTTGATCATTGGCCGCACCTCTTTTCTTGTGCGTCTTCCTTTTGATGTTCCTGGAAGGCAGTCAAAGGCCGCAAACTTCTTTCAACTGCCATAGGATTGACGGGTTGGCCAAACCAAACATGGCGATATCCCGACGAACAAGGGCAAAACATTAGGATAAGGAATGAAACTATTAGAAAACATGTTTCTCCCAATTTAGAGATGAGACTCCCCATGACATGTAGGTTCGCGAAAATCAAGCGATGTCCGTGTTTACATGAGAAAGGCAGATCCATAACCAGACACGATGCGGATGACCAGGAATGATCGGGATGAAACTAACCAGACCAATCTTCAGTCAGAAGGTCACCCAAGACATCCCAAGACTATGTGCAGAAATGTGCACGAACCATCCATTCACGGTCGCAGGGATCTGCTATGGCCTCATCTAGACAGAAAGGCGGTCCGAAACGGAAAATTCCCTACTGTATACTTGCGACGTCTACCTCCTACTGTATAAAAGTCCAAAAATATCCAAAATGAATCTTCAAGAGACCCCAAACAGTCTGGAGGCTGACAAAAACTCCTGACAATAACCTCTACAAGAACTTCATACCAGGACCTCTAAGAGAAAGTCACAAGATCACCAAAGAAGGACCTTCTGCAGGGTCATATAGGGTCGTTTAACAAGAACTTCCTAAGAGCTCTCTGACGCAGGGGTATTCACGGTCTTGATGTAAGGACCTCTTCTTGCAAGATCCTTTTCCAAGAACCTCCCAAGAGAGGTTTCATGCAAGCACCTCCAAAACAGGAGATTTTCAAGATCTTCAGGTAAGGAACTCTTAGAAGATTTCACCAGGATCTCCACAAAACCTTCTCACAAAGACTTCCACACGGTCTGGTCAAGGTCTTTATGCCATGACCTCGAAGAGAATCTCGCAAGATCGTCATAGAAGGACCGTCTAGAGCATTCATAGGGTCTCTTCGCCAGGATCTCTAAGAGTGAACTAAAATCAGCACCGCGCCACAAAAAGAACGATCCGACGCAGACAAACTGATCAGAAGGTTGTGCAAGCGATATCAAAATGAGCACCACCGTACAGAAGAGCGATCAATGCGCGGGAAGTGACAAGAGGTCACGTGGGCGATCTCAACATGAGCACCACGCCACAGCAAGACTGAAAAAATCGACGTCCGAAGCAACGATGGACATCACAGTTCCGTTACGGTACAATTCACGATGTTCAGGTTTGTTCACAAGAAGTATTGCGCATGCCACAAAAAAATGAAGTTAAGGCATCCGAAGTCTTGCACTTGCCACGTCAAAATGACCTCAACATGCTCACTTGAAAAATGAAGACAGTCTCACAAGACCAACAGGCAGGCTTTCACAACATCGTCCAAGTCAACAAAATGTTGCGCCTGACACAAAACTGGCGGCACCTCGTATTGTGACCCACGCCTGCCAATGTTTTAGCAATGTGTCCGATGTCCTGCGCCTGCCACACAAAACAAAGTTGTGACCCTCCAAAACTGCCAAATCTCTTGCCCCTGCCACACAAAAGGCAGATAGCTCCAAAAACGGACACTGCACGCAGCCGAGAACACAAAGACTTCCTTCAAAAACGGAAGAACCAGGAACTTTTGTCCTGCAAGGGTCACCAAAAAAGGCGAACATGTATGTGCGAACCCTCGATCAACCCAGCCTTAACCACTACCGTAAAAAACCCAAAGTGTGAGCACACTGTTTGGGGAAAAATTGCAACGCACAACACCATCAAAAGATTATAAAATTTAACTTGGCTAATTACCTTTCTTGTGGGCCCTCCACATTCAAAAAGAAAAATGATGGTTCAAGACTCAAAGCAGCCCCCAAAATAGGACTGTTTTATGCACATCGCCAGTGGTCACCAAATGGTCATTTCGCCTGCAAGAGCTCGAAGGCTCGGTTCATGCCGCCAGTGCCCTTGGCATGGTGAATGGTCACACCCCTGTCATCAAGCGCCTGGTGAGATTTCATCAGTTGATGAGTACAGTACGTTAGGACTACCTCGGGTTTCCCCTTGTGGATTGGAATCTTGGTCAATGAAAATGAGGACTTGACTCACCGGATGTTCCGAGTTGATGCAGAGATTTGGGACTATGGGAGATCCCCCCAAAATCCATCATTTGATAATCTATTATATATATATATGTTCGATTCATGTAGGAACTTGGACATGTTCACATGCTGCTGTTGAGGTCTCATTCCTGAACTGAACTTACTCCAGGATTGGGACTTCTACACTAACTCATAATATTAATATCTCATAATTGTCCATAATGGATCCTTAATGGCATTGTAAAAAACCGCAGATTCACTCAGTCATTGGCACTGGCACCGTTGGGGCCACCGGCACTTTCCATCTCAAAGGCGGTGATGGTTGGCACTAGCAGTGGATTTCGATCCACCAGCAGCCTGGGACGAAGGAGTGCAAGACTCCATTAGAAGCCTGTGAGTTTGCTTCAAAGTAGCTCCTGGATCAAGATTCGTCCAAACGCATGTTATCTTTCCCTCCTAAGACTTTAACTTTAGGCTTTTTGTTGGACCTTTGGGACAATCCAAGCACCAAAAAGGTGACAAAACCTGTCCCACAAGTCCCCCTTTGCCCCGAGCTCCCCCACTCTTCAAGCTGACCAGGTGGAGTAGCATTCTTCCAAAGCTTCAAGATAGAATAGGGCAGCCTGTCCCAGGCAGACAAGTCACCAAGCTGACACCGTTGATGTCCCTCTTCTCCAGCCTCTTGATTTGGTTGGAAGTGATCCGCAACTTCTCCAGCTTTTCACTGATGCCAATGTCCTCCGGCAAAGTCACCCTGGCACGGTTTTTGCGTGCTGTGAAGAAGCCAGCATATTACCGTCAAAAATGGTGATTGAACTTGATGAAACCATCAGAAAATGCTAAGTGGCATTTGTTGTCTTGTTTTTGCAGGGAACTTTTTGGGGGGGACAGCAGTCTTGACGGTCACAAACTTAGAGGACTTCGGCAGGTGCCGGGTCTCCCGGCAATTCGTTGAAGGACAAGAAGAGTTTCCTGAGTTTCTTCAGCCTCGGAGCTGAACAAAAACCACAGCGCTTCGGCAGCGATTTGGAGGGTTCCTGTGGGGTTCCCTTGGACATTGCACCACCCAACCCGAAAACTGTGCAGCTTTGGCATTTGGTCAAGTGACTCCTTCCCGAAATGATCCCTAGGTTGCATCAACAGACCAACAGAAATTAGGCCAACTGTTTTTTCGAACTTCTGTATAGAACAGGCAAGAGGTGGCTGGCTACCCCATTTAGACCCATCTGGGTTTGTATCCAGACAAGGGATACCCCAACGTGTCTTTTTTTTGCTAGGGAAAACGATGATAGACAATTGGACTTTGAAGCTAAGCTTGAGCCCATCTAAACTACATTAGGACCTGGAATCCGTTCATGGTCCCATTCCAACTTTTAGCATCACACACCGGTTCATCGTGAAATCCCCGCTTTTGCTCTTCATACAGTGATCTTCATATGCCCATTTGAGATATTTGAGTATGGAGCAAAGTTGGTGTACCAACGGACCCACAAGTTACGTCTTTTTGAGGATTTCATAAACCCAAATACAGTAAATGAGGATTTCTTTTGGGGGCACTTTACCCATTTGGCATTGTGTCAAAACCCTGGTACCTAGTGAACCCCAAAATAGCTGGGATTTATGGATGTTCATCCCACTAAAAATGGTAGGTATTGATCCATAGCCATTTTGGGATCCAAGAATTCTAACACTCCATGGGCTCGGGTCCCCCAGCTCATACTTGTCCGGCAGCGAGGTGAGTCGGTTGTGGGACAAGTTCAACTCCCGCAACTGCCTGGACGGAGACCGTCCAAAAGTCGAAGAAAAACTCGGTTCCAGCCATCCCAACAGGCTCCAGAATAGCTACCCTCTGGTAATTTAACATATTTTAATGGGAAAATCCACTATAAATGGCCATTTTCAATAGCTATGTTAAATTACCAGAGGGTATACGACACAAAAGCCCAATTAGAAAATTATTTTAAATGCCCAGCAATGGAATTCTTTGTTGTCATGGCCACAGTACGACCAATGAAAGACTTACGCAGCAATTGAGCAAGCTGTGTCTGCGGGAAAAATATAATCTTCACCATGATAAAGCCCAAGGATTCCACAACCAACGCTTGTGAATGTTTGCTTTGGGTGTCCAAGCATCCTGATCACCCTGGGGTAATAATCGTCCCTAGTGTTCAGGTGCTGCTACTTGGTGCAGTTGCGACACAAATCATGCTATCCTAGTCAACCCCAATTTATCCAGCATCCAATCTGCCAGTCGCAAAGGATCACGATACTGGGCCGTCCCGGGCGTACCCGCATTCCATCAATGCAGAAGGGACCATGGTCAACTGGTTGTATGACAGGTCCACATAGCTTAAGGCTTTCCTCAGCAACTGGCAGGCCAACTGATGTCTACCTCTCCTTAAAAGGCAGCACCAATTAAGTGTTTTTTGGGGAAGTCTGAAGACAAAATACGTCCAGAACACACTGCCGCAACCATTGGCAATGCAGCGGCTGGCTGTGATTGGAATAGTCTCCAAACATAAGCCTCAACCCTCAATTTGCATTAATTTCAATGTCTGGAAATCGAAGTACCAGCGCTTTCTGAATATTCGCCTGTTCCACAGTAGCTGCGACCTGTGAAGTGTTTTTTGTGAACTTAGATCATCATGGCAGCAATTGTTGAATGGCAACTTCTTACAGATGGGCTCCCCGGCCCTGCGGTGCGGGGGAAGTCGTTGGGCAACACGGTGAGACGGTTGTGTGACAGGTTGATGACCTGCCGAAGTTGTTCGGGAGCGCCACAAAAACTGGGATTGAACCCGGAAGAATCGGATTTAACCAACAAGAATTGGTTTAAATCCGACAACCATCCCAAACAACGCAGGGCTTGATGCGTGTTAAGCAAACCTTCAATCCATCCACATAGTCAATGGTCTTGAAAAAAAACACGTCGGAAAAGCCAGGGAAAACCTATATGTGCAGCCTCAACCATATCTCTTCACATCAGCTTCCAATATCTGGTGCTTACGGTTCAGCGGAACGACCTTTGCTGCCATCCCTGCCTCTAAACGATGGAAGGTTGTGTCTGAAAAAATGCCCGGCTCAATCTCGCCGATCTGGTTCCAATCCTCAAGCTACGATCTTTGGCTGGTTAAACATTGCTAGTGGGACCACCCTCCTAAATTTATGGGAGGTTCAAATACAGGGAAAACCAGGAAGCGGCTGAGGGTAACTCTCTATGTTTGAGCAATTTGTTCAGACTAGAGGGTCTAATCCTACGATTCGTGATTTTATCAAATTTTATCCATGCCAAAATACCACCCCATCTTCATCCAGACCCTTCCAGACGTCGTGGTATAGCATAGGAACACCCGCCAAATGATGTTTTTTTGAAGTGGGTGAATTCAAGTTGTCATCCAAGATGGGTTTGTCTGAAACTAGGCCTCATTTCCAGTACATGTTTTTTCCCTGTGATTATTTTTTTGGGGGGGAGTTAGTTTTAGTTCACCATGGTTTAGCTCCTTCTTTACACCTTTTTTTTGGATTCATCGGCTTCCCCGATCCGGTGAAACCGGTGAAACCGGCGAAACCTCAGGCGGCGGCCAGCACGATTCTCTCGAGAGCCTCGCAGCGGGCCAGCTCTGGATTGAATTTGCCTCGGCACCGGAACGCCGGCGACGGTAGCGGCGACGGTACGATGGTAAAAAATTGAGAGGTGCAAGGCCTGGATAGACAAGTGGGGAGCCAAGTGGGTGAAGTGCCCTGGCACAAGGCCAAGTATGGATTGTTGACAGGGTGATTGCAGGGATACTTTGTATATAAAGCCCTCCGGAGTTGCAGATCAACCCAAAACCGAAATCCAAGAGATCGCTTCAGGAAAGGCCTGTCCAAAATGCTTATGGTCTTCTGGTGTTGGTCCATTTTCATGACATGAAAGACATGTGTCCATGAGTTCAAACCATAGATTCGGCATTTAAAACCAAGAATACAGAGCGCTGTGTCTTTGAAGAGCAAATCCTCTTAAATCATTTTGAATCTAACATACATATCTGACATACCTCAAGCTTCGAGTTTCAAGGCTGTTGCTACTGAGCGACACAGCCTGTTCTGGAGGTTCCCATATTGCCCCTTGGAGGCATCTCACAGTTCCCAGTGTATCCATCTCTCTGCGAAGGCACGGATATTGTTGTAGGACAGGGTCAGGATCATCAAACCCTCCAACCTAGCTCGGCAATCTCTAAGCGAAACAGGGTGAAACGGTGTTTGCCTTTGCATTCAAAGGTCTGAGGAAAACAGCCAAGCTATGACACAACTACATAGGGTCCCCTGATCCAATCATTTTTCATCGTGGGACGGGCCGATCCTTGGAATGCTGTGCTCACACTGGGGCCACAGCTCCTCTAAGGACGGGGGGATCTTGATGAGATTGCATTTGGCAATCTCAAGGATCTCGACTTGCTGCAGTTGGTTCAGGCCTAACGCCGGAAAGTCGCGTCCCAGAGTTTTCATCAAGTTTTCATCAAGTTTTCATCAAGTCCACGAGTTCATCGATCTTTACAGAAGCACTACCTACCGGACCTACCGAACTGTCCCCGAGATTCACCCAGTCAACTCATCAGCTGGCTCGGCGTCGGCGTCAGCTGGGTCAGCTGGGTCAGCTGGGTCAGCTGGCGGTTGAGCATGTTCTCCGAGAGATTTTGGTTGTAAGGCGTCTTCAGCTGCGTCACGGGTTTCATTTCTTCGACCTGAGGCTGATCTCCGACGCCAGAAACAAAAGAAGTTGGAACTCTTGGAAACAGAATCACGTGTTGTAACCAGATTTGTTCTTCAAATGATTAAAATTCTCATTCTGAGATGTGTTGACATGAATTTCCAGCAAAAAAACAGTTCCACTTCCGAGTATTGAGTGGCGCTAAAGCTGGGATATTAGACACCATTCATAATCCATGAAATGATCTCAAAATCACCAACAATCAAAGCATGAACTGTGGTGTGTGACCCTAGGCCCTAGATTGTGTTGTTGTTGATTGGAAACTGCCAAAACCACAATTCGACCATCTTCAGGAATTGGTCGGCTTGGGGAAGTAAACATGAAAGGAGTATAGACTATGAAGCACTGAATAAATTAGGAAAAATACGAGGACTATAGACTATAAATAGAATAAATGAAATAATACTATATATATATATATACATATATATATATATATTATATATATACACTATTTTAGGGAAAAAAGTCCCACGATCTCGACTCCTCCCACTCGGCGCCAGGCCCCAGATCGCTTCACCAAGACCCTCACTTCACTCAGATAGGGAGCCTTTGGTGCTCGGTGGGCACAGTGGGCACACAGCGGAAGCTGCACAGAGAATCCCAAAATCTGGGAATCAACGAATCAACGAAGATCATGGGGGCCCAAAGTCCTGAACATACCAAGCTATCTATCAAATCTATCAACAGTTTGGGTTACCAGCACCTCAAATAGTCCAACAAAATTTGGCCGAGCTCCTCACCCACATCATGTTGGTTGAGGCAACGTTACGTTCCTTCTTTGGCCTCTTCCTCCCGTCGAAACGCCGACGAGCGGATCACCAGGAGTTGTTGGTTCTTGGTACGTTTCACGAGCTAGGTAGGATTCTCAGCATTGACAAAATTCTACCTCCAAGACTAGGAAGATTCCAATATGGAGCCATATGGTTTTGTCTAAACAGAGGATATGGCTCCATATATACCTCTAAATCCTGCGGTGATAAACCACCATTTTCCATTTTCCCCATTAGATGGCTATCTTTGGATCCATCAAACCTTAATTGAGATGTATTGAGGATTATTGAGGTATCTAAGGTCGAGAAGACCAAAACAACGACTCTTATCGGGAACAGCAATCTTGGGTAGAAATCAGTTGCAACAGCACAAAACTTTGGCCAACATCCCTCATCCTACCTCACTAGTTCAACGGCACCAAAGACCTTGACTGTGCCAAGGGATCTTTTATATCCCGGACTTTCTGTTGTCACACCATGGCCAACCTGCCATGGGGTATCTGCGCAGTATCTCATCGATTTCACCATTGGCCGCTGATTTGGATCGAGGGCCTCTTCGCCTTTCCCTTGGTCTTCGCTCTCATGTTACTTCCATCGTCCTGCTGGACAAATAAAGAACGAAAACGATGTGAGATGAGGTGCCATCCTTCAAAGGGCATTTTTCAAAAAACACAGATGTTTGTCTTCAAACGTCCCTGTGGTCGTGACGATGATAATGATGATGTTTTTCCAAGGATGAGGAGTGAAAATGAAAATGAAATGCTTCAATCTGAAACGAGAAATCCTGCAGGGGTTGTTTCATAGGAACAGTGATCATCCGGTGTGGTAAGCGGTTATTCACTTTGCGATAAGTCAAAATTCAATATCTATGGCAGTTCAATCCACACGAAAAAGAGCATCTTTCGGGGCTGCGGTCCTCATCGCTGTCTGAATCGTTCAACTCATCACGGAACTTTCCGCAAAAAGGTCCTTTGCTAAGCCGCCGTCGACTTCAAGTGGCTTTGAAAAATTGGGTGCCCTAGCGTAAATGTTTAGATAGATGTGGGAAATTCCTCGTTTCCCTAGGGAAGCTATCTACAATTGGTAGTTTAGGGAAGTTATCTAGAATTGGTAGTTTTCCACATCTATGTTAGTTTACAGGAGGGCACATCATATAGATCAAAAATAACCCCTTAATGGAAAATATAGTCATTAACACTAAGGGGATGTGCTTCTGGACATGGCCCAACGGTCCAAATTTCAGACATCCCCAACACAAGGATTTTGGTCATCGGTAGTGGATTTCCAGGTCAGTGCTGTCAGTGGATGTTTTTTTTTCACCTGGGCAACCATTCAAACATACAAAAAACTAATGTATCCCCCATGTGGGATATGTCATATCCCTATATCCCAGAATCCCCATATCCCTGTATCCTTGTATCCTCATATCCTTATATCCCTACCTCCAAGAAAAATATACCCAATTATATAGTTTATTAAATTATTATATATATATATATTTTAATTTACCAACTGAAAAACAAATTGTGCAGCTGAACCAAAACTCCAGGCGAATTTGAGATTCCTTCAAAAGAACGTGAACAGTTGATCGGCCACATCTGGTTTATGTTTGCGGTTGTGATCATGTGTTATCTTTCCGGTTCACTCCATGAGTACCTACATGTATATATATATATGTATGTGTATATATATATGTATATGTATATATATAGTATATATATATGTTATATGTATAATGAATATATATATATATATCTACATGTATATGTATATGTATATGTATATGTATATGTATATGTATATATATTATATGTGTATGTGTATGTGTATGTGTATGTGTATGTGTATGTGTATGTGTATGTGTATGTATGTGTATGTATGTATATATATATATATTTACTAACATAATATAACATAATATAACATAATATAACATAATATAACATAATATAACATAATATAACATAATATAACATAATATAACATAATATAACATAATATAACATAATATAACATAATATAACATAATATAACATAACATAACATAATATAATATAATATAATATAGTATAATATAATACAATATAAATTGTAAATTATGCACTACAGATTATACCTTATCCCATTCCAATCCAGTTATCTGCAAACAGCAAATGGCTACTCCACTGGCCGCAAACCACTGAGCAAATGGCCGATGCAAAACGCCATGTTGCTATGCTAAATGGTACGTTTCATGCGGTTGTTTTCGATCACCTGGGTCTCTATCTGGAACTCCACTCTACATGATATTCATACTTTTTGCGACCAAAAATAAACCATTTGTGCGGAATTTTGACAACAGGCACCAAATATCCACATATTTCGAAAAAAAAACTGGTTGGACGTTAGCAATTCATCTTCGAGTACACCGTCACTCAATATCGACCTGGCCATATCTGCAAAAGGTTCTGAGCCAAGGCACTCGCAAATGTTCAAATTACATAAATTAGAAAAAAAAATGTCAAATCATATTGTGCCATTTTGTTGGGTGTTACGATTCACTCGTGTTTGGTGGGAGGTCTGTCTTGTAAAATTTTGTTAACGTACAAAAAAACGATGTGAGGAACCTGCAAGTCTGCGAGGAGCACAAATCCTGCAAAATCAGTGGTCGACAAAAACTAAAATTTATTTAACATCAAAAACGCTTATGTGGCAATGCATCTGACGAATCGTTGCTGATGATCGAAATATTGTTGTTTTGTTTTTGTGGGTACGTTATCACATGAATCAAAATAAACTACAACACAAATAAAACACACATTCACAAATATACCCGCCGTACTTGCATGTAATTTCACCATTTGATGTTGCGATCACATTTTTTGAGCCTGCCTCACAGGCACCAACAGTTCGTACAAACACATGTTGCCAAATCTAATATCAAATTCCAGATTTGCAAACGCTCAGCTGAAACTGCGCACTGTTTTGTGCCAAAAGGGGCGTGGCATGTGAAAAATCCTGACATACTACTCATGCCAGTGCACATAGATTGAACACAACTGATTGCACTGTTACATATCGTTTTGTGCGTGTCATCCTTGCCATGAGCACAACAAGCAATTGTTTGCATTCGTCCTCAAAGCTTTGAGCACGGCTTAAACTCTTTGCGATGCCAATGCAATTTCCAGATTTTTTCTTTGGAAATCCATCACAAGTTTTATGAAGCCTCTTCCAGTTTTTTCAATTCGTCCTTGCATGATTCCAGACATGTCATCCTGCAAACTTTTCTGGAACCAAAAAGCGCCTGACGATACACGCTGAGTGACACTTCTCGATTTGTGCTGTCGATGCAAATGACTGACATCAACCCTACTGTTTCTGCAGGGTTTGCACCTGCGTAAATATACAACATCCCGCCTCGATATAAGTTTTTGCCTAATATCATTTCTATGTACTCCTCAGGACTCTTCCAAATCCAGGTTGTGCATTCTATTGGAGTTCTGTGCTGTGAAAAGTTGCGCTACAGCAGTTGCTCAGCCATTGTCGCTGTTGCAGCCACTGATTTCCTTGGCGGTACTGCCTCGCAGAATTCTTCCTGACCATCTCCAGCTCTGTCTGCTGGACCGAGGTGCATATCAGTCTAAAGGTCAAGGTCCGAGACTTCGCACATCCCGTCGTTCATATACCTCCTTCTCAAATGGCTATCTGTTTCATCTAGGCCTCCCATGCTGTCATCATCGTCGTCGTCATCGTTCCCACCAGTCTCGTCCATTGGCGCCGGCTCTGGTGAGCGCAAGGCCTCACCAAATGACCTAAGCAGGTCACATGATGCTTCCCACTTGTCGTACTCCAGCAGCGCCATGAGGTGGCCATGGGCTATCGTAGAAGCTTTTACCAGCTCCTCCATGACCTCGGTGGGATGCCCGTGCAGTGGGGACTCATCGTCTCAGCTCAGCTCGTTGTCGCCGGTCAGACTCTCTATCATCCTGTTCCTCACAAAGTTGGAGACAGGAAGATGTGTCAGCATGGCACATAGCCATTTCTTCCCTTGCGTGTACTTGAGCATTCTTCCATGGTTTGAACTTTCTTGTGCTCTCTTCAGACGTCCAAGGACTCCCTTCAGTGTGAGAGTCACCAAACCTTCTACAACTGGTTCTGCCTCCTCTGTTGTGCGAAGTTCAGCTGGAATCAGAACTGTCACAGGCGGTTTCTCCACGTAGTTCATGTCATGCCACGGGCTGGCTCGGAGCATCCACCAGCTATAGAGCATGCAAAGCAAGGTTGATGTGGTGAGGACGAAGGTCAGCACGCTCAGTGTGAAGCCGCCTGCATCACTAGTCGTTCC
This sequence comes from Cladocopium goreaui, assembly GCA_947184155.2. NCBI lineage: Eukaryota > Dinophyceae > Suessiales > Symbiodiniaceae > Cladocopium > Cladocopium goreaui. The sequence continues at coordinate 285,046 of CAMXCT020000185.1, forward strand.
ATTGTCACATCCCGCCAGAGTTGTACTAACAGCAGCTGCAGCCATCATGCCTGTCACGAGTTCACCTGGTGGGCCATTGGGGCCATTTGGAGAATCTTCATCTGAAGATAGATCATCCACCAGATGCAGCATACTGCTGGCATTCTCATATTCTTCATAGTTCGCGTGGTGCAGGTAGGTGATCTCCTGCAACAGTGATTTGCGCTGTTGGTACTTTGAGACCCTTGCTGGATCTTGATTGGAAGCTGCGAATAGCTCGCGTCGTGTGCATCTTCCATACAGCCAGTGAAGCAAACCTTCAGGTGAGAAGGCTGGGTGACCCTCGACATTCTCAACCCCACCTTCGTCACTGTCGAAGTCACCTGTGCTTGACTCCACGCTGCTCATTCCATCCATGCTCGTGATTCCACCCATACTGTTCAGCTCATCAGTGTCTTCGTCCAGCGGCTCAAAATTTCCAGACGCCTCTCCAAGGCTGGCATTCAAGTAGACACCGTAGCCAACGAACAAAAGCAGCCATGTTACCACCACTTTGATGGCAAACTGGGACTCAGCTGGCACGACATCCATTGCTGAAAACAAAAAAGGATTGCTGTCAGTGCATCCTTGAAGTTGTGTCTCAGTCCAAGGCGCTGAAGTGCTCATCAATGACTTGATGTGCTGTCTTGATGGAATGTTCACATGACATGACGAAAAATGTTGGCCGGGTCCCATGCACCAACTACACTGCAGTTTGGGCCACACCAAAGACCGAGGAATAGCTGGTGAACCAATCCTGGCTGCACTGAGTCGTTTCGTTGCAACGTCAGCAGGGTTCACGGCACGGAAAACTGCCTTGACCATCCATCTTCGCTCTGAAACTAGATCTTGGAACCATAGTACTCGACAACTCAGATGTCTCAGTCTGCCTACCCCTTTTCGTGATAGTATACCCCTTGCTACAGATGAATCCAAATACAAACACATCAACATGTGACACTGTTGAAGAAGCCATGCGAAGATGCTCTGAATGAGGATGGCATCCATCACGGCTGAAGCAGCAGCGTATGTTTCAGACTCTGCGCTCAATAAAAATACTACCTTCTGAGTTCGAGAAGAGGAGTAGACCATGCATGTCCCAAAGAAAATGACACTTCCAGAAACAGATCGGCGTGTTTGCCTGTCTGCCGCCCAATCTGCATCATTGAAACCCTCTACAATGGGATCTTCCATCTGGTAGTCTTTGAAGACGCCGGAGTGAATCCCTTTCCACTTCAGAGAAACACATTGATCTGCATGAGCTGCTATGTATCCAACCAGATGTCGCAAGACAACCATTGCCTTCTCAGTTGGCTTCGAAGAAAAAGTGGACAAATACCTGATCACGTACTGACACTGCGGCAAGTCACCCGAGAGGTAAAGCAAGATACCCAGACATGACCTGAAGACTGAAGCGTCATGTGCAGAGAGTTCCTTGGTATTGTCTGGGTTCTCAATCTCAGAGTGACCTGGCGTCTTTTTGCACTGAACCTTCTGGGACATGTGAAGAAGCTTGCATAGCTGACCCAAGTGCTTGTGGTGACACTTGATCACCATCCTTTCATCATCCATCAAGCAGTAAGAGCACTTCAAGAAACTGACTTCGTCCCCGCCTTTGCTCATCGTCTCAACGGAGACAGTGTACTTGGTCTTGAGTGCGGGGGTCAGCTCTTCCATCACCGCTTTTCGAGTTCCAACCACCAAGAGGTCATCCACATGGATCATGAGAAAGCAATCACCATTTTTGCTTTTGAGAATGCTTGGATAGGGTTTGAATTCCACCATTTCCAGAGAGCATTCCCTCACGAATCTTGCAAGATCCTTGTATCAGAGAAGACTTCCACCACGCTGTCCCGGCAAGACACGGCCAAGACTATTGACTATAGCTCACTGAAGAGCTAGCAGCATCGGTGTAAGTCACACGTGTAGGCACCTCCTGCTGCACTGTCAAGAAAGCATCGAGGAGGCCATCACCGCATCTAGGTGTTCTCGAAGACTGAGAAAGCAGATTGGCAAGATCCTGCTAGCCACATTGGAAGTTCCCTGTCTGGTTGCAGCCATGTGTATTCGCGAGCCACTAGACGACTCCTTCTCAACCAGATTGCATTCCCAGACTCATCCTTCTTCTCTCTCTACGTTCCGACAAACCTTGTGCTCAAGCTCTTGCCATCATAGGGCAAGTTGTCCTCTTTGAGCACTTGCAGACCTGAAAGGCGCTGGACTTCCACTTGGTCTGCAATCGCATCAAGCCTCTGCAGTTCCTCTGAAGAAACGTTGGGTTCCTGCGCAGAGTATGGGCTTCTTGAGGCTCTCCTTGAGATCCAAACCAGTTTCATATGGGTCATCATCCAAGGTCATTTCATGTTGGATCAGTGTATCCAAGTCATCAGACTGCAGAGAAACATTAGGCTCGATGTCGAGTGCCTCGACATTGCGTATGCATCCCAACAAGTCATGTCGTCCAGATTTCTGTGGAGAGGCCATTTGCTCAAATGGCGTGTCATCCAATATTTCACTACCTGCTTCAGCAATTGGAGTTTGCGGGATCACATCATCACATCACCATGCGAGGAAGAAGAAACACCTTCCACATGTGAGCGCTTGGGTGCACCACCTTCGACTTCATGCTCAGCATCGTGTTTTTCACCATGTTCTAAAGGAGTTTCAGGAGCTGCGTCTCCATGAGCCATGCCAGAGTGACCAGTGTCCAAGGCAACATCACCAGAAGATTCTGCTGGCTGCTCTGTGTCAGCAGGGGCATCCAATTTGCCGTCCCCCGCCTCGGCTGAAATAGCCTGAGGGTCCACATCTTCGAAAATGATATGGCAGTCATTGCTGGCTGTCTTGGAGAGCCAAATGCCGCGGGTCCATTGTGGTCGACCCTTCAAGCTGGTACGCAAGAAACCCAAAACGCACTCACCAAACAGAGCTACTTTGCCACTGTAGAACCTTCCAGTTCCAGAAAACCGTTCGTATCCAGACATGGTGTTTCGAAGCAAAATTAAGTGATTGTGTAACCAAGCTGCATGAATGTGCCCAACTGTAAGCTGGGTGCAAGCATCCAAACGTTGGTCCAGGGCATCCTGTGGATTCCTCGATTTGCTGCACCAACAAGTTGGCCTTTGCCCTCAGCACACGCACCATAGCTTCAGCAGCACCGTTGGCTTGGCGATCTCCCACTGGTGTCGGTTCGGAATGCACAACAACATTCAAGGCAGCTAGAGCTTTCTGTACTGCTTCCAAAAGTGCAAGTGTGCTGGGCTCACCATCACATCGAAGACCAATCTCTGAGTGACCACAGTACATCACAAAACGACTCATCTCAGTTGCCAAGTAGATGAGACTGCAACCACATTTCTGTTCTGCAGGCAACGCAAGGCACAAACCAGTATGACGATCACTCATCACCAAGACTGTAAGCTTGTCAGCTTCATCCACCATACGTGAGCAGTAGCAAAAGTCAAAGGAAATAACTGAGTGAGTTGAGTCTTCATGCGTTTACGTTTTGTGAGAGCCCTGGCCTGCTGAACTGGATCCACTCCAGAAACTCCAACGCCACCCTGGTGGCCACACCCCGTAGCATTTTGCACTCCGGAGAAGGCATGAGTCAAACCAGGGTTAGATCCTGAGTACATCGCAGAACTGCCACCTGAGGTAACAGATGCTGGAACCGGAACGTTCTACAAGGACTTCAATCTTCTTTATCTAAATTATAAATATATATATATATATATAAATATATACGTATATATCAAACATATCTATAAATCACATCTCAAGAAACAGGCGTCCCAAACGAAATGGAATTCGAACGAACTGTGCAGGCACTCGGACTTTATACTTATTCCTTTTTTCGCTTGCTGGATATAATTTGGTCCCCAAGGTTTCAACCAACAAATTTCTTTGGTTGAATTTTCAGATGGATATCAAAACCCCCTCCAAGTAAAACAACAGCAATGGGTTGAGTGACCAGGAGTAGTTTTTTTTGGGGGGGTTAGACATCCAAACCACAAAACTTTCCATCCTTGAGAAAAGGAAGTGATGTGCGCAAACAACGCATGGCAAACGCAAACGAATGTGGAGACTAACGCTAAATTTCCGTAAGAAAACAGGACCTACGGCGGATGCTTTGGTCTCTGAGGTGAGGACGACTGAAATTGGCAATATGGCTGTTGGACGGATGCTTGATCTCCAGGTTGGAGAACGAATGCAAAAGAATGTTGGGGTAAAAGAAAGCCAATGAGGTTCAACCCAGGATTTTCCTAGGAGGTCGAACCCAAGGCTGTGGAAGCTCATCAGAAATATGGTGACATCAACAGAAAACCAAAAACAATTATAAGTATTATGACCAGGAGTGGGATGGGTGAGTTTTTTAACACATAACAAGCATCAAAAACGCAAAGAAGATTGAAGTCCAGCTTGATCCAAAATGTTTCAGGGGAAATAAAGATCTGGAAGTACCCCGTAAAACATAAACGAAACAAGTACGTTAAACGTTCTACAAGGACTTCAATCTTCTTTATCTAAATTATATATATATATATATTATATATATGTCAAACATATCTATAAATCACATCTCAAAAAACAGGCTTCCCAAACGAAATGGAATTCGAACGAACTGTGCAGGCACTCGGACTTTATACTTAATTCCTTTTTTCGCTTGCTGGATATAATTTGGTCTCCAAGGTTTCAACCAACAATTTTTTTTAATTTTCAGATGGATATCAAAACGCCTGAGTAAACTATCTGGGAATTCAACTCGCCCAAAGTAAACCTTTGTTTTTCCTCGAGTTTGGCCGATGTCGCGCTAAAGGCTCGGTCCTTACATGAGCATAAGCTGTCGGAAAGACATTTGTACAAGGACAAGAAACGTCCATTTTGAGCAGGCAAATCGAACCAACAACACACAAAAACCACAGAAAACAACAAACACGACGACCCGCAAATCCCCCAGCCAGACTTGCGTTTCGCCAGAGGAAACAGCGAAGCAACAACAGAAAAACCGAAACAACAAAAACGGGGCCAGAGCCCAAAAAGAACACCCACAAATTCGCTTTGCCGAGGGACACAGTGGCTTGTCCACTGCATCACTCTCAAAAACATGCCAATGAATTAAGAAACACGGCATTCGAGCAAACATGGAGGCTAAGCCAGCTTGTATGTCTACCTAGGCATAGATGAGCCAAACTGTACAACAACACGGGGCTACAACATATGCCTCTCTCAGCGTCCTCTCAGATCAGCTTGTCCACATGGCCGCTAAAGACAGAGTCGTCACCATATATATCAACCGTGAGCAAGAAGCCGTGGTGGTCAAAGAGCCAGGTCCCCCCCCGCAGGGGGGGGCGGACGGTGATGGCGCACGGGAAGCATCACAGGCCAGGGAAAAACTTCCAAAATACCATCACCAATATCCAGCATACCCCTAGTTTCATAGGGGAGAAATGCAAACTGCAAATTGATTGATCTCAGCCAGCGAAGCTCCTAGGCAATACTCGCAAAGATGAGAGACATGCAATAACGTAGTCGTTGTGCAGATAGGGTGAAGCCAGATGGCAATGACACCACTCTTGGACAGCAAAAAGGGGCCGAAAGGTAACATGGCTGTATCCGCTAGTTCCGCCAGACCAGTGCTATCTTCGGCAACGTTGCTTTCATTGGTGTAGGTTCGCTGAACATACAAACCACAGAACTGTTCAGGAGCTTCAGGATGTCATCGTCCCTGAAAAACCTGCAGTGCATTGCAGTATGCACAGTAGACGATTGTAGCGAGTCCGAATCTGTACTGCCACTCACCCACAGAATAGGCAGGCTGCAGAATCACCACATTCCGTCCACGAACTGACGAACCATGTAGGCAGTCTTGTGCTGCTCGCGGGCGCCCCAGGCTGTCCTACAGGGAGCACCACTGGAATGCACCAGTGAGACTCACTGCAGCACAGTCTGAGCCATGGCATCGGCCGGCTACCTACCGCCCCTCTCGGAGATGCAGCCACACATGCAGAGTATCCAGAGAAAGGACATCCCAAGGAGACTCAGAAAAGACAAACGAATTCAAAACCAATTAAGCGCAAAGCCCCGACAGGGAGGAAAGATAGAGGCAGCAAAAAGGGCAAAGCCAAAACACGGGCCCAAGGGGCATCAAAACTAATTGGCCGTCCTGAGTAGCCTTAGTGGATCACAAGAATGCTATGTCAGTGCCTCTCAAATCAAAAACCTTAGTCAGCAACACTAAAAATCAAACAGATTAACAAAACTCGCACAACCCAATCTAGGCTCCAGACGCTTCGCTCCTAAGTGAGGGCAGGGGAGGGTAGCACAAGCAGAGTAGGTCACACCAAACCCTACACAACGCGAAACAACAAAAAACAGCCCAACAAGAGCAAAAACCAGACAGACCGGCCAATCACCACACAACCAGAAGGGGGGTGCCGGGATGGCAGAGGAGGACAGGGGCGGAGAAGGCCGCACCTACCACATTAGAATAGCAATAGGGCAGCTTAGCGGAGACCAATGGGGGGACCTGGATCATCATCCTGATGAATACCTCAGTGTGGTCAAACTGAGCATCCTGACAGCACCTGCAACATGGTGGAGAGGGTGATAATAACCCCACACAGGGCTTAAGAGCCTTTGCTGCCATGAGACAAAATGAAGGAAGGACGACAAAGCACAACCACACTCCCAGCACAACGGCAGGGCAACTGAGCCGTCACAGCTGCAACCAGATACCCAGAGGGAGGTACCAGCGTGAAAACTGGGCCAGGGCGCCACACGGGACCAACCGCGGGGGGAGGGGAGGGAACAACAGACAGGGAGGGGAGCCAACAAGAGCCAATCACCAAGCCAGAAAAAGCGGGGCCCTCCCAAACCCACAAAGGAGCACAACAGGAACAGCGAAAACCAAGAGACACACAGACAGAAGCAAAAGACAGGAAAACCAAGAGCCCAAAAGGGCGAAGCCCCAAAGGGAACGCAAAACCACAAAAGGGACAGAGGACGGCAGAAAAAACATGAAATAAGTAGGACCGCGCAAGAAAGGACATGCAGGACGCGGAGAAGCCATGAGAAAGAACCCTACCGGAGCAAAAGGGCCCCCACCCAACGCAGCCAGGGGGCAAAAGAGAAAGAGGCATAAATACGCAGAGAGCAAAAATGAAAGCGAACGACCCTAAAAAGCGGGGGGGAGGAGGGAAAAGAGAATCGCTACGTCTGACTACGTGTGGTGTATTCGAGGTGGTGTTGTTTGTCTGCTCGGAGAGTGTCATTCCAGCTGTTCCCAATCGCAAAAGAGACAGGGTTCGCCCTTTCTGCCCCTGCAGCAAGGAGCCGTAACTCATTGCACTTCGTCTGAAAAGCAACCAGGTCGGTATCTGGCGCTCTCCTGCGTAGTTTCCTATCAGGGAAGACCCGCTCTTGCACGTGTTGCCTCAGAGTCGTTTCTGGTAAGTAGTGGGCGGGTCGTTGGAAAAGCACTCTGCTTGCTAACTTCGCGCGGTTGACTTCCCAATGGGTGAACATATGGCGATGTTGTATTTGCTGCTTGAGTTGTGCAGCATACTGGTGGAAACTTTTGGTCGTGTGCCACAACCTCAGGAGGCTATAGTTGGACGGCCACTCAAGTGGACACAGAGTGGCTGTCTGCTT
>CAMXCT020000186.1:0-24264 GCA_947184155.2 Cladocopium goreaui
AGCGATGCGCGACGCGGTCTGCGGATTATTAAGACATAGGGAGCACGAGTGTATGCTAATCCCTCCCCGACGTTTTTTGAGTCGGGAGTCTCTTGTGACGTTGATGCTGTGGTAATTTTTAGGGTCTTGTTTTAGGTATAGGCAGGAGCGGAATTGATCCATCACGCCGTCTGGCCCAAACCTTGGGGCGGTTGGGTTTCGCTGTTCTGTACGGTGGAACTCTCCCTGGGGCGTACGGGCTAGATCGGAACGGGTGTTAACCGTGTGGTCGGCGGTTAATTACCTTGGGTTTTCTTACTCGATTTTCCCTAGGTGGTTTCAGACCCAAAGGTACCGGCACTGGTACAATTTGGTGTGTTCGAGGGCTGATCTAGTGTACGCACGTGGAAAGGTTGGTACATTGTCCTAGGGCGGGGGATCCGTGTCGGGTTCGGGTTTTCTTTGCTCTCCATTCTCCTCTTGTGTGACCGTACGCACTGCCGGTATGTTGTATCGACGGGAAAAACTCAAAACTCTCACTGCCCTGTGGAAATGTCAACGTGCACTAAGGCAACGGCCGCACAAACATGCGGTTCGGTCACTAGGTCGAAAGGTGGTTCGGGTCCGTAAAAAGGTCGCAGCAGCTAAACAGCAACGCACCAGACATATTCGGGCCCGTTTTCATCAACGAACTAAAGAGCAGCGCGCATGGCAACGGCAATGGAGATTGGCCACCTGGAATACGCGTGGGTTGGGTGCAGTTTCTGGATATATCAATCAAGAATTGAAAATCCAATGTTTTTTGTCGCGTATGGTTGTTCAGCGTTGGGGGTTGGTCACTCTGACTGATCTGTCTTTCCGAGAGGACGGGGTACGAACGTATCGTTGTCGTGGTAGTACATGGTACCTAGTGGTTAGACAGAAAGTGGGATTTCTCATGTCAGAGGTATGGTGGAATTGGTGGCAGTCGGGTGGAGCTGTAGTCTATCAGAAATCTTATCGCATTGCAGCTCTTTCTTTTCCCCGTGTTGGTTGGCGTCGAGGGTTGTTTGTGGTCGGTGTTTATGCCCCTACGAGTTCGTCAGGCAAAGAGGAACGGAATACCTTGAGAAACGATTTAGACCTTGTGTTGGAGTTCACCCCTGCCACTAGTCTAACTGTCATTATGGGAGACTTTAACGCAGAAATGGGTAACAATGTCGATCATTCTATTGGTGGATGGGATGTGATGGGACGGTTTTCGGCCCCAAAGATTACTACACCGGGTCAAGAATGGCGAGATTGGTGCTCCAGACAGGGTTTTCGCGATGTGGCAAGCAGGTTTCAATGTCGTAACCGCGTTTCCTGGGTACATCCACGATTTCTCTCCCACCACGAATTAGACCATGTGTTTGTTAAAGGCAGTGATGTTTGGCATTTGCAGCAGTGTCGATTTTTAGTGGAAGGGCCCAATGTGGAATTCCCGTGGTCCCCATATACAGATCACAACCCGGTCGAATTGATCCTCAAAATTGGCAAGCAATGGTGTCCCTCGATGTCTTTTGAAGCCCGAACCCAAACCCCGGACATCGCTCGTATGCGGGGCACTACCCCTGAAGCAACTGCGTTAAGACGGGAATGGATGGACAAAGTTGAAACCAGATTGCAGAATCTCATGGATCAACCGCATTGGGAAACCATATGCCAAATATGTCGTGGGGTAGCATTGGAAGTGTGTGGTATTCTTAAGTTACATAAGGGGGCCCCCTGGTTGCGTTACCATGGAAATGTCATTAAGCAACTTGATCAAGCCATTCGCCAAGCACAAGAGGCTGATAGACAGGCTAGGCACACAGGAGATCTACAACGCATGCAACAATGTCGTAGACAACTCAACACAGCCCGGCGGGTCAAATTACAACAAATTCGAACGTGGGAAACCGAATGGTTGTCCCAGAAGGCGGAAGAGGCCAATCGGACTCTGGACACCCCGGCCGCCACAAATATTTTTCAACTTGTCAAGGAGCTCATCTCAGCAGTAGGTAAAGGGTCCAGAGATGGAGGCCAGGCCCATGCAGGTAGTCCGGCAGAGGTCGAAGCTTGGAAAGACCACTTTCAAGCCATTCAGCAAGGAATAGGTGAGGTTGATGATAGTATTTGGCCTGACATTAGTCAACGCCCAATCGATACCAGTTTGGATGACCCCCCTTCATGGGAAGAGTTTCTTCGGGCCATTAAAGAAATGCGTTTAGGCAAAGCAGGCGGCGAAGACACCATGCTAGCGGAATACATCAAGTTTGGGGGCCCCCAACTCCGTAAGGAGGTGTACCGTATTGTACAGGAATGTTGGCAGTCGGCTACCACCGCACCACCTGGGAAGGAAGCAGAAAGTTGGCCTACTGAATGGAAGGTCGGCATTACTGTGCCCCTTTGGAAACGCAAACAACCAAGGTCTAATAAACACAATTGGCGTGGTATCACCTTGTTGTCGGTTGGTAGCAAGTTGGTAGCTAGAATTTGTGCAGCACGCCTCCAGCGATGGAGTCAACCATGGTTGAACTCGTGTCAGTTTGGTTTCAAAGCCGGATCAGGAGTGGACGATGTACACCAGGTTACCCGTAGGTTGTTGGAGGAAGCAGCCCAATCGGTTCACCCACACACCATAATGTTCAAATTCTTCGATTTAGAGAAAGCGTATCCCAAGGTGCCTCGACACGCGCTTTGGAAAATCTTGGAGCTCAAGGGATGTCCCCCACTTTTTCGAAAGGTGTTACAGGCAATCCATAATGGGACTCACACCAAAATTCGTTTTCAAGGTTTTGTTTCTACCAGTTTTGTACCCGACCGGGGGCTCCGGGAGGGATGTCCGTCTTCCCCTATCATGTTCAACTTGTTCCATGACTCGCTAATGGAAGTGTACCGTGCACGTCGTTTACGTGTCGCTACAGCGCATGAGTGCCAACCAGGTATCAGCATTACATATAAAGTTGATGGTCGCATCGCTAAGAGACGCGGGGACAGAAATGAAGAAGGTAGGAATATTAAAATGAGCCGCATTGGGGATTTTGCGTATGCAGACGATACTGCAATTATCGGGGATGCGGAAGAAATCAGGCATGCCGAACCCCTTTTCGTGAATACAGTTTCACATTTCGCAGGTCGGGTTAACGAGCACAAAACAGAAGGATTGAGGGTCTGTGACACGGCACACGCACCATATGATGTACAAGGTCCAGGTGAAGCATCCACAGTCAAACATGTCGGTGCCATACTAGCGGAACGCGCCGGCCACACAGCTGACACAGATCGCGCAGTGCGTCAAGGGGTACAACGGGTCGAACAGGTTGCGTCTGCATGGTCTAGAGGTCGCCAGGTACATGCCCGTAGAAGAGATCTCAAGTTGTCGGTTCGGATTCGCGTTTTGAAAGCTATAGTCAAAGGTGTGCTCTTCACTTTTGTGCGTACACGAGCATGGCAGGCAAGTAAAATTCACAGGTTGCAATCAGTCATCAATTTAGCGGTGCGACGCGCCTTCAATATGCGTACATACACACTTCGACGGCAAGGACTCAGTAACGCAGTACTATGCAGAATGGTTCAATGGGAACCGTTTATGGTTTCTGCACGACGTGCATCTTTGCTGTGGCTAGGGCATGTTGCACGAATGTCAGTTGATGCCCCGCAGAAACAATTACTCTTTGGATGGATTACCGATGCTGGGGCCAAACAACATTGCCCATACAAACAGGCTCAATGGTTGAACGCATGTATCCGACAAGCCAACATATCCGAAATCGATTGGTACCGCTTAGCGCAAGATCGGACCAAATGGCACAATCTTGTTATGGCTGCGTACCCTAAAGAACAAGTATCCAAAGAGAGGGAACGCGAACTTGATGCATGGCGCATAGGAGTACCCATCCCCGACTGGGCGTAACCGCACCTAGAGCACGGTGAACGTAATTATGAGGATAGTGATAATGAATTGGGGGAGCGTAGGCGTGGGGGAGATGTTAGAAGGGTGGACCCAAGGACCTACGGACAACGTCCCCGTCAAAACAGACGACGCGCTAGGGATGATGGTCGCCTCACCTGCCCGGTTTGTCAGACAGTGTTTACCAAACATAATCAGCTGGCCTTCCATTATGAGGCAGAACATTCTATTTGTGACCCCAACTTAAGTACAGTGCAGTCCTTCCACTGTGTCAAGTGTATGCAAACCTTTCGCCGGGTTGGGACCTACAAGAGCCACACATGCCCAGCCACAAAGCTTTTAGATCGTTTTAGTTGTATTGACAGTGAGGCGAGAGTGTGTGGCCCAGACAAGACCCTCTTTGCACCCCTTCCTACATGGTTTCACATCTACACGGATGGATCGGGGGGAAGCAGTGGTTCAGATGAAGCACCTCTCAATGCGGGGTGGGGAGTGGCAGTATTTGACCAACACAATCCTGGCATGGACACTGCTTGGAGAGCGGCCCTGTATGGTCCGGTTAATGTAGCACCTTATGATCCAATTTGGTTAGGTGCTAGGGTGAAGTCCAATAACACTGGTGAAGTTAGTGCCATCGGGGAAGCTTGTCGGTACCTTCTACAGGTTCATACGCTGTTACCGCCAAACCACCCCCGCCAGGCCACTATATATTACGATTCCACATATGCATATGGGGCAGTTACACGACTGAATAAATCCAAGGACAATGTGGAACTTGTTGATACTGTCGCCACCTTAGTTGATGCAGTTCGTCGACACTTCACACTGGATTTCCAACATGTACGTGCACATACGGACATATATGGAAATGAAGCAGCTGACAGATTAGCAGCCCGAGGGGCGGCTGGCCGCATCTCCCCTCATGCGCAAACCTGGATCCAACGACCCCCCGGACCAATGGGTACTGACCCACCCCCCCCCTGCCCCAAAGCGTGCACCTCGCATGCGTCGTCCTGCCGCTGCCAACCCCGGCCCACGGGCTGGACGATGGCCCCTTTTGATGTGCGACTCGTGTAACACACAATTTCGATCCTGTGACCTCCCACAACACCAGCCTGATTGTAGGGGGCCTGACCCGGCAAACCGTACATGTCAATATTGTGCCAAAATCTTGGAAAGTGTACAGTCCCGTAAAAACCATGAAAGATATACTCATTCGCAGGAAGCTCTACGAGATGGACTCATCACAACATTACCCAAACGCCGGACAGGCAGATAGGGATGCTGAATGCTAGTCCAGTGTCACTTTCGATATGGCTTTTGTCATCACCTCGCCCTTCCCCCGCAGCCATCATGAACATCAAAGTAGTGATTCTGTGTTTCACCCTCCTGGTGTTGTCCTCATGGCTCGTGTTCCCAGAAACCCAGCCAACTCTGACACGGGCAGAAAACGAAAATTGGACGATCTCGATCGTCGCCTCACCCAAGCAGAAAACCAGCTCACACGGCACAACGATCGGTTGGACAACGTTGAGTTGCGCCTTGCGTTGGATCAAAGTTATCGGTTTATACGTGTGGAGGCGTGTAAAGGACTTGAAGAAATGTTCGCCAAGGTGGAAACAGGCGAAGTATCCAAAAGTGACATACGTGATGTGGTCGGTCAAACACTCACCCGTGAAATCAGGGAGGTCCTTGAACGCCAACATGATGAAGGCGCGCTCCAACAAGCATCCCAAACCCATGGCAACAACAGGAGGAAATGGCCCACCGCTGTACAACGCAAGTTGGTTTTTGATGGGCTCAACTTATGCCCCCTCATCGAATGGTGCTCCAAAGCTGGAAACAGTGCCTATTCAGTCAGGCTCACCCCGGGGGAACCGTCCCGCCTTGCACATGAAGCCATCCGCACCACACTCAACTGGTCCCTGTATATCTACAGCAAATTCGCAAGCGAGGGGGACTCTAAACTACAAGTTTACCCCGACCGTGGCCCCAAACAGCGAGCCAAAGGCAAAGGAAAAGGTCAAGGCAAAGGAAAACCAGGTGGAGCCAAAGGTAACGGCAAAGGTGGCAAAGGGAAACGAGACCGAGACAGCCAGGAGGGTTAAATCCCGGCGGCCGCCGCCGATAGCCAAGGCAGGATGCGCAGACCAAACAACCCAAACCAAAAAAAAAAAAAGGAAACAATCTCAGATGCTACCCACTTTTGTTTTTAGGTGATGTAAGACTTAGTCGTAACCCCCTATCGGCACAACGCAGAACAGGTGGGCGGACCTCCCAAGTGGAACCCCCAAGGTCGACACTTGCTTATTGGGCAAGTGTCAGGTTTCTGCCGTGCCGTAGGGCTAACACACGACCGTTCCCCCTCAACGCGTTCCCCAAGTGTTGGCTACTACTCAGGGAAAGCTATACGTAAACCTTTTTTATTTGCTCTCACTCCCTTCTTTGTTCTTTTCGGTTGCTTTCTTTCTTGTGTGTGTTCGGATCCTTCCCAGGTCATGTTCCTGGTTATGAAGTTTTACATTTTGCTCGAAGTGTCTATGACCTACTAGCATAGGGTTCCACTGAATGGTGCTACCAACCTTTCCTGTTTCATATGTGTTTCACCCAGCCCTCACGAAATGGGACCACTTACGGAGATTCATCAGTGCGAGGTCGACGCGCCCATGGTATTTCGACTGTGGATGGGGAACCTCAAAAATGTGGTGGCTACCTTCGTCGCCCACATCATCATCATCATCATCATCTTGGCCTATGTAGTCCCTATCTTGGCCTTATGTCGGCCCATGTAGCCCACATCTTGGCCGATGTTGGCCCTATGTTGGCGCAGGCTTGCCCCTATCTTAGCCGTATGTTGACCCATCTAGCCCTTATGTCGGCCCATGTAGCCCACATCTTGGCCGATGTTGGCCCTATGTTGGCGCAGGCTTGCCCCTATCTTAGCCGTATGTTGACCCATCTAGCCCTTATGTCGGCCCATGTAGCCCACATCTTGGCCGATGTTGGCCCTATGTTGGCGCAGGCTTGCCCCTATCTTAGCCGTATGTTGACCCATGTAGCCCACATCTTGGCCGATGTTGGCCCTATGTTGGCACCAAGGCCGTCAAGATGTCCAGTTTTCCGTTCCGGACCCCTGCCGAAGACCCAAAACCATGAAAAACCCATGGTTTTTTAACGTCGCCAAGATGAAACCTGGAGACGGCGAAGGCCACAAAACCCTGGTAAAAACGATGTTTTTTGAACACCACACGCAGAATACATTGTAAATTACAACGATAACCGTGAACCGGAATCGGGCGGAGGTAAGTACGAGGTGGTCGGCGGCAGGGGCGGCCAGCGTATATAACCTTCGGTTACCACCGAAGGCCTCCGGCGAGGACACGGGCGCGGGGCCGGCGCCCGGATTTATGAGGCTTACGCCTGACAGCCGGGCGCCGGCAAAAGCAGACCCGTCAGCCCGAGCGGGTGTTGTTGTTGTTGTTGTTGTTGTTGTTGTTGTTGTTGTTGTTGTTGTTGTTGTGGTTGTTGTTGTGGTTGTTGTTGTGGTTGTTGTTGTTGTTGTTGTGGTTGTTGTTGTTGGCCGATGTTGGCCCTATTTGGGCGCAGGTTTGCCCCTGTCTTGGCCCTAGGTTGGCCCATGTAGCCCACATCTTGGCGTAATGCAATGTCGACCCAGGTAGCCCACATCTTGGCCGATGTTGGCCTTATCTTGGCCTATGTAGTCCCTATCTTCCCCTTAGGTCGGCCCATGTAGCCCACATCTTGGCCGATGTTGGCCCTATGTTGGCGCAGGCTTGCCCCTATCTTAGCCTTATGTTGACGCACAGACAGACGCAGCCACAGAGCTCGAGACCAAAGAAGCGGTGGTTGTTGTTATCGTTGTCGTCGTCGTCGTCGTCGCCGTCGTCGTCGTCGTCGGCGTCGTCGTCGTCGTCGTCGGCGTCGTCGTCGTTGTCTTCCGCGTCGTCGTCGTCGTCGTCGTTGTTGCTCTTGTTGTTGTCGTTGTCGTTGTCGTCGTTGTTCTTGTTGTTGTTGTTGTTGTTGTTGTTGTTGTTGTCGTTGTTGTTGTTGTTGTTGTTGTCGTGGTCGTCGTGTTTTTTTTGTTGTTGTTGTTGGCCGATGTTGGCCCTATTTGGGCACAGGTTTGCCCCTGTCGTTGTTGTTGTTGTTGGTTGTGGTTGTGGTTGTGGTTGTGGTTGTGGTGGTGTTGGTTGTTGTTGTTGTTGTTGTTGTTGTTGTTGTTGTTGTTGTTGTTGTTGTTGTTGTTGTTGTTGTTGTTGTTGTTGTTGTTGGTGTTGGTGTTGGTGTTGGTGTTGTTGGTGTTGGTGTTGGTGTTGGTGTTGTTGTTGTTGGCCGATGTTGGCTCTATTTGAGCGCAGGTTTGCCCCTGTCTTGGCCCTAGGTTGGCCCATGTAGCCCACATCTTGGCGTAATGTCGACCCAGGTAGCCCACATCTTGGCCGATGTTGGCCCTATCTTGGCCTATGTAGTCCCTATCTTGGCCTTATGTCGGCCCATGTAGCCCACATCTTGGCCGATGTTGGCCCTATGTTGGCGCAGTCTTGCCCCTATCTTAGCCGTATGTTGACCCATCTAGCCCTTATGTCGGCCCATGTAGCCCACATCTTGGCCGATGTTGGCCCTATGTTGGCACCAAGGCCGGCAAGATGTCCCGTTTTCCGTTCCGGACCCCTTCCTAAGACCCAAAACCATGAAAAACCCATGGTTTTTTAACGTCGCCAAGATGAAACCTGGAGACGGCGAAGGCCACAAAACCCTGTAAAAAACGATGTTTTTTGAACACCACACGCAGAATTACAACGATAATCGTGAACCGGAATCGACACGAGGTAAGTACGAGGTGGGTCGGCGGCAGGGGGGGCAGCCGTATATAACTAACCTTCGGTTACCACCGAAGGCCTCCGGCAAGGACACGGGCGCGGGGCCGGCGCCCGGATTTTAGAGCTGACGCTCATCGTCGGCTCCGCCGGATTACTTGACCTCGATGTCATCGCAGGGTGGGCTAGAAAGCGGGGAAGGCGTGTTCCCGAAAGCTCCTGCGAATGTTTTTCCCAAAGAATTGCTGCCAATTTCAACTTTCCACTTCGTGTAAAAGCGCCTCTGTGTAAAGAGTTCTCTGTGTAAAAGCTTCTGGGTGTAAAAGCATCTGCGTGTAAAAGCTTCTCTGTGTAGAGATTTCTCTGTGTAAAAGCTTCTGTGTGTAAACACGCTTGTGTGTAAAAGCTTCTCTGTGTACAGGCTTCTCTGTGTAAAAACTTCTGTGTGTGAAAGCTTCCGTGTATAAAAGCTCTCTCTGTAAAGATTTCTTTGTGTAAAAAATTCTGTCTGTAAACGCACCTGTGTGTTAAAGCTCTCTGTGTAAAGACTTCTTTGCGTAACAGCGTCTGTGTGTAACAGCTTCTGTGAGAAAACGCCCTTGTGTGTAAAAGCTCCTCTGTGTAAAGGCTTCTCTGTGTCAAAGCTTCTGTGTGAAAAAGTTTCTGCGCGTAAAAGCTTCTCTGTGTAAAGACTTCTCTGTGTAAAAACTTCTGTGTGTGAAAGCTTCCGTGTGTAAAAGCTCTCTGAGGCTCAGTTCGTATGTAAAATTCGGTGAAGCAGATTGCCAGTAACCTGGGCAAAAAAAACATTCCTGTGTTGCAAACATGCGGTGTGAGGATAAAGCTTGCATCCACTTAAGCGTATTACGGTATTACAAAAAAAATTGGGGCTTTGGAGATATTTTCTCGTTTTGGTTTTTCATAATTAAGTTATTTTCAGAACTCGTCGCTTTGTACTTTCAGACTTTGTTACAAAAACCTTCATGACTTTTAAAACCATGCCACATGCGTTCTACTAGAATTCTCAACTCAATTTTCCTTAGTTGTGGTATATGACACATTTTTCTTCTGACACACTTATTGTGGGACAGCTTTTCTGTTCTCTGCCTGGCGACGTCCACAGAAGGAAATTTCTCGTATAGACGCCCTGCTAGATATTTTAACAAGTGTCATGGTTATTTTCTTTTCTCGTTTTCTTTTGGCTCAATGGTTAAGATGCGCCGCTCCATTGTGGCTGTTTCGGCCGCGGTGCTGGCTGGCTCGGCCATTTTAGTGGCTGCTTCGGCCACGGTAGCAATGTCAAGCTTGGAAACCGGGGCCAAATTCAGATGGCGTAGTTCGGGCAAAAAATGGTGTAACATGTTCCTCGTCTCAGATGGCCAGCCAGAGCTAGGGTCATGGTTGGATGTGAAGCAGCAACCTTGGGGTGTTGATTGTAAAGTGTGCAAGGAAACTGGGGTTTCCAATCCTTTCGCTTCTTATTCAATGACCAAGAAGGGCCAACTGCAGAACTGCAATTTGATGAAGCACCATAAAAGCAAGGCGCACAAGGCAGCGGTGAAGGAATGGTTGAAGGAAGGGGGCTGTGTTGGTCCTAGTCCCGATGCAGCCCTGTCATTGAGTCAGTTTCAAGAGCTGATGGAGTGCTTTGGCGAGAAAAGATCATTGACGCAAAAAGAGCTGCAAATGGCATGGTGTTTGGCAGAGGGGTTAAAAGCTTTGGACCAAACGTTCATTGCGAAATCTTCTCACATTTCTTTGATGCGGGATGAGCGGCATGGGCGGTTGGCCATACGATTCATGGCTGTGGCCCCAGACTTGACAACTCGAAGTGGCTTTTTAGGCCAAGCAAGGCAAGCTGGAACAGGAGCTGCCAATGTCTCCTTAGCCACATGGGCAGTCATGAAGCGTGCTTGCTCTAGATTTTATATGGCTCCTCTTAGTCAGAATCCTGGGCGTTTGAAGAAAAATCTTTGTAAACACCTGCGGTCAAGAGTTGTGGCACTCGCTGCTGATGCAGCAGCAGATGAAATGGCAAGCTGTGAAATATTAAGGTCAGCACACTTGAGTTTGAATACAGAAGACAATCAGCCAATGCTGCCAAACTTGAGGTCAGAAGTGGACAATCGATTGAGGGTTGGACACTTCTCAGGAGCCACCTGGGTATTTCAACTCACCCAAGCTGCTGCGGCCGAGGCTTGAGATTACGGGCGTAGTCAGGCTGCTTCGGCCTGCTCGTTGCCAGGCTGCTTCGGCCTGCCCGAAACTTTTTTTTGAAAAAAGTGGTTGCTTCAGGCTTCAGCCACAGAAGCTTGGCTGCTTCGGCCAAATCGCCTGGCTGTTTCGGCCAGCAAGGGTTTCGAGAAGACAGACTGTCTCTTAGAAAATAGTGGCTGCTGTGGCCTTCTTGGGACCAGGTTGTGGAAGAGACTTTGAAACCACCAAAGAGTATTTGAATCCAAAAAGGGGAAAATATGTAACATGTTTACTGTTTACTATTCAAATGTCCTTTAACCTGGTAAGGGGGATATTTTCTTTTTTATGTCATAAGGGATTTTGACATATGTTTAAAAATCATCTTAAGAATTACAGGGATGTAACCTCTTAAGACTATAAGACCCTAATTCGGGGACATCCCCTAACCTCCTAAGACTCTAATTCGGGGACGTCCCCTAACCTCCTAAGGGGTAATTCGGGGACATCCCCTAACCTCCTAAGACTCTAATTCGGGGACGTCCCCTAACCTCCTAAGGGGTAATTCGGGGACATCCCTTAACCTCCTAAGACTCTAATTCGGGGACGTCCCCTAACCCTAAGGGGTAATTCGGGGACATCCCTTAACCTCCTAAGACTCTAATTCGGGGACGTCCCCTAACCTCCTAAGGGATATAATCAAAAACCCTATCCTAAGGAGAGGGCGATTTGCCCTCTCCAACCGAAGGTCGGGGACGTCCCCTAGCTGTGTAAGGAGAGGACGAATAGAGGACGAATGTGTAATACTACTAAGTGTTTCGGTTTTACAAGCTGTTGTCCTCTGTTTGTCCTCTCCAACCGAGCATCGGGGACGTCCCCTACCTGTGTAAGGAGAGGACGAAATGACCTCTCCTTACACAGAATGTTTAACCAAAAACCTGCTGTGTAAGGAGAGGTCGTCACAGGTCGTCATGTTGCCTGAGCTTGGCTGTTTCGGCCACCCTGGCTGCCTTGGGCCTTCATCAGTGAGCTGTGTAAGAAGAGGGCTGTGAGAGGACTATTGAATAAAATTCCTTAGGGCAAAACAACCTTTTTCGAATAGTCCTCTCACAGCCCTCTCCTTACACACTTCGCTGCTGTCAGTCTAAGGAGAGAACTGTTAGCCCCCTCCTTAGAAGCCTCACTCAAGTCGTTTCTCGTTGTTTTCGGCTCACAAGCTTTTCCGTGTGTAAAAGCTGTTCCGGCTTAAACCGTGAAACGTTCCAGGCTGCCTCGGCCTGCAATCACAGGCTGTTTCGGCCTGGAATATAACTTATAACCTCACAGACTGGTTCGGTCTTGGAGCCAGTTTGCTACCACAGTCCACCCTATGAGCTCTGCGACGAGTTGATCCACGACTTTTTCGCGAAGATCATTATCGATCTGACACCTCTGGACGGCCGCATGGCTTGGGCAGCCTTGCGAAATCGGGTATAGGGTATGTAGGAGTTGCCTTCAACCCGGAGCACCACCGGCTGCTTGCATTGCTTGAAAAAGAAATGACAAACCCTGAGTCCAGCTTGTTTTCGTCAGCTTACAGTGAAGCCGTCGGTGGCAGTGGGCATGCACCTGTGAATCAGACCGCAAAACCAAAGGCAAAGGTAAACGCAAAGGCCAAAGGCAAGGGAAAGGCCAAACCAAAGGCTAAGGCAAAAGCCAAAGCCAAGCAAACAAAGGATGAGCAGGAGGAAGGCGAAGAGGAAAACGACGAAGATGAAGAAGACGACGTCTGGGATCCTTTGGGAGACGACGACGATGACGACGAAGAGGACAATGGAGACAAGTGATGTGGCTGCCTCGGCCATAGACGAGACGACGCGGCTGCATCGGCCATACCACGGTTGCCTCGGCCGTGTGGCTGCCTCGGCCATAGGCGACGATGTGGCTGCGACATAGGCACTTCGGACCTATAGGCAGTTTTGATTGTGCCTTCCATGCGGGATCGAAAAAAAAGCTGCTTTTAATTTCCCACAAACATGACAGGTTGAAAGGTAAAAGTGTCGACTCTCTTAGGGGGATGTCCTGTTGTCAGTCGGTTTGTCTCATGTTTGCTGTACATGTTCTGAAACATAATCATTTGCGGTTTCTCGCACATTTAGGCTCTAGGCTTAAACTACATATGACCGTTTCCGTTTCCATGCTGATGATGATGCCGCCGCCCGAACTTCCACGATGACGTGGCAACCCCAGTGTAGTCACTAAGCCTGATGCCAAAGTCATCCAAAGGGATCTTCTCAAAAGGTTCCATGTGGAAAAGCTGTACCAGAAGTACAGGCTGCTTCAAACCAGCACATGGCCATCGGAAAGCAAGCTTGCTTCCACTATGCGGATCGAAATTGTGAGAAGAAAAGGGGTTAAGTGGATGAATGAAAAAGAAAACAAAGTGATGAGAAGTAGCATTTTGACTGCATCGGCCAAGCTATGGCTGCTTCGGCCAAGCTATGGCTGCTTCGGCCAAGCTATGGCTGCTTCAGCACATGGCTGCTTCAGCCTATTCGAGTCTAATTCATATGATTTCAAAATCTATGGGAACCCATCTTTAATTCACCTGTTTGTGGCTTGCACAAACCAAACTTGCTGTAGATATTTGGAATCCTCGTTTGCCCAAGAGAAAAAATGCGTGGACCGATGATTGAAGCTATTTTCTTGTTGTTGGAAGACATGACATTGTCACTGCCGGCACACACATGCATTAAAATTTGAGCACACGCAATCTGATATTTCACCCATGGAGACATTAGCACTCCTTTTGGTTAGATTTATATGCTTCCTTCTCCTTCATTCCTTTTACAAACACTTTTTTAAAAGAAACTGTCTACTCCACTTTTTTATTTTTATTTCTCGTTTCAGTAACTTTCTCGTGTAAGTAACTTTCTCGTGTAAGGGCAATTTTTTTTTGTAATACCGTAATGCCGCTAAGTGGATGCAAGAAAGAGATGGCATGGAGGAATGTGTCACTTGAAGTTACGCTGTCTTCTGCTGCTGAGTAATTTGAAGTCGATGGTTCCAGAGGCTAGTTAGAGACCCCGCAGCAATGGTAAAGACGCTCCCAAAGGTGCGGACACGTGCCAAAACCAAAGCAACAATTGTTGCGGAAGCAGGTTTGGAGTCTCCTCATCCAGCACACACGCAGGTAGTTGCGCCCCAATGTCAGCCGATTCCCGGTCCCAAGATGGTGTTGTATTGCTCTGATTGCGCTGCCTTAGATGGTGTGGCAGTTGCTCTTCGCAGACTCCGTCCCTACATGGCACATGTCTGTGGAAGTGAACGTGCGCCAAGCCACCGTTTTCGGCCTTTGCAGTGTTGCATCCCAGATGTGAAAAGCTGTACAATGACTTACTAGAACGAGAAAATTGGATGCTGCACGGTGACCTGCCGCATTCGCCACTCATTTCCTTGGTGTATGCAGCAAACTGCACAGCCCATGCTGTGGTTGAGGACGGGAGGGCAATGTGGCAAATTTGCGATACTATCAAGCAACTGTGCCCAGACATCTTTCTACTGGAACTGGGCCCAGACTTCTTTGAGAGCAAGCCGCTCCGCACGCCGGCCCAAAGATTTTTGCGTGCTTTGGTTGAACTGCGGGATTTCGCCTACTATGTGGATTTTCGCGTGCTGGATAGTTTGAAGGTTGGAGAGGTGCCCGCCACCAGGCAGAGAATGTATTTGGTTGGCGTCAGAAAGTGCAAACTTCTACAACAGTGGCAGTGGCCGGAGACATGCCCAGCACCGAAGTTATCCCAATTCCTGGAGCCTAGGGCGAAACACGCACACCGCATGTCCAGACCTTCGAGTGGCGCCGCGCAGCAAAACCTTGCACGAGCCATGAAAGCAATCAAGAAGGCTGAGCGAAGCGCAAAACCCAGCAAGGAATGTTTTGTGGTGGACCTGGGAACTTCCCTGAACAGACGTGTTCAGTGGGTGAAGGAAAGAGTGCCGAACATGAGCTACCAGCATATCAAAAGCATGTGGGTGACGCACCTCAAGGACACTATGACTCCAATGGAACTTCTGAAGTGCCAGGGTTACCGCCCAGAAGAGGTGGAAAAGGTAGTCCAGGGAACAAGTCCGGGCATAGTCCATGAAATGACCGGCAAAAGCTGTAATGTGAATGTTGCAGAAAAATTATTGGCAGCCCTGCTGCCCGCAGTTGGCGCCTGAAACCCCACCATCAGCGACACACAAGAGAAAAGAAACATGCGTAGACCAGGGAAATTCGTTTGACAACAAAGGCATTGTTAAAACGGAAGTGAACTTCAGTCGAAGCAGTCGCAAAAAACGTGCCTCACAGGCTTTTGCTCAGTCATTGTTTGTGACGGAGGAAGGGAGGATATGCAACCTTTGCAAAAAGATTGTGCTGCACCGATAGAAACCGTGCCAGAAATGAAATGTGGTGAGATCACGTTCCAGCCTCTGTGTGTAAAAGCTTCTGTGTCTAAGAGCCGCTCTGTGTAAAAACTTCTCTGTGTAAAAGCCCCTTTGTGTAAAAGCTTCTGTGCGTAAAAGCTTCTGTGTGTAAACGCGTCTGTGTAAATGCGCCTCACCAGCAGCATCCAGCATCATATTTTATTTTCTTGTGTGCTATCTTCACGTCTCCTCCCTCCAGCTTTCTTTCGGGCCAGGCTGTTGTCTAGTTTCAATCTGTAACGTCGTTTCTTGTTGTTTCTTGTTGAAGAATGGCAACGTCGTTTCTTGTTGAAGAATGCCAAGAACATGTGAAAGCATCGCTCTGCAACGTTGTTTCTGGTTGAAGAAGGCTAAGAACATGTGAAAGCGTCGCGCGTTTAAAAATTGAACATAAACAGCGCACCGAGTGCTGTAATATACAGCATTTTGCGCTGTCAGATGGCAAGAACCCGGGTAAATACCACAGTTTTAGTCCCCGAAAGTGGCTAAAACACTGTTATTTGCAGGGTTTCGTTCACGTCACGATCTTCGATTTTTTGAAAAACGCGTAAATACCAGCGTTTTTTGCGTTCATCAAGGCAAAAAATCGGTTCAGAAAGGGAAGAAAATGCTGTAATTTACAGGGGTTTGGCGCCGCCACGGGCAAAAAACTGCGTAAATACCAGCGTTTCGGCGTCCAAAAGTGGCCAAAACACCGCTATTTACAGTGTTTCGTGCCTTCCACGTTTTCTTGAAATTGCAAAAACACTGTGAATACCAGCAGTTTTTGCGATCAACCCGCCAAAAATGCTGTAATTTACAGTGTTTTTTTGCTTGGCTTTCAAAAACACTGGTATTTGCGGTGTTTTGTGCATCTTGGGTCCAAAAAGTATTGGTATTTACAGCATTTTCTGCGTTTTTGCATGGCTCCCGCAAAAGACGTTAAAACGCAAAAATGCTGTAATTTACAGCATTTTGCGACTTTCTAAAAGCGAAAAATCGTCCGACAAATGTGTCAAAACGGCGCTTTTTCCCGATTTTAGGTACTGACGCCCCTCGTCGGCTCCGCCGGATTTCTCGACCCTCCATTTCATCGCAGTGTGGGCTTGAAAGCTTTTGGATGGGGACCTGCTTCAGAAATATAGTCCTTATGTTTTATGAAAAAAGTTCATCGAATAGGAACTTTGTTGGAAATAGACGGCTTTTTTGGGGAGCAAGTGAGTTCCCGAAAGCTCCTGCCAAGGGTTTTTCCCGAAGAACTGCTGCCAATTTCAACTTGTTACTTCGTGTAAAGGCGCCTCTGTGCAAAGACTTCTCTGTCTAAAGCTTTTGTGTGTAAAAGTTTCTGTGTGTAAAAACCACTTTGTGTAAAGACTTCTTTGTGTAAAAGCTTCTGTGTGTGAAAGCTTCTCTGTGTAAAACGTCTGTGTAAAGATTTCACTGTGTGTAAAAGCTTCCGTGTGCAAAAACTCTCAGTGTAAAGTGTAAAGGCTTCTCTGTGTAAAAGCTTCTGTGTGTAAACGCGTCTGTGTGTGAAAGTTATGCTATATATCTGTGTAGAGACTTCTTTGTGTAACAGCTTCTGTGTGTAAAGGCTCCTAGATGTTTGTGTGCAAAAGCTCCTTAGAGTAAAGACTTCTCTGTGTAAAACCTTCTGTGTGTAAAAAGCTCCTTTGTGTAAAGACTTCTCTGTGTAAAAGCCCCTGTGTGTGTAAATGCTTTTGGTGTGTAAAAGCTCCCCTGTGTAAAGGCTTCTCTGTGTAAAAGCTTCTGTGTGCAAACGCGTCTGTGTGTAAAAACTCTCTCTGTCAGGCCTTCTTCGTGTAAAAAGTTCTGTGTGAAAAAGCTCCTAGACGTTTGTGTGCAAAAGCCTCTTAGAGTAAAGACTTCTCTGTGTAAAACTTTCTGTGTGTAATAAGCTCCTTTGTGTAAAGGCTTCTCTGTGTAAAAGCCCCTGTGTGTGTAAAAGCTTGCTGTGTGCAAATGCTTTTGTGTGTAAAAGCTCCTCTGTGTAAAGGCTTCTCTGTGTAAAAGCTTCAATGTGCAAACGCGTCTGTGTGTAAAAACTCTCTCTGTCAGGCCTTTTTCGTGTAAAAAGTTCTGTGTGAAAAAGCTCCTAGACGTTTGTGTGCAAAAGCTCCTTAGAGTAAAGACTTCTCTGTGTAAAACCTTCTGTGTGTAAAAAGCTCCTTTGTGTAAGGACTTCTCTGTGTAAAAGCCCCTGTGTGTGTAAATGCTTTTGTGTGTAAAAGCTCCTTTGTGTGAAGGCTTCTCTGTGTAAAAGCTTCTGTGTGCAAACGCGTCTGTGTGTAAAAAGCCTTCTGTGTAAAGACTTCTCTGTGTAACAGCTTCTGTGTGTAAAGGCTCCTAGATGTTTGTGTGCAAAAGCTCCTTAGAGTAAAGACTTCTCTGTGTAAAACCTTCTGTGTGTAAAAAGCTCCTTTGTGTAAGGACTTCTCTGTGTAAAAGCCCCTGTATGTGTAAAAGCTTCTGCGCGACTCCTCCATCCAGCTTTCTTTCGGGTCACGCTGTCGTCCAGTTTCAATCTGCAACATTGTTTCTTGTGGAAGAATGCAAAGAACAGGTGAAAGCATCGCAGGTTAAAAAATTGAACATAAACAGCGCACCAAGTGCTGTAATTTACAGCATTTTGCGCTGTCAGATGGCAAGAACCCGCGTAAATACCACAGTTTTAGTCCCCGAAAGTGGCTAAAACACTGTTATTTGCAGGGTTTCGTTCACGTCACGATCTTCGATTTTTTGAAAAACGCGTAAATACCAGCGTTTTTTTGCGTTCATCAAGGCAAAAAAAAGGGTTCAAAAAGGGAAGAAAATGCTGCAATTTACAGGGGTTTGGCGCCGCCACGGGCAAAAAACTGCGTAAATACTAGCGTTTCGGCGTCCAAAAGTGGCCAAAACACCGCTATTTACAGTGTTTCGTGCCTTCCACGTTTTCTTGAAATTGCAAAAACACTGTGAATACCAGCATTTTCTGCGATCAACCCGCCAAAAATGCTGTAATTTACAGTGTTTTTTTTGCTTGGCTTTCAAAAACACTGGTATTTGCGGTGTTTTGTGCATCTTGGGTCCAAAAAGTATTGGTATTTACAGCATTTTCTGCGTTTTTGCATGGCTCCCGCAAAAGACGTTAAAACGCAAAAATGCTGTAATTTACAGCATTTTGTGACTTTCGAAAAGCGAAAAATCGTCCGAAAAATGTGTCAAAACGGCACTTTTTTCCGATTTTAGGTACCCTCCAAACGGGGGGGGGGGCCTTTTGCTCTTGGAGACGCTTATGAGCGACCCGGATTCCGGCCAAAAAGCTCTCCCCCACCCTCCTGAAGGATTTTTGGTGTTTTTCGGGGCCCGGCGTCGGAGGGTCGGCGGCTTGGGGCGCGCCTCACCATAGAGCTCTAGTCGCTCTGGGACGCTCGTAGGGCAAGCCACTCGTGGGGAGCCGGCGGAGCCGAATTTAAGGGCAAATGGGCACAAATGTGCTTCGGTCCTATACAGGTGCTCGACACGAAATAAAACCCAGAGGCATCCATCATGCGCAGGTATTCGATGCAATTGGGATTGTTGGTGTCCAAAAAGGAGATGGATAAATACGATGGCTGGACATGCTTGGCCATCGTAGTTTCCCACGTCAGTGTTGGGTTGGCAAGGTGCAGCAACGAGCTAAAGTGCAGAGTATGCATAGCATGCTTTTTTTGGGCACTATGGGTTTGAACAAGGTGCAAGTCTCTTTGCTAGTATGAGGTGCTCTTTGTGTAGTTTCTTTATACCTATTCCTCCGGAAGAAGTGGCAAGGAATCAAACCAAATGGGCACAAACATTCTTCGGTGCTTCGCACTTTCAGGTCTTCCCTCTCTATCTTATGTTTTTTTTTGTGAAATATATTTGATCGAAGGAAGTTTCGAAGTCAAACTTCCGACAATAATCAAAGGAAGTTTAGTGGGAGAAACTTCCGTGTTACGGACTTTTAGAATGTCAAAGAAAGAGTTAGTCAAAGAAAGAGTTAGTCAAAGAAAGAGTTAGTCAAAGAAAGAGTTAGTCAAAGAAACAGTTAGTCAGGGAAAGAGTTAGTCAAAGAAAGAGTTAGTCAAAGAAACAGTTAGTCAGGGAAAGAGTTAGTCAAAGAAACAGTTAGTCAGGGAAAGAGTTAGTCAAAGAAAGAGTTAGTGAAAGAAAGAGTTAGTCAAAGAACAGTTAGCCAGGGAAAGAGTTAGTCAAAGAAAGAGTTAGTCAGGGAAAGAGTTAGTCAAAGAAACAGTTAGTCAGGGAAAAAGTTAGTCAAAGAAAGAGTTCGTCAAAGAAAGAGTTAGCCAAAGAAAGAGTTAGTCAGGGAAAGAGTTAGTCAAAGAAACAGTTAGTCAAAGAAAGAGTTAGTCAAGGAAAGAGTTAGTCAAAGAAACAGTTAGTCAGGGAAAAAGGTAGTCAAAGAAAGAGTTAGTCAGGATATATGAGGTAGTCAAAGAAAGAGTTAGTCAGGATATATGAGGTAGTCAAAGAAAGAGTTAGCAAAGAACGAGTTCGTCAGGGAAAGGGTTAGTCACAGAAAGAGTTAGTTAGGGCATTGATTGTTCCCGCAATGCAAATGGGATTGCAAGTGGTGCTGGTGGATGAGTTGCCGATGGAGTTGTGAAGGAAGTCTCGCACGAAATGCGTTTTTGAGAGATAGCAGATGCACGAAACCCTATGTTTTTCCATACAAAGTCCGTCCCCGAACGTCGATGATCTACCTCTGCGGTGCGACGGGTGCGAGACGGTCTCGTGTGTGGTCGGATCATTGTCGGATATTCTCGGATCATTGTCGGATCGGTTCCGCATTGTAAATGGGGTTTCAACTGTTTTTCGTGCATGTGTGGTCGACAGAATTCCATTGTGATTTGTAACTGTAGGATCGTTCACGCATTGCAAATGGGGTTGCAAGTGGTGCTGGTGGATGAGTTGCTGATGGAATTCCATTGTGATTTGCAACTCTAGGATCGTTCCCTCACTGTAAATGGGATTGCAAGTGGTGCTGGTGGATGAGTTGCCGATGGAGTTGTGAAGGAAGTCTCGCACGAAATGCGTTTTTGAGAGATAGCAGATGCACGAAACCCTATGTTTTTCCATACAAAGTGTGTCCACGAACCTCGATGATCTACCTCTGCTGTGCGACGGGTGCGAGACGGTCTCGTGTGTGGTCGGATCATGTTCGGATCGGTCTCGGATCGGTTCCGCATTGAAAATGGGGTTTCAACTGTTTTTCGTGCATGTGTGGTCGACAGAATTCCATTGTGATTTGCAACTGTAGGATCGTTCCCGCAATGTAAATGGGATTGCAAGTGGTGCTGGTGGATGAGTTGCCAATGGAATTTCATTGTGATTTGCAACTGTAGGATCGTTCCCGCAATGCAAATGGCATTGCAAGTGGTGCTGGTGGATGAGTTGCCGATGGAGTTTTGAAGGAAGTCTCGCACGAAATGCGTTTTTGAGAGATAGCAGATGCACGAAAGCGTATGTTTTTCCATACAAAGTCCGTCCCCGAACCTCGATGATCTACCTTTGCGGTGCGACGGTTGCGAGACGGTCTCGTGTGTGGTCGGATCATCCTCGGATTGGTCTCGGATCGGTTCCGCATTGTAAATGGGGTTTCAACTGTTTTTCGTGCATGTGTGGTCGACAGAATTCCATTGTGATTTGCAACTGTAGGATCGTTCCCGCAATGTAAATGGGATTGCAAGTGGTGCTGGGGGATGAGTTGCAGATGGAATTCCATTGTGATTTGCAACTGTAGGATCGTTCCCGCAATGCAAATGGCATTGCAAGTGGTGCTGGTGGATGAGTTGCCGATGGAGTTTTGAAGGAAGTCTCGCACGAAATGCGTTTTTGAGAGATAGCAGATGCAGGAAACCCTATGTTTTTCCATACAAAGTGCGTCCCCGAACCTCGATGATCTACCTCTGCGGTGCGACGGGTGCGAGACGGTCTCGTGTGTGGTCGGATCATGCTCGGATCATTCTCGGATCATTCTCGGATCGGTTCCGCATTGTAAATGGGGTGTCAACTGTTTTTCGTGCATGTGTGGTCGACAGAATTCCATTGTGATTTGCAAATGTAGGATCGTTCCCGCATTGTAAATGGGGTTGCAAGTGTTGCTGGTGGACGAGTTGCCGATGGAATTCCATTGTGATTTGCAACTGTAGGATCCTTCCCGCAATGTAAATGGGATTGCAAGGTTGCTTCCTGCTTTGGCTGCATGCGTAATACTATTGTCTTTTGCAGCTGGACTTCGTAAATCGTATTGGAGTGGCTGCATGAAGGCTGCGACAGTGATTTGTCAGCAGATTTCCTCCATTTTGGCGCTAGCAATTTTCCTTTTAAAAATCCTTTTAAAAAGTGCTTCAAAATCGTCTTTTTTTCGCTCTGGCGTCGAGATCCGGTTTTGGAGCTACAATTTCTGACGCCGTTGCGCGTAGTTCGTGTTTTGCAACTCAGTCTCTGCAGATCGCATTGTAATGGCTGCGTCAAGGTTGCTTCGTGCTGTGGCTGCATTTGTCATACTATTGTCTTTTGCAGCTCGATCTCGTAAATCGTATTGGAGTGGCTGCATGAAGGCTGCGACAGTGATTTGTCAGCAGATTTTCTCCATTTTGGCGCTAGTGATTTTCCTTCTAAAAATCCTTTTAAAAAAGTGCTTCAAAATCGTCTTTTTTTCGCTCTGGCGTCGAGATCCGGTTTTGGAGCTACAATTTCCGACGCCGTTGCGCGTAGTTCTATTGTGTTTTGCAACTCAGTCTCCGCAGATCGCATTGTAATGGCTGCGTCAAGGTTGCTTCGTGCTGTGGCTGCATTCGTAATACTATTGTCTTTTGCAGCTCGACTTCGTAAATCGTATTGGAGTGGCTGCATGAAGGCTGCCACAGTGATTTGTCAGCAGATTTTCTCCATTTTGGCGCTAGTGATTTTCCTTCTAAAAATCCTTTTAAAAAAGTGCTTCAAAATCGTCTTTTTTTTCGCTCTGGCGTCGAGATCCGGTTTTGGAGCTACAATTTCTGACGCCGTTGCGCGTAGTTCTATTGTGTTTTGCAACTCAGTCTCTGCAGATCGCATTGTAATGGCTGCGTCAAGGTTGCTTCGTGCTGTGGCTGCATTTGTCATACTCTATTGTCTTTTGCAGCTCGATCTCGTAAATCGTATTGGAGTGGCTGCATGAAGGCTGCGACATGGATTTGTTAGCAGATTTTCTCCATTTTGGCGCTAGTGTTTTTTTGTTGCACGTAGGTTTAGAGCAGTGTGAAGTGTGGACTGTGAAGTACGAAGTGTGAAGTGTGGACTGTGAAGTGTGAAGTGTGAAGTGTGGACTGTGAAGTGTGAAGTGTGAAGTTTAATTGGGAGTGCGAAGAGCGCATTGTGGAAGTGTGAGGGTTTGGAGTGTGAAGGAAGCAGTGAGAATTGTGAAGTGTGTACTGTGAAGTTGAAGTGTGAAGTGAAAGTGTTGTGTGTGAAGTGCGAAGTGAGAAATTGTGAGTGTGAAGTTTGGAGTGTGAAGTTTGGAGTGGGCATGAGCAGTGAAGAAGTGAGCAGTGTGAAGTGTGGACTGTGAAGGTGTAGTGTGGAAGTGCGAAGGGAGAAGTGGTGAAGTTTGGAGTGTTAAGGAAGCGTGAGAAGTGTGGAAGTGAGAAGTGTGAAGTGTGGACTGTGCAGTGTGGAGTGCGAAGAGCGCAGTGTGAAGTGTGAAGGGTGAAGTGTGAGGTTTGGAGTGTGAAGGAAGCAGTGAGAAGTGTGAAGTGTGGACTGTGAAGTGTGAAGTGTGAGTGAAGTGTGGAGTGTGAAGTGCGAAGGGAGAAGTGTGAAGTTCGGAGTGTGAAGTTTGGAGTGGGAAGGAAGCAGTGAGAAGTGAGAAGTGTGAAGTGTGGACTGTGAAGTGTGGAGTGTGAAGTGCGAAGTGAGAAGTGTGAATTTTGGAGTGTGAAGGAAGCAGTGAGAAGTGAGAAGTGTGAAGTGAGAAGTGTGAAGTGTGGACTGTGAAGTGTGGAGTGCGAAGAGCGCAGTGTGAAGTGTGAAGTGTGAGGTTTGGAGTGTGAAGGAAGCAGTGAGAAGTGTGAAGTTTGGACTGTGAAGTGTGAGTGAAGTGTGGAGTGCGAAGTGAGAAGTGTGAAGTGTGAGTTTTGGAGTGTGAAGTTTGGAGTGGGAAGGAAGCAGTGAGAAGTGAGAAGTGTGAAGTGTGGACTGTGAAGTGTGGAGTGTGAAGTGCGAAGTGAGAAGTGTGAAGTGTGGAGTGTGAAGGAAGCAGTGAGAAGTGAGAAGTGTGAAGTGAGAAGTGTGAAGTGTGGACTGTGAAGTGTGGAGTGCGAAGTGCGAAGTGTGAAGTGTGAAGTGTGAAGTGTGAGGTTTGGAGTGTGAAGGAAGCAGTGAGAAGTGTGAAGTGTGGACTGTGAAGTGTGAAGTGTGAGTGAAGTGGGGAGTGTGAAGTGCGAAGTGAGAGTGTGAAGTGTGAAGTTTGGAGTGGGAAGTTTGGAGTGGGAAGGAAGCAGTGAGAAGTGTGAAGTGTGGACTGTGAGTGTGGGATTGTGAAGTGCGAAGTGGAGAAGTGGTGAAAAATTTGGAGGGTGAAGGAAAGCAGTGAGAATTTAGAAGTGAGAAGTGTGAAGTGTGGAGTGTGAAGTTTAAGGGTGGAGTGCGAAGAGCGCAGTGTGAAGTGGAAGTGTGAAGTGTGAGGTTTGGAGTGTGAAGGAAGCAGTGAGAAGTGTGAAGTGTGGACTGTGAAGTGTGAAGTGTGAGTGAAGTGTGGAGTGTGAAGTGCGAAGTGAGAAGTGTGAAGTGTGAAGTTTGGAGTGTGAAGTTTGGAGTGGGAAGGAAGCAGTGAGAAGTGAGAAGTGGGAAGTGTGGACTGTGAAGTGTGGAGTGTGAAGTGCGAAGTGAGAAGTG